>CM062806.1:661040019-661507249 GCA_031772625.1 Pinus tabuliformis
AGCTGGATGTATACCCCAGGAAGTCTTGTACACCCCTCCACGCCGGGGGACTTGTCCCCCCTGGTTGGGGGGTCCGGGGACCAGCGGTCCCCCGGCGGGGGCTCGGGGGCAGCGCCCCCGAAGCTAAAAACAAATGTAAAATTGCGTTGTAAAAATATAGTAATTTCGAGTCAATCTGGGCCGTTCATTAGGCGGATGATCTGACGGTAGAACTTATGTTTAGTTTAGGGTTTTTGCCCTAGAAGGCAACCCCTCTCTTTGTATGAGGGTATTGTATTTGAGGCTGTGAAATATATGTGTATTCCGTGAGCGAGAAATAGAGAGGTGAGACTGTGAGATAAAACAGAGGATATTACAGCTATGTTGCTGTAGGTTGTGTCTCTTCATTTTGTTGGATAATAGAAAAGGAAGGACTGGCTGTTCGGGTGGACGTAGCCCAAACTGGGTGAACCACGTATATCTGTGTCTCTCTTGTTTTGTGCGTTTTCTGTGCTTATATTTCTGCAATATTTTATGTGTTCCATTGCTCCGTAATATATAATTTTCTAACAACTGGTATCAGAGCCGAAGGTCTATTTGGCTGATAAACTCGCAGGAAAGAAGGGTTCCTGGTTCGAGTGGGAGCAATGGCGGAAGATGGTAAGTTTAGGGTTGAGAAATTTAACGGCCAAAACTTCTCGTTGTGGAAGATGCAGATGGAAGATTATCTATATCAGAAAGATCTATACCTACCATTGGGCGGAAAAACAAATATGCCAATGGGTATGAAAGACGAAGAATGGAACCTTCTCGATAGAAAGGCACTCGGAACAATACGGTTGTGCCTTGTTGCGTCAGTCGCCTTCAACATTTCGAAGGAAACCATGACAGCGGGTTTGATGGAGGTGTTAGGAAACTATATAAAAAACCCTCGGCCTCAAATAAGGTATTTTTTATGAAACGGTTATTTAATATGAAGATGTCGGAAGGTGGATCTGTTGCAGACCATTTAAATGATTTTAATACAGTTACAAGTCAGTTAAGTTCTGTAGGGGTAAACTTTGATGATGAAATTAGAGCTCTGTTATTCTTGTGCTCCTTACCAGAAAGCTGGAATGGTTTGGTAATGGCCATTAGTAACTCCGTTTCTGGATCTAGTACTTTAAAGTTTGATGATGTTGTCGGTGCTATACTTAGCGAGGAATGCGACGGAAAAGCTCCGGTGAGACATCGGGAAATCCTTTGAGTGTAGAGTCTAGAGGAAGAAAAATGGAAAAGGAAAGAGCTCAGGATATCGCAGTAAATCAAGGAAAGGAAGATCCAAGTCCAGATCGGGGATAGTGTGCTGGAAATGTGGAAAGAAAGGACACCTAAAGAAAGACGGTAGATCTTGGAAGGGAAAAGAAGGAGATGCACAGCAAGAAATCAATCATGAAGCAAATGTGATAGGTGAGGTGTGACAAGATGCTTTGATTCTTTCTTTTGAAAATATTACTGATTCCTGGGTGGTAGATTCAGGGGCCTCATTCCATGCCACACCTGATAAGAAATACTTTCATGACTATGTTCAAGGAGATTTTGGACAAGTTTGTTTGGGTGATGATAAACCCTGTAAAATTGTTGGAATGGGTAAGGTTCTTGTAAAACAGCAGAATGGAAACCAATGGCTACTAAAGGAGGTAAGGCATGTTCCAGATCTAAAGAAAAATCTGATTTCAACAGGGCAGTTAGGCAGTGAAGGTTATGTGACAACTTTCACAGATAAAGCTTGGAAGGTCACCAAAGGAGCCCTGGTAATATCAAAAAGCGAAAAGTTTGGTACATTGTATTTATGCAATGGTATTTCTAACTCTGTTAATGCTTTGACTTCCAAAGGAGTAGATGCACCATTATGGCATCATAGGCTCGGACACATGAGTGAAAAAGGGATGAAGATTCTTCACTCAAGTAATTTGTTGTCGGTTTGAAGAATTTGATTTGGACTTCTGTGAGAACTGCATTTATGGAAAACAGAAGAGAGTCAGATTTCTCAGAGTTGGGAAAGAAAAGAAGAACGAAAAATTAGAGCTTGTGCATACAGACGTATGGGGACCTGCTCAGGTATCATCTCTCGGTGGCTCTCGTTATTATGTTACCTTTATTGATGATGCAACTAGAAAAAACTTGGATTTATTGTATTAAGAATAAATCTGATGTATTTGATACTTTCAGGAAATGGAAAGCTTTGGTTGAGATTGAGACAGGAAAGAAATTAAAGTGTCTTAGATCAGACAATGGAGGTGAATATTGCAGCAAAGAGTTTGATAGGTACTATTCAGAGCATGGAATTCGCAGAGAGAAGACAGTTCCAAGAACACCACAAGAAAATGGCGTGTCAGAAAGGATGAACAGAACAATCATGGAGCGTGCAAGGTGCATGAGATTGCATGCAGGATTGCCTTTACAATTTTGGGCAGATGCTGTAGATACTGTTGTTTATCTAATAAACAGAGGACCTTCAAGTTCCTTGGATGGTGGTGTTCCAGAGGAAGCATGGACAGGTAAAAAGGTAAACTACTCTATTTTAAAGCCTTTTGGTTGTGAGGCCTTTTTCCATATTGATAAAGAAAATAGAACAAAGCTTGAGGCAAAGTCAAAGAAATGTACCTTTATTGGATATGGTGTTAATGATTTTGGTTATCGCTTATATGATTATGAAAATCACAAAATCATTAGGAGCAGAGATGTAATATTCAATGAAAAGGTCTTGTATAAGAATCAGTTGCAGGAAAAGAAACAAGAAAAAGAAAACAAGGAATATGCAGTTCTTGATGAAATCACTGATAAAGTAAAGGTGCCTGAAAATAATAATAATCAACAACCACAACAACAGAAACCATCACAACAACAACAGGCACCCCAAACACCTAAAAGTGGTGTCAGAAGATCTACCAGGATAAGCAGACCTCCTGAACGATACTCTCCTTCATTATACTATTTATTGTTGATTGATTCCAGTGAACCCGAATGTTATGAAGAAGCAATGTAGGTTGAAAGCAGGAAGAAGTGGGAGGTAGCCATGGAAGAAGATATGGACTCCTTAATGCATAACCAGACTTGGGATTTAGTCAGGTTGCCTGCAGGAAAAACTACATTGAAGAATAAATGGGTTTACAGACTGAAGGAAGAAGATGGAGGAAAACAGAGGTACAAAGCTAGACTTGTGGTGAAGGGGTTTGCACAGAAGAAAGGTATTGATTTTGATGAAATATTTTCTCCTGTTGTTAAAATGACTTCAATCAAAACTATTTTAAGTCTTGTAGCAGATGAAGATTTGCATCTTGAGCAGTTAGATGTAAAGACAGCCTTTCTCCATGGGGATTTGGAGGAAGAGATATATATGCAGCAGCCACAAGGATATGAGGTGAAAGGGAAGGAGATTCTTAGATTCTTAGATTTTCACCACATTTAGATTCTTACTGTAAATTTACTCAACAAGTGCAACCCTAAACAAATTGAACTAACAATATAGAGAATAAGAAATACACAACTACAAAGGCATCTACACAAATTTTTGTTTAATAAAATTCATCATATATTAAGCTGGTTAGATTTTACAATTTGGGCATCTGCAAACCAGGCCTCTCATCCTCTACCTCTTCTCTTGGCACTAGAGCTTCTCCTCTCTGTTGTTTTCCACACTTCTCAAACACTCTTCCTCTCTAAAAATAAAGCTACATCATATAACCAAGAGTCACAAGTGATGATTCACTTACCCTTCTCTCAAAATATGGGAAACTGAAATTACATTTACATTAGGAAATATTTCCTCCAACTTATTCTAAAAACAAAACTCACATCCTAATGTAAATATCTACAAAACATTTAAATCTCTCCCAACATCACCATGTGACCATCCCATCACATTGGCAAGCTTCAGTCTAGTCTTCCTCAAACATTTTGCTCCATCTAGGCATCTGCATCAACTGTACATTCAAAGCTCATCATTCAAGTTGTAAATCTCATCTTTGTATTGCTTAGATGAGGCATTGAAAGATTTTCATTTGCACACAAATATGTTTTTAAACAAAAGAAACATTAAAGAATGTATTCTTGGAAGTCATCAAAATATCTACTAATTGTCTTAGCAGTGAGATTATATTGGGTTTGTGATAGGCATCTTTTTGCATGTGGTTTGAGAGGTATTTTCCTATGGCCAAAGATTTTGGTTTCTTAAAAACAACAAGCATGTCAAATACTTACTAAATCTCTTGAATTTGATCCCAATTCATCGGACATCCTATATGAAAGGGGTATGGTATGTTTCAAATCTAAGGATTATATAGATGTTGTGGCACACCTGGACACGTGTACGGTTTGATAAGGATGTAATCCGACATATAGTTACATGGGATTAGCATGGGAAAATACAAGAGATCTTTTGAGGCATATGAAAAAGCATTGTAGCATGATACAAATTTCTAAGAGGGTTGGGGAATGCTTACAAAGAGCTTTATCCATTGATGTGGGTTTGTAAATGCATATTGTTTGCCTAGTTGGAATAAATATGGATTGGAAGACCATAAGGGTGCCATTAGAAAGCTTGTTTTTGTCTTAGATTTAAACCAACTAATTTGAGGTGCTTGTACAAAGCTAATCGCAAGAATTCAATCATACACTGACATGCTAAGACAAAGGCTATGAGAATGTGTTGCGATGAAGACTATAAGAATGTGATTAATGCATAAAATGAAGAATATAAGAATGTGATTAATGCACGCGATGCAGACCATGTGAAAGCGTTGCGGTGAGAATTATGTTAAGGGTTATGCTACGATAAATATTACGTTAAAGTTTTTGCTGAAGATGAAGACTATGTTAAAGGATATGATAAAATAAAGATTATGTTAACTGTTGTGATAAAGATTATGTTAATGCAACGAAAGACAAATTTAATTATAAGTGTAGAATTTCATTCTATGGACTATCTTATGGACTATCTTATTGATAGCAGACATACATATGTAGTGGAGATGAGTCGATATTATGGTTATATCCCCATCTCCACGACATTGAAGGAACTACAATGATAAAAATGGAGATCAGGAGTTTGGCATATAATGACACAACGATATATCATCATAGTTAAAAATCTATCCAAAAGAGTTATGCTTTAAATGAATTGCCACTAAAAAATTTTATCCAATAAATCACAACCTACATATTGCCTCAAATGAATCGCAGCCTGCGTAACATATCAAATGAATTAAACTCTCGGTATGCCTTATTTGATCCCACGTATTTTATTTTTATTACATAGGGTTATCAACTTATGACATGGAGAGTTATTTTCACTCGAAGATAATGTGAATTGGTTATATCGCTTCAGTCTACATCAAACTAATTTTGAGTCTCAGAAAATCGCAGAAGGAAGAGGTGTGGAGCTTGTTGGAGTTGGCTCGACACCATGATTATAACATACGTCAATTTCATGCCCAATTTTTTTTATTAATGCTATAATTAACCAATAAAGGAATAACTTTCTATTTCATCCTTATCTTGTAATAGGAACATGCCATAGAGGTAATATTTTACTGCACAATATTTTTGCCTTTTGTCAACCAAATATTTTTATCAATCTTAGCTCTTATCAGTGAGACTTTCTTCACGTATTTCATGGTTAAACGTTTTTTACTATAATTTTTAGACTAATGGGTTTTCTTTCATTTTGATACATTAACATATTGTATACTAATTTGGCCATTCTTCGTAGTACTATTTTCAAAGTGAGTTTTTGTTTTAGCATTAACCTTTTTTAATTTTATTTTTACTTAAGTCCTACATATAATCAATTTATTTTATAGTAACATAGTTTTATGCGCCCTATATATATATATGTGTGTAAGGTTTAAACCTTATAACTATATCGCAAGTTGGACCCAAATTCACTATGGTTTTAATAACATTGTCATATAACAACCCACTCACTCAACTACCAATAATTTTATTAATCCATAGTCTTGGTTGACACATATGACACTTAGGTCACAATTATAATTGCTTTCTTTAAAACCTATGACATAATTTCCTGGCTTAACTATATGGGATATACAAATATGGTTTCAATATGGCTCAATCAACTACACATAAGTTGGAGTAGCCGAGTTCAATGACCTAAAGGAGCAGGATCATTGATAGAGGAAGGAGCTGCAAATTGGGAGCACAAGAACCAACAGTTGTGTTCAGGGTACGATTAATAAGTTGTGATGTTGCGTAACATAAACTAGATGATCAATGTATCGTGTTCTTATGTTCTTGTATCAGTGGATGTATGAGGGCCATTATCCCTAGTACGATATCCCTAGACAATTGTATTATCAGTTTGTTAATATAACAAAGTTGGGTTCTGTAAAAATGTGTCTATATTTGTGTACTCATAGATTTATTGTTGTATATTGTTCCACTATACAAAGTAGTTTGTTGTAATATTGAACTGGTATCATATGTGATTGTAAGATTCTAACCTAGACTCCAATATCATGGAAAAAAACACCTTCTATACTTCATCCATTATTTTCTCTTAACTCAATCCCATGAGTTTTTTAGTTTGTCCTACATTGTAGGTTGCTGATGAAGGTTGTATGCATCTAGCTCCTATGTACAACCCTATGATCTCTTCCCCTTACATTTCTATGCACATCGGTTACTCCAACTTACATTATGTTAATAGGCTTATCTTCCTCAAATTATAGCATCTTCTCACATATAACTCTATGTATATATATTTTTATTTTAATAGTACCTCAACTAGAAAAATCTATGTTAAAATCTTTTCTTTTATAGTTATGGCTACACCATTCAGCCATAGCTTTTCCATTAGTTCTAGGTTGTCCCGTGCCAATTTTCTTTTCATAGTTTCTCTAGCCTACTCCAGAGAATCCATTCATAGTCCATATGTTTATCCTACTACATCATTCAACCAATCTTTAGTTAACTACCAATTCAATCAACCTTGTTGACTCTTTTCTATATGGATCATACTATAAAAGAATCCAATCAATAAAATCTCCAATAAATCAACCGTACTAATATGTAAATCATATAGATTGGATGTCTATTTTATCCTTCAAACCTAAGCCATAAAGGATTTATTTGCCCATTTTAGGGTCTATTACAATTTCCTTTTTAGGAATTTCACATTTTCACTCTTGATTTTGTCCTTGATAAATTTCACACTTACTCATTCCTCTGTAAATATGATGTTTCCTACATTTTTCAGCATTATTCTTGGGTTCCTTCATGTTTTCCTGGTTTCTTGGGTAACCCAAAAGCCATATTTATTGTTACTTTCAATATGATAATCTCTAATTTATTTACTTGCCTTGTTATTTTTTGATTAAATTTCTTTTAATCACAATTTATTGGGATCTTTTATCTTGTCTTACAGATAGATCACCTATTTAATAGGTCTCTCACATATGTAACCATCCACTTATTTTTAATTTATCCAAACTTATTTTTTGTCTATGCAATATATACACGATCAAGGGCACTACCAATAATCCCTTATCCAAGCATGTTTGAATTTGAGACTTTCTCTTGATTTTTCTCATTATGGAATTATGGAATACATTGCTAGGTAAAAACCTAATTTGATACTACCTTATTTTACAGGTGGGGAGAGGATACCCATGTTCATGGTTTCTCTATTTAACTATTGAAATTTTTAATTTTTGTATGCTTAATCTAGAGCACACTACTAATTCTAAGGTTCAACCCTTCTTACATAGTCCTACTGGTCAATGAATATCTAGAGTATGTGGGCACAATTTAGCTTGGAGATCACTTGTACATAATAATACTTTGTATTCTCTATTTATAATTTAAGTTCTTGTTCTTGCATTCTCATACTATAGTTTGAATATACTCATGGATATGTTTCTTGCATAACATCCAAATTTCCATTAGTAAATCTTTTTTTCTTAAACAAATTCAATGTGATATACATAGTTTCCTATGCACCATACCTTGTATGGAAGCATGTTTATAAGGTAATTATACCATTAAGTTGACCAATTTCCATCTTTGCATCAACTTATCACCTAATAAGGCTTATCCAGGCCTTTTTATCTAATTTACACATTACTTGTATGAGATTATCCACAAGATTTCCCTCCTATTCTAAATTGGAATAGTGGTACTTTTAAGAATTTATATGTAGTTCATAATTTTACCTTTATAATGACATAGTGAGTCATTTGGCCCCCTTTCGGCATTCCTCTGTTGTTCCTAGACAACTTATCCATACATTATGTAATAACTAATTCCACAATGTTTATCTTACCTTTACACTTTTCATATTGTGGTTTCTTCCTTAGTACTCCATGTTTGTAAGATTCACTTGCCAAGAAACAAATGTAATACAATTCTTTATACCTCACATAATGTAATAAGTACCTATTTTGTACGGGTTCTTCACCTTGTATAGTATTATCCTTTACAGGATTTATCTCACAATTTAATTTAATTTAACCATATTAAAGAAAAAAACTTATTGGTTTAACATCCCTTTTTCCTAACAATGTCCATAAAATTCCTTGAGAACAATTTTATGATATAAAAAGATAAACATCTATGTTTTCTTCAGGTAACAAATAATTTATATTGTTTCACGTGTAATATGTACTGCATGTTATTGATGAGTTTCATTCCACCTATCTCCCTTAATCACAACTAACCAGTTGATAACATCATTTCTTTGCACTGATTTTTGAATTTAACATCTAAAGGGTCATCTCCCTCAAGTAATTTCCTTGAATATGAGGCATACCAATCTAGTAAGGAGCACTTAAAATAGCGGTAATAATTGGACTAGGCCCATATACTAGTTTGCATAATAGGATTAGTCAATAGTAATTTTCCATCATATCCTTATCAGATAGAGAAACAATAAAATTTGTAAATTTGTTTCGAATTTAAAGCATTTCCAGCTTATATATTAGTAGATACTTCAATCTATACAGATGAACTTTACACTATATTTCGTTTCTTGATTATTTTGAATTATGAACAAAGGCAAAATTCCCCTTTAGTTCATTGTTGGTTACTATTCATTTTTCCCTTCTTGATATTACATCTATAATGGTTATTTTAGCATTTATATTCTCCCTGTTGGAATTTAGGTATAACTCAATACCATATGCATTCAATAGTCTATTTACTACCAACACGTACTACCTTCCTTACACTTCCTGCAACACCATTTATTAGATTTTCCTTTTAAATATTATTACATTTATAATCATGAATGGAGCCACTTATTTTATTATTATATACTTTATTTGTGTCAACTACGAATTCCAATTTGTCTAAAGAGGTTGGCTTTTTCTCCTATAGCAAATTTGTATATGGTTATAACCTTGTCATTGAGTTATTGTGTTGGCATTATATTCACGTGTTTGAATGTTTTGTACTATAGGTGTTTTATTAAGATTGTAGTGCTAAGCACTAAATCTATATATATATCTATATATCTATATATCTATATCTATATATATATATATATATATATATATATATATATATATATATATATATATATATATATATATATATATATATAGATATATATATGGAAAGATTTAACACAATCATTCTCTTTAAATCTAAACATGTATGTGTACCAATACTTTCTTTTTCTATTTTCCAGATATAATTTATAGATTAACACAAGAGACTTTGCTCTTTTTGGCTTAGCTATCGCCAACATACACCTTATACACTTGTCTCATCCAATTCAGTGTAGTTAATCACCTACTAAAATCCTTGTGGATGGTCTATTTAATGGATTAGAATACTTTTGGTCCCCTACTCCTGTTTATAATAATCTTCTACCAATTTCTTTTATAATTAGGTAGACATATGTTCCTTAGTATTTTACTTCTTCCAACAACTATGTTGTAGGAGATGACAATTTATCTCCTAAATAAACTTAGATATATTATCCTTCATCAAGAGATCTAGTGAATGATTTCATCATTCATGTCTTCTTTACTTCTTATTCAGGTGCAACTTACATAGTAACTTTGTTAATTTTCGACTGTGGGTTGGCCCATAGGCCTTAATGTTGTGTACATCATTACGACAAAACCAATTTATTTTTGAATTTAAGGATATGGGTTTCCGCAATGCATTATATTGGATATCATTTTTTTGGGATTCAACTGTGTTAAGTAAGTCATTCATCTATGACCATTTCCATGAGAGGTAGTTGTAACTGACTAATTTCTCATGATTTTTGAATAGTCCACTTAGCACTCATTACATGGGGTGATTCTCATAGGGGTGAAGAAGTGGGATTGAAACTAGTGAAATGAATCACATAGTGTCAATCATCATTTACGGGGCTTGAACTCGGTAACTAGGACTTCCCGGGAGGTCACCCATCCCAGATCACTTGTGGTTCAAGTGCGCGTAACTGTGGAGTTTTCCCCACAATCAAGCCCACTTAGCTTGCTACCCTATTTGAAAAACCTTAGCAAGTATTTTGCCTCATGAACCATTCAAGTAGAGTCCCTTTCACTCTTTTTTAATTTAAGTATAGGGGTTTCATCTATGACCATTTCCATGAGAGGCAGTCGTAACTAACTAATTTCTCATGATTTTTTAATAGTACTTAGCACTCATTGCATCGAGTGATGATAATGGGGGTGAAGAAGTAGGATTGAAACTAGTGAAATGAATCACTTAGTGTCAATCATTACTTCCGGGGCTTGCACCCAGTAACCAAGACTTTCCGAAAACCCATATACTTAAATTCAAAAAGAGTGAAGGGAACTCTACTTGAATGGTTCATGAGGCACAATAGTTGCTAAGGTTTTTCAAACGGGGTAGCAAGCTAAGTGGGCTTGATTGTGCGGAAAACTCCACAGTTAAGCGCACTTGAGCTAGAGGCAATCTGGGATGGGTGACCTCTCGAGAAGCCCTTGTTATCAGTTGCAAGCCCTGGAAGTGATTATTGACACTATGTGATTCATTTCACTAGTTTCAATCCCACTTCTTCACCCCTGTGAGCATCACCCGGTGCAATGAGTGCTCAATGGACTATTTAAAAATCATGAGAAACTAGTCAATTATCACTACCTCTCGTGGAAATGTTCATAGATGAATGACTTACTTAACGCAGTTGAATCCAAAAAAATGATATCCAATTATTTATTTTGAGCACAACATTTTTTGCCAAATACTTTTAGTTTTGGTTTGACTCTTAGGCCTCACATTTGAACCTACAACCTAACATACCTCAATTTCATACCGAAATAATAAAAATATTAATTTTATAATTAACTAATAAAGGAATAAATTTGTATTTCATCCCACCTTGTAAGAGGAACATGCCATAGAGGTATTATTTTACTGCAGAATATTCTTACCTTTTGTTAATCAAATATTTTCATAAATCGAAAAAAGTTCTTCTAAATGTACATAGGCAAATGCATCATTGGCATATACAAATCTATATTATCATGATAATTTTAATGAGTAAAAAACCAAATACAATGCAAATTAAATACATACACCTTGTTATTAGCATAATATAAAATAATAATACACTTGGAAAGTTACATTTCATATCTATCATACAATTTGTGTTTTAGTTAATTATATTACAAGATATATGGCACAAATCTCGCACAATCTTATAATGCTTAATAAAATCATTATTATTATTATTTTTTAATAAATTTCATTTTTGTTCAAACCAAATTATATCATGGATTTTTCTCAATAGCATGGCACTGATAGTACAACAAGAGTTTTATTGTATAAATATAATTAGGAAAACTAATTTTGTCTCTTCCATGCTCCCACAAGTGATGTGAATATAATAAATTTTGCATGTAATTAGTGTTACCCATAAAATGAAAGTAAAAGAAAATTGCAAATCACAATTATCATTTAAAGACTCACAACGAAACACATGTTTTCATTGACATATATGGAAGGGACTAACCATAATGACATGATAGATCCATATCTCTCAAATATACACATGTTTATTAAGTTTCACATAGCGTAGCCATATTAAAAATCCACTAGTTAATCTCTCAATTTAACCATCCATTTTCTTGGAAGAATAGATTATTTAAATAGGTTGCTAAATTAAAACAAAACACTGCATTTATTTGTCCCCCAAAGGGGAATAATATGAAGAGAAAGGTATATACATGCCAGGCCCTGAGATGAATGCATTTCGGATTGTCTCTTCAATTGGATTCCTAAGCATTTAATCATGGGCCAAGGATAGTATTTTCTCCTCCAAAGTACAAACATGATTGATGATCAATACAATATATAATTTATTGGATTATGTAACTCATTCCACCAGGGGGGAGAATCTCAAATCAACTGCATCATATGGATCTAGCTCTAAATAGTAGAGGGATTTTTCGTGGTTTTTGGTCATTGGGGGTAGATCTAGGGTTCTAACAAATTCTGGTGCTTGTCAAATAATGGGGCATGTACTAACACAAAATGTAAATAAAGTTTGTTACCAATTGAGATCTGACTTATGTGTCTGCAAGGAAGGTTATTTGGTCCCTGATAACTTGAACACTACTAGTGGAGGAGATGGTAAGGATCTTGATTAAAAAAACACCAATAAAAGGAGAATATATTGGGTTCTCTTAACATCCAAATAAAAAATAGGTTGAGGATTAATGCATCATTGGAATGTACAAAACTATATTAGCATGACAATTTTAATGAGGAAGAAACCAGATACGATGAAAATTAAATACATGCACCTTTTTATTAGCATACTATAAATAATAATACACTAGCTCTTGGAAAGTTACATTTAATATCTATCATACAATTTTTGTTTTAGTTAATTGCGTTACAATCTATATGTCACAAAGCTCACAAAATCTTATAATGCTACATAAAATTAATTTTTATTACTATTTTTTTTTTAAATTTCACTTTTGTTTAAACCAAATCATATAATTGATTGTTGTCAATGGCATGGTAGGGGCAGTGCAATAAGAGTGTTTTTATATAAATATAATTAGGAAAACTAATTTGGTTTCTTCCATGCTCCCGCAAACGATGTGAATATAATTAATTTTGCATGGAATTAGTGTTACCCATAAAATGAAAGTAAAATAAAATTGAAAATCACAGTTATCATTGAAAGCCTCACAAAGAAGCACATGTTTTCATTGACATATATGGAAGGCACTAACCATAATGACATGCTAGATCCATATCTCTCAAGTGGACATATGTTCATTAAGTTGCACATAGTGTAGCCATATTAAAAATCCACTAATCAATCTCTCAGTTTAACCATCCATTTTCCTCACAGAGTAGATGATTTAAAGAGGTTGCTAAATTCAAATAAAACATTGCATTTAGTTGTCCGATGATGGGGAACAATATGAAGACAAAGATATCTACATGCTAGGCCCTAAGATGAATGCATTTTATATTGTCTCTTCGATTTGGTTCGTAAGCATTTGATCATGGGCCAAGGATATTAGTTTCTCCTCCAAAGGACGAACATGATTGATGATCAATACAATATATCGGATTATGTACTTGGTTCCACTACGGGGGAGAATCTCGAATATACTGCATCATGTGGTTATAGCTTTGAATAGTAGATGTATTTTTCATATCTTTTGGTCATTGGCGGTAGATCTAGGGCTGTAACAACTTCTGGTACCTGTCAAATATTGGTGCATGCACTAACCCAAAATGTAAAAAAATTCTATTACCGTTTGAGGTCCAACTTTTGTGTCTATAAGGAAGGTTATTAGGTCCCTGATACATTGAATACTACTAGTGGAGGAGATGATAAGGATCTCGATTAAAAAAAACACCAATAAAAGGAAACATCTATTAGGTTCTCTTAAGATCCAAATAAAAAAAAGGTCGAAGATGAATGCATCATTGGAATGCACATATCTATATTAGCATGCTAATTTTAATGAGGAAGAATCCATATATGATGCAAATTAAATACATACACCCAACTATTAGCATACTATAAATAATAAGACACTAACACTTGGAAATTTATGTTTAATATCTGTCATAGAATTTGTGTTTTAGTTAATTACATTACAAGCTATATGGCACAAATCTCACACAATCTTATAATGATACACACAATTTTATTATTATTATTATTTTTGTTTTATAAATTCCATTTTTGTTCAAAGAAAATCATATAATGGATTGTTCTCAATGGAATGGAAGGGATAGTGCAATAAGAGTGTTTTTGTATAAATATAATTAGGAAAACTAATTAAGTTTCTTCCATGCTCCCACAAATAATGAGAATATAATTAATTTTGCATGGAATTAGAGTTACCAATAAAATGAAAGTAAAAGAAAATTGCAAATCAGAATTATCATTGAAAGACTCACACAGAAACACATGTTATCATTGACATATATGGAAGGCACGAACCATAATGACATGATAGATTCATATCTCTCAAATAGACATATGTTCATTAAGTTGCACATAGTGTAGCCATATTAAAAATCCACTAGTCAATCTCTCAATTTAACCATTCATTTTTGTGAAAGAATAGATGATTTAAAGAGGTTTCTAAATTCAAACAAAAAAGTACATTTATTTGTTCCTCAATGAGGAACAATATGAAGAGAAAGGCATCTGCATTCCAAGCCCTAAGATGAATGTATTTTGGATTTCCTCTTTAATTGGATTCCTAGGCATTTGATCATGAGCGAAGGATACTAGTTTCTCCTTCAAAGGACATACATGATGATCAATAAAATATATATAATTTATTGGATTTTGTACCCAGTTCCATTAGGGGGAGAATCTCGAATCAACTGCATCGTGTGGATCTAGCTCTGAATAGTATATGCATTTTAAGTATTTTTTGGTCATTACAGGTAGAGCTAGGGCAGCAACAACTTCTGGTACTTGTCAAATAATTGGACATCTACTAACACAAAAAGTAAATAAATTATATTACCAATTGTGGTCTAACTTCTATGTCTACAAGGAAGGTTATCAAGCCCCCAATAACTTGAACGCTACTACTGGAAGAGATGTTAAGGGTTTTGATAAAAACAAACACCAATAAAAAGAAACATATTTTGGGTTCTCTTAGGATCCAATTAAAAAAGAGTTTGAGGATGAGTGCATCATTGGAATGTACAAATCTATATTAGCATGATAATTTTAATGAGGAAGAAACCAAATTTAATGAAAACTAAATACATACACCATGTTATTAGCATACTATAAATAATAATACATTAGCACTTGGGAAGTTACAATTTAATATCTATCATACAATTTTTGTTTTAGTTAAATACATTATAGGCTATATGGCACAAAGTTGGTAGAATATTATAATGCATAGTAAAAGAAAAATATTATTATTATTTTTATAAATTTCATTTTTGTTCAAACCAAATTATATGATTGATTTTTCTTAGTGGCATGGGAGGTCGAGTGCAATAAGGTGTTTTTTGATACATATAATTAGGTTTCTTCCATGCTCCTACAAGTGATGTGAATATAATTAATTTTGCATGTAATTAGTGTTACCCATAAAATGAAAGTAAAAGAAAATTGCAAATCACAATTGTCATTGAAAGACTCATAAATGAGCATGTGTTTTCATTTGCAAATATGGAAGATGTTAGCCATTATGTCATGATAGATACATATCTCTCAAATAAATATACTTTCATTAAGTTTCACATAGTGTAGCCATATTAAAAATCCACTAATCGACCTCTCAATTTAACAATGCATTTTCCTAGCATAATATATGATTTGAAGAGGTTATTAAGTTCAAACAAAATATTGCATTTAGTTGTCCCTCGATGAGGAATATGAAGAGAAAGGTATCTACATGGCAAGCCATAAGATAAATGCATTTTGGATTGTATATTCAATTTGATTCCTAGGCATTTGATCACGGGACAAGGATAATAGTTTATGCTCCAAAGGACAAACATGATTAATGATCAAAAAAATATATAATTTATTGGATTCTATACTTGGTTCCATTAGGAGGGAGAATGTTGAATCTATTGCATCATGATTCATGTGGATCTAGCTCTAAAAAATAGAGGAATTTTTCATGTTTTTTAGTCATTAGGGGTAGAGCTAGGGCTGCAACAAATTTTGGTACTTGTCAAATAATGGGGCATGTACTAACATATAAATTAAATAAAGTATATTAAAAATTGATGGGACTCCTGTATCTGCAAGGAAGGTTGTTAGGCCCCCAATAGCTTGAACACTACTAGTTGAAGATATGATAAGGATATCGATAAAAGCAAACACCAATAAAAGGAAACATATATTGGGTTCTCTTAGGATCCAAATAAAAAAGTGGTTGAAGATGAAGAGATGATAGATGCACCATAATACAAAGGGTATACATCAACATCCATAATACCAGTTGTGCCACTATTATTAGAGGTCATACCGAAAGCTACACGTATTAATATGGATCATGAAGCTTCCTTGCACATGATCACTCAACTAACTTGAGATAGAGAACATCAACTTAGGATGATGAAGGTATACTAACAAAACTTCAAATAATATGTATGTTTTATTTTTGGTAATATTTGTGTTGCTAAGATGGTTTTCTTTTTCTTCTTAGCATTATTGTGTTCTTAATTTAACATGAAGGTAGGGAAATGATTTTGAAGTGAATCTATAGATGCTTGATTGCATTCATTTCCTGCTTCAAAATGTAATGTTTACTTTCTCGATATATATTGTTTTGATATATACCATGTTAAGTTATGGTATGTTCTATTCTTATAACAGTTTACTTCTTTTTCTTATTATATTCCACCGATTAGCAATCACATGTGCATAAAGTAAAGTGCATATAGAACATTAAACGATCGACAGAAAACAAGCCAAGACAAGAGACACAAGATGTGGCGGCTAGCCAGGGACAAACCCCACAATGTGTGGGGAAACCCTTTGATCAAATCTTCTTTTATCTTCAATAATTCAGCAGAGAGAAATAGTACAATAAATCTGATTCATATTAGCAGTAGCAAACCCTAGATCAGTAGCATCAGCATTAGCGGCTTCATTATCAAACTAAGGCAGACGATATCTCACAAACCGACCGTCGGATTGACTTCATTCCACCACCAAAAGTTGCGGCTTTCAAAGGAGGTTCAGATGAACCTACAGCGCAGTTCCAAAGAGGATATCTTCTAGGCCACGCAAGTCAATCTTTACTTCTGCAGTTGCAGCTTCAGTTTCAGCAGTTTTCGGCTTCAAACTAGGGCAGTGGATATCTTGCAAACCGTTCGTCGGATTGACTTCATTCCACCACCAAAAGTTGCGGCTTTCAAAGGAGGTTCAGATGAACCTACAGCGTAGTTCCAAAGAGGAGATCTTCTAGGCCACGCAAGTCAATATTTACTTCTGCAGTTACAGCTTCAGTTTCAGCAGTTTCCGGCTTCAAACTAGGGCAGTCGATATCTTGCAAAACGTTCGTCGGATTGACTTCATTCCACCACCAAAAGTTGCGGCTTTCAAAGGAGGTTCAGATGAACCTACAGTGATGTTCCAAAGATGATATCTTCTAGGCCACGCAAGTCAATCTTTACTTTTGCAGTTGTAGCTTCAGTTTCAGCAGTTTCCAGCTTCAAACTAGGGCAGTCGATATCTTGCAAACCGTTCGTCGGATTGACTTCATTCCACCACCAAAAGTTGTGGCTTTCAAAGGAGGTTCAGATGAACCTACAACGCAGTTCCAAAGAGGAGATCTTCTAGGCCACGCAAGTCAATCTTTACTTCTGCAGTTGCAGCTTCAGATTCAACAGCTTCCGGCTTCACATGTGTGAGAGAGAGAGACCCATTTTAGCGCAGTAGAGAAGAGGCTCATATCTGCGCAGTAGAGAGAGAGAGATGTGATGAGATGAGTGAGTCTAAATGAGGAAAGTCCTCTTATATTTATACACAACGTTGGTAGGTGAATAGATGCGACTGTTGGGCTTCTGAGCCTACATGAGTTGTAGGTCGGCTTGATAATAATTCCATAATCAAAATAAATTCATATCTCCATGAATACTTATCGGAATTGGATGATCTTTATATCAATCCTACACCTCTCGACGAGAGGAATCTAATAAAAATATTATCAGCCATGAATAAGATGACCCACATGAAGTTTTGCCCTGGTTGCCAATTTTAACACTCCCTCTCAACCATGGAGAACTTCATCTGCAATCTGTCTATCGGTCGTTACTATTCATCCATCAAATGCACTGCCTTGTATAGCCTGACCCTTGCCCTGCTCTGCTCTATTTTTCCTGTTCTGCTTTGTCTTGTTCTGCCCTACACTGATCTGTACTGTTTTGTTCTGTTCTGCTATGCTCTTGCATTGTTCTGTTCTACTCTGCTTTTGTCCGAATTATGAAGAAGAAGAAATGATCGAGGATGTATCATACTGACTCAAAGTCAGTCTCATAGTATGTACCACTGGTCCCAGACTAGTCTCAACCAACCCAAATTCAGCATCATAGTGAGTACAACTCCAATGGTCCCAGACCAATATCATCCTCCACTGACTCAAAGTCAATCTCAGAGTATGTACCACTGATCCCAGACCAGTCTCAACTGACCCGAAGTCAGCGTCATAGTATGGTACAACTCCTACCACTGGTCCCAGACCAGTATCATTGATCCCAGATCAATGGAGGTCATCCTAGCGTAGGGAGTACGATAGTTACAACGATGCGTCCATCGGTACTACTATGGTCCCTAACTTCATTTCCCTGCTCATTGATCAGATGAGAGGTACTTCCCATGAGTCCCAGACTGCATGGGTAGGATGCCTTGACAGGAGAACTAATCAATCCTGTCCTCACAGGAGAACACATCAATCCTGCTACAATTGCCATGGAGAACACATCAATCCAGGCCGCCATGGAGAACACATCAATCCAGGCCTCACAGGAGAACACATCAATCCTGCTACAATCGCCATGGAGAACACATCAATCCAGGCCTCACAGGAGAACACATCAATCCTGCTACAATCGCTATGGAGAACACATCAATCCAGGCCTCACAGGAGAACTAATCATCCTGCTACACAGGAGAGCGAATCATCCTGTTCCACAAGAGAGCGAATCATCTTGTCCCACAAGAGAGTGAATCATCTTGTTCCAGTGTGCACCACCAGGGGAGGGTGAGTCACCCTGTGGTCGTATGTTGCTCCATTAATAACCGCAAGCCCTCAGAGCTCCCAGAGCTCAATGTATGCAACATGCAGGACCCTTGTACAAGGGTTTCTTACCGACTCCAAGTCGTTTGGGAAAATCACAGATTAGATCTTTCCTGGGGGCTTTGACAAGGTGTATCAACCTGTACATCATCTTAATGCGATGGAACCTCCTTGCTCATCGACTTATCATATCCAAGATGATGTCTATCTACTGGAGCAATCGATGAATACAGGATTCCTCAATAATCGAATCCCACCTCTGGTTGTTATAGAGAATCACAGTGGTATCCAATGTAAATCCAAACAGCTCACTGAAGAGCTTTCGCAACCAGACTACCTCACACGAGGTTATGCTAGCAACAATATATCCTGCTTCAGCGGTGCTCAAAGCCACCGACTTCTGCTTCCTTCTCATCCAGGATATCGAAGTAGATCCCAAGGTGAAACAATATCCGGAAGTGCTCTTACGGTCCACCACATTGCCTGCCCAATCAACATCAGTATATCCAAGTAGTCTCACATCTCCGGCAGTGTATCTTAATCCATGAGAGATTGTGTCCTGAAGACATATTAGAAGATTCCTGGCATCAATCCAGTGAGGCTCAACCAAATATGAGCTCACAATGCTAACTGCAAAACATATGTTCGGACGGAGGTTCACCAAGAACATCAATGCGAATGAGTTTTTGAAACTCAGAGGCATTTCCCAAGTCTGGTCCGACATCACTACCATATAACTTCTAAAAGTTAAGATCCTCAAGGTAGTCACAGGCTTGCAGTCCATCATACCGAATCTTTCCAATATGTTTACCACATATTTTCCTTAAGATAGGAAAATTTCCCTTGACTTCTGCCATACTAGGAAGTAGTGCATTAGTCCTAGGACTTTCATTTCAAATTCAGAGGCCAGCTCCCTCTTACATTTGTGAATGAGAGGGTCTGCACCTGTTAGAAAGAGGTCATCCACATACAATACCAGTATGAGAGGCTTGTCATCTTCAACCTTAAAGTAAAGGTTAGGATCGGCTTCACTCCTAGTGAATCCCAGCTTCATCAAGTAGCTATCGATCCTCTCACACCATGCTCGGGGTGCTTGCTTCAGCCCATAGAGAGCTTTCTTCAACCTGCATACATGAGATTTTCGATCATAAATCTCAAATCCTTCGGGTTGCTCCACGTAGACCTCTTCTTTGATCTAGCCATGCAAGAACACAGTCTTGACATCCATCTGATGTAGGTTCCATCCTTGTGAAGCGGCAAGGGCTATGATCGAGCGGATGGTCGTATATCTGGCAACAGGTGCAAATATCTCATCATAGTCTATACCTTCCTTTTGGGAGAAACCTCGAGCAACAAAACGAGCCTTATACTTTTCCGTGCTTCCATCTGCTGCATGCTTTATCTTGTAAAGCCATTTTGAAGTAACAATTGTCTTGTCCAGGGTCTGGGAACTACTTCCTAGACATCATTCTCCATAATAGACTTATATTCTTCGGTCATATCACCCTTCCATAGTTAATGCTTGACGACATCTGAGAATGATGAAGGCTCATTTTGTATGATCGTGCTCATGATGGTAAGGTATCCCTGATACCTATTAAGTTTCTTACTTTGACGGAAGGTTCCTCAGGGTGCAGCATGTCGTTCAACATCATCAAGTATCCCCCTAAGCCATGAAGGCCTCTTCCTAGAAGAGGAAGGCTCATGTGGATGAGAATCTATCAGATCCATGGGTTCTTCTACATCAGGCATTGATTCATCATCCTTTTCTTTCGGTTCCCTGGTGTTGGCTTCTTGAGAGCTCCTCAAAGTTGAAAGATTGTTCACCTTGCGATGAACTTTTCTTTAGGAGTCTTGGAACCCAATGCTTGATGAGGGCATCAATTTTGTACATATACGACGGTGATTGTAGTTTCAGCCCATAGAAACATCAGAAGTCTTTGATCATGTAGCATGGCCCAGATAGCTTCCATCATTGTGCGGTTCTTCCTTCCCACCACACCATTCTGCTCAGGAGTATGTGGTGTAGTAGTCTCCCTCTTAATGCCAACCTCAGGTATGCCTGAGTGAACCAATTGTAATATATCAGAGGTCTTGCTTTGGCTTGAGGGGAATGGTCCCCTTTTGAGCTTTCCTTCAGCACATCCTGGACATACACCTTCATTCTCTATTCAGAATTCGGGCATCCCTATCACCATTTGTCTTACACCGAGTATAGCTTTATAATAAAGGGGGGAAAACCTCTAATGCCAAAGTTCGGACTGAAGAGATGTGTCATAAGACATGACACCTAGCAGACTTCCATTGACCTGATATAATGAATCACTAAACCCAAGAGTAAAGGCATCTTTAACATTATTTTTCCATATACATACCTTGCCATCGCTGAAGGTTACCTTGTAGCCTTTGTCTTCCGTTCCCGAGATGGACACTAGGTTCTTTTTGAGGTCAGGTGCATTTAATACATCCTGGAATTTCTGGCCTTCTTGAATGCTTGTCCTCTTCCTTGATTCCCAGCTCTCCTCTTACCTTACCTCGATTTGAGTCTTCCCTCAAACTATATAGATATTACGTTGTTAAGAAACATAATTAATTGTAACTTTTCTTCTTATGTTGTTGACTAAAACAATAGAGTTAACTACTACTTGTTGTACCACAAGTAAACCACTTCTCAAACTAGAAGAATATGCCTATCGAACAAGAAAGGATGCTATTAAGTGAGGTGATTACCTACAAAAATGAAAGGCCTTTTATATAGTCAGCCACATGTTTGTACACAATTTATGTTAGATTATATGTTAAATTGTTAGATTGATCACACTCAACTTCGTGATCAATGAAGTAACCAACTAGTGGCCTTCGTCTTTAGCCAAAGTGTTCTATGTTTCCTACATCATCTATAAGGACCCACCTGAAAAGACCTTCACAATTGGGTCCACATGAAATATATCCATTAATTTCTAGTGAATTTGAGAACTATTAATTATGTAGTAGTTTTCATGATGCATCACCTCTTGCTTTACCTTATACTCCAAATAACCAAATAAAGGGAGGAAAACTCGAAATTCATTGATAAGGTCAGTACACTAAGGTTTTTCTCAAATCTTATAGCCTACTACTTGGAGCTATCATTGCCCATACCTCAACTGAGAGAATTTAAAGGAAAGGAAATTTCCCTATATATCTGACCTATGGCCCAATTACGAGTCCTGTCATGAGAGATATTAAATGGTATAATTAGTTGGTATTATCCAGAGCACATCTATTATAGAAGGAAACATATGTAAATGCAGGTTTGACGTAGGATCCATTGATGCAGAAGGCAACAAATGTAATTGTGAGTTAGAAGCATGCAATGAATCTAGAAAGTGATAAACATAATTGCATGTAAGAAGTAGATGTTTATTAAACACTAGAATAGAGATTTGACATTAATTTATGTCAAACTCTAACTAACAATAGTTAATTGATATCAAACTTAAAACATTGTCAATTAATTGACACTATTGATTAAGTTCAAAACTTAAACTAACCTAAAATTTTAAATTTTATATATATTAATATTATTTAAATTGATCTAAGATTTTGAATCGAAATTTTAAAATAAAAAATATACATCAGGCATAACAAACCCTACAATAAGATATTAAAAGTTATATATTCCTTTCATGATTCTCATCCAGTCGTCAAATGTTTGATTGCGTTGGAATTTAATGGTAAAATGAGTATACATCTATGTTTGAGATGGAAAGGGGCGAGAGAAAAGACGGAGGGGAACGAAAATTTTAGTATTTAGGTATGGAATAACATTTTACGTGTGAACTAGCTTGGTTTTGAGATTCTAATTTTACTATAGAAAATATGATTATTTAATTTATGGTTTATATAGTTTATAGTAGATTATATTTTAATTTTATGAAAATTATATGATGAAATTTGAAATATATTGTAGAGTGATTTTTTTGTTTTTCATTTTTATTTTTAAGTTGATTTTTTAATTTTTTAATATTTTTTTAATGAGAAATTTTTTTATATTACATATAAGGAATATATATGTTTTTATTATTTTGGAATTTTTCAAATTTAATAATGGTGGGTTTAATGGTTAAGAGCATGTGTTTCCTCTTAAGAGGTTACAGATTCAAAATTAGAGGGGGTAGAGTATGTATGCCTTCTTAGACTTAGCAGTATGTATGCCTTCGTAGACTTAGCAATCAAATCGTTGGGAGGAGGTGGGTCCCTTGTCGCACAAACAAGGGGGTCTCATACACCAATTTGGTGTCTGACTTGGCTGTCACCTTAAAAATGGATATTATTATTATTATTATTATTATAAAGTTCAAATAATAGCAATAAATTTCATCATATTAGTTGTGGGAATTGAACTTAAGTAGAAAAGATAGCAATAATTCATAATAACTATTAAGGTAAACCTAACCTAGAGCTTGATCTTATAACTTATGTAATCCAATTCTACAATTCCAAATTTTTTGATTGATTTATGATAAAAATACATAAAATAATAATAAAACCATTCAATTTATTATAAAATTATTTTATTTTATAAATTTACAATATATCCTTTAGGGAAGTAGAGAAGGGTGACCCATTTTGATTAATTTGTTTTCCCCTCACCAACCAATCATAAAGTGTTCATGCGTTAACTAATAATGATCTTCTTTGATAAGGAATCTCTAGAACCACTTACCACTCTTGTGTATCAAAATTTGAGATCTTAATATTATTAGTAAAACCTTTTTTCCTTTTCTTTTCTTTTACACTACTAAATTAGTAAAATTAACTTTTTTTAAGATTGTATATTAATAATATGTATCTTCATTATTCAGTCTATAATATATTAATTTAAATATATTTTAAATTGAATTTGAATTATCCAATTTTTTTATAATGCAATGATCAAATTGATAAGTAAATGCTTCAAAATCCGGATTCTAAATCCAAAAGTAAAATTCCAAAAAAAAAAAAGTGAATATGGAATGAGTGGAAAATAAAGTAATATATGGATAACTTTTTCCACAAGTTTATTATTATTTTTCTATAATTCATCTGTTTGTTTTTAAAATTCAAATTTTTGAATAGTTAATTATTTATATATAAATTTTAAATATAAATATTTATTAAATTTGAAAAAAGATTTAGAAATGGTATATTTATTAATTTTATAAGTGAAAATTTGAATTTTAAATAGGTGATTGTAAATCAATATGTAATATCTTACTCTCTAGATAACAAAAAGATAAAATCATTTAACAATAAAATTCTAAATTATTAGAATAATATCTTCATTATGAATTCTCATATTATTTATGAGATTCAAACTTCAGTAAAAAAAAATTCATAATTATTTTTTAACTACCCAACATAAACCAAATAAATTATATATAATTTGCATTCTAAAATTATGACATTAATTTTAAAATCACATTGAAATCAATAATACAATTTAATATAATTTTGACATTAAAATTATTAAAGATTATGTAAGCAGATATTTATCACTCCGGATACTCTAAATGTCCTACGATACTCTTGTGAAGCCACATGCCTGCCTGTTTCTGAAAAGTAAGTTGAGAGGGATGGAAAATGTGTGTGTTGCCACCGAAAGCGAGAAGAAGGTACACAAAAGAAATGAATTGTAAGGAAAAGGTTCAATAAACTCCAAAGGTCCTTTCCAAATCTTAGATGTCAAATTATCGTTTTCATGGAATCCCCGTACATTTACCCACGCATTGTTTTTCATTTTTCTGTGGGTGGGTTAATTATAAATTCTAATTTTATGTTGATAATGAAAGATGTTAGTATATTTCTCAATTAAAAATGTCTTCTGAACTTAAGATCTTTTAAATAAAGGGAACAACCTAATCAAATAATAAATTTGGCCTCCCAACATATCACTTCAAACTTTGAATTAATGATGATATATCTAAATAAAATAAAATAAATCAATATAGAGATATTAAACTTTATTGACTATTTATTTTAATTATTTATTAAAAACATATTACATTTATCATTTTATATGCCTAGAAGCTCATTCTACAGGGTAGCTATCTATTCTTTTATTCAATGTCTTGACTTCTTATTAAGTAACCACTTTCTAAAAAATATTCCAAACTTTTTCAAAAACATAAAAACATATATTAAAAAATTATCCATTCTTTTATTCATGGTCTTGACTTCTTATTAACTAACCACCTTTTAAAAACCATTCCAAACATTTTCAAAAACATAAAAACATATATTAAATATTTTTTAATGAAAATATAAATATTTTAGAATATTTAAATTTATATCTATAAAATATTTAAATTTATATATTTAATTCTAGTTTGGTTTATCACAAGTTTATTTAATTGTCTCATACCATTCCAAACATTTTCAAAAACATAAAAACATATATTAAATATTTTTTAATGAAAATATAAATATGTTAGAATATTTAAATTTATATCTATAAAATATTTAAATTTATATATTTAATTCTAGTTTGGTTCATCACAAGTCTATTTAATGGTCTCATAGTGTATGCAAGTTTGTTTCAAAAATCTATTAAAATTTAAATTGTTTTTAAAATAAATAATTTGGAAAAATGTTATAAATAGCCAGATATGATATTATTACTTAAGCATTTGGTTTTAAATTGGCTATCACATTTGCAATTCACATATCGAATATCTTTTTGTATATCTATCTGTGGAATTCACATGATTTTCTCCCATATAACAATTCAGTACATCGTATGCAATGACGGAGATTGCAATGGAGACACATCTTATGCAATTTTGAAGATTGCAATATCCCTTTTAAAAAAATATTAGTGGTTTTGTAATCAATTTGTTTATATATGCAAATCTGACTTTCCAACATGTAACCAATCAAAAATTTATTATTATTGTTGTTGGGTAGGATTGGATTAAAATTTAATATTTTTACTTCAATTTAATTACATGTATACTAAGCCACAGGCAATAGTTATTATGTAGCTCTGGTTTATAGCTATTATGTAGCTCTTGTTTATGAGTGGGATAATAGTAATTTTTTTTTAACATTTATTTATATAGTATTGAAAAGAATACAACTTTTATCTTATTTATTTATTTTATATAAAATTGTTTTAATATTATTTTAATTATGAGATGAAAAAAAATATGAAACTACTTGTTCAACATTAGTCATAATTGGTTTTTATCAACAATAAATTGGTTTTTAAAAAATATTTGAATGATTTGCATAAAGCAAAATAAAGTATAATTTTTTTAAAGTAGTACATGATAAGTAATAGGAGATAAACCATCAAGCATGTATATAAAGGAAACTAAATCGACTAACAAATAACTAAGTATCTAGAATGTGATTAATCATATAAATAAATAGTGAGGATAAACATTAGAATAGGGAGAATGAATTTGTATAGGAGACAAAGATTACAATTATAATAAAATGGAACCATGAAGGTTTCTAGCCTATATAAAAATATAACAATAGAAATGTAATCACTGAATATCTAGGGCTTTGGGTTAACATGCGGCTTATATAGGGCTTAACATACTTTACTAACGATTTCCCTTATGATGAAAGTTAGAAGTAAAATGCTTATCAAGGGACATTGCAATTTATTGTGTAGTACTGTGATGGTGCATTGGACATTATTATGCTATCAACTAAATCAGTGTGTAGCATCAAGTAACCATTTTAGTGAATGCAGCAACAAGTTCACTCCTTTATGTTTTGGAAGTGACAAAATTTTCTTTGTAGATATTTAAAATAATATAATTGGTCAAAATATTGTTAAATATAATGTTTGAATTCTTCATACTACACTTAACACTTTGATAACCATATACATGATTTAAAATCACCTGACAATTTTTATACTAGTCATGACAAATGCTTAATCTCTTCTAGAAAAATTCTTGTCAGTTTCTTAATTCTACTTCAATCAACTTTTACACACCCTACACTAATCAATTTTGGTCTTTTGTAGCAGCTTGTCTTGACTATCACATCTCTTATGGAACCAACTCTTCCTCCCTAATTCAATGTTTTACCCCAATGTCACATCATTAAGAGAACCCTAGATTGGTATACCATGATGCCCTCATTGCCACTTATTGGTCAATATTTACACCATGTAAGCATACTCATTGGAGTAGACTGAGCCTTAGATGCAATATCATAATCGAGGATAAAATAAAATAATAAGATATGTTAGAATGGAATGTGAGACACAACATTCTTAGTTATCCATTGAAGTACCTAGACAAAATTGCACATGTATTTTGTATACTGAGAAACCACAACTATTTTCACCACCCAAAAGTTGAACATTTTGAATCCCTTTTAACATAGAATACATATCACTTTTATCACCATGTAATATGGAGTTTTATTAAAAGAACATGTATATGTGGTCAAATCCAAAAAAACATTGGAAGTAGATGAACACATAAATAGTAGTGACCCTCAACACCATATAAGTGAACCCAATACAACGAGACAAGAGTAACTCCAAAAGAAAACAATATTAAAAACAAAATACAAAACTCAACTTTACACACAGGCATATTCCTCATTCAATATATTTTATTTTCTTTGCAACAAAATTGTAAGATGTTAAACGCTAATAATATTATCAAGCCGTAAAATCCCTTCAACAACTCTATACTTGGGACATGAGAAAAACTTCCCTTCAATTCAATATATAAACATACTTACTATACTTGGGGCATGAGAAAAACTTCCCTTCAATTCAATATATAAACATACTTACTAATTAGTGTGAGGGTTTTATTAACTCATTAACCATTAGAATATATCAAGGCAACTTACAACCATAAATTAATTAGCGTCATTCCAACATTTATGTATATTTATAGTTCATGCTAGTTCATTAATTCTAGTAAATTTTCCTTCAAAGAATCAAGCAATTAATGTAGGTATTTTAGCAATCATATACCATGTAATTTCTTATAAGACCTATGATTTGAACATTCAATAAATTAGATATACTTAATTACTCTAAAGGGTATGAGATTGAATTCATATTAAGTATGAAATTGAATTCATATTAAGGTGTAAAATTAACATCAAGCATCATTAGCTCAATTGTTAGGCATATCGAATTAATATCTTAGAATAATTGATACACAATGATTTGATAAATATAATTTCCTAGCTGAAGAGTTTCATCAAGAAGTTAGTGTGAAAACATTTACACAAGCAATTAGCAATTGAGACAATGATGCCCACAAAAGATTTGTGTATGACATTTTATATATTTTTCAAAGAAAACTTTGAAAAAGTTATGGAAGGCCCAATCCTTTAAGGTAGAGGAAATTCAATCACAACATTTTGGGAGTAGTTTAAATTGTTCGCACAAATTATGCATTTGAGATTACAATAGAAAACCCCTATAGGGTAATTAGCTCTTTCTCAAAATTACCTAGATTACAAAATGTGGGTATATAAATCTTAATGGTGAACTCAAAATGGGGGTTATGGGTTCATATGGTATGGATTCCCCTTAAGTTAGTCTAAAAATGAACAGGAACATATATAAACTCATGTTATCAAAATCACATTAACATACACATGTTGCCAAATCTAAGTGCGCCATAATTGTTATAAGATAAAATCACATAACCCAATTGTACCAAATAAAATGTACAAGTAATAAAACACTCTTATATACTCAGAATCACATAGAACTCATTTACGCATTTTTCCAAACATATGACAAGTGACCACAAGCTTAAACCATACATGGATAAAACAACATGTCTTTATTTTATTTCTCATGTTTGTTGAGTCAATGGCTTCCTTAGATGAATTATTTAGATGTAACATAAACTAAAGATATACAAGCCATGTAAACATCATAACATTCATTTTGAACTTTTTACAAAGATTAAGCACAAAACTCCAAGTCACAATTATACCTAGAAATATTATAACTATATTTACAAGACCTCAATGAAAAACAATTTCCTACATATATACTCGTAAATCCATAATCATATCTAGAATTTGTTCCTAATTTTTTTTGGTCAATTCTTTCCCAAATAAAAACTACATTTTCTATTCAAAGATTTCAAACACTTCACACTTCACAAGCATTCTCTTAATAACCTATTATATCTTTTTAATGATGAAAGAAAATTAAAATACTTAAAGTCAATATAAAACTACTAAAAATTACTTCACTTTTTAGTGATATTGATTCTTAAGACTTCTTTTTCTTTGTTAAACATGCTACAATAACCTTGCTTTTGATAAATACCAAAATATTCATCAAATGAAATTTTGAGATTCATACTCCTCTTTTATAAAGTAATTTTAGATTATACACAATAAAACTCTCATGGCAAATTAGTAAAATTAGAGTCAAACACAAATCCATTTCATTATAGCCTACAAATAACCAAAGCTACAAAACCATAAAAGTTTTTTTAAGGCAAATATACTATTCAATTGAATTTTCCATTTAAGATCTCATTAACCATTTCAATAAGGAGTTGTCTATAATGCGACTTTTTGGAGATTCCGTTGCCGGAATCCGGTGAAAATTTTGATGTGAAATCTTGATTTGTGTTATTTAAACTAGTTTTTTAACTGTATATATGGATTCAGCACCATGAAAAACCCCTAGGGCACTTCTATTGTGCAGTGTTTACCCATCAATCTTATGATTTCAATGAAATCCTGCCAGATTTTAGAGAAATTAGACCAGAAAAATCCACCAGAAAATTTTCAAAAAAAATCACTTTAAAGACAATTCCTTTCAATAAAACCACCACCCCTGTCACGCAAAATTAAATATTTTTCATATTTATTTATTTGTTATTATGCCATTGTCTCTCTATCTTTATTATTTATTATTTATTTTTAATTAAAGAGACAGTGCATCATCAATAAAATATTAATACATTCGAGAGCCCGAAGTCCCATCTTGTCCACCCACGATATTCCTGTGGAGCCCACATGAAAGCGGAAGCAATATGGAATCTTAACATTTTGGGTCGTTTCGGGTGCATGATGGGATCGTTAAATCACCGAAAGTAATGCATACGTAGTACTACTCTTGTCCTGAAGTGAAAGGTCCATTATGAAACAGTTGAAGTCAATTTCACTTTATGAGTGTTCTCGATTTGTCAAACTGAATGTTTGGAAAGATTATCCTTCCAAAAACTCAAATAATTGTACGTTGTCCTAAAAGTCATGGGAAAAAAGAATATCAAGGAAAACATCAAATAATAATAGCTTCTTAAATTTTAAGGATTAAGACTGGAGCATAAATTTTAAATATTAAAATTGTATTTTAATATATGTTAAGCCTGAGTAATAGTGGGATTAAATTGATTTGTTATTAATTATTATTGAAAGTTATTTTATAACGGCTTAGTTATTACTTCAAAAATTATGGGTAAAATTATGAGTTATCAAAATTTTGGGTTAATAAATTATTAATTATCGTATAAAAAATGATTTAATGATTAAACTAACTTTAATTTAACATTTTTTCTTTAAACTTGATTTGGGTTTCCCTTAACCAAATTTGTTAGAAGTGATTATGCGAGCCTCCATGGCTCACCTCCACATCTTATTCCCCTAAAGTCTATAACCAGAGCACCTAAGAATTCGATATGTCCCCCCCTCCATCACTAGGTCCACCTTTAGACTTCAAGGGTACGCATGACCTACCATGTCTTATAGTTGCATACCCATTTACATGCAAATTTTTTAAATTCCATTAGAACCTTTTTTTTTAATTCTTGTTATCTTAACAGTTATGCCACCATTCTCTCACCTTTGCACACTTGATGCTCTCCTTCTGCACCAAAATCCTTGGTCATAGACAACTCTGGTTGGATCTCAATCCCCATTTCTAGCTCTCATTCTTGCTCCCCATCTTGGGTTCATACTCTTTCATGTGCATGGTGTTAGAGCCTAAATTTGCCTTAGGCTGAAGGAAGGCAAAATTCAGGATAACCACAAACCACGCTCAGCCTCGTAGCTAGCCCTACGAGGACAGGAGAGGGCTCTCTCCAGGTCAAACTCAATAAAAATATGCAAAAGGGTCAGAGATGACTTAAAATGGTAACTGATTTTAGGCTAGTAAATAAATGTGACAGAGGTAATTTATTAAATGACTGAATTTTCTGGGCTGTATGGGACAAAGGACAACATGAGCTGGGAAATTAAATCAAATACACAGAGTATTTAGTGAGGCAAGATAGGCAGGAGGTTTAGCAATCAAATTTAAATAAAATGGAGTGGAAAGGATGTTGAGAGGTTGAAAAGGGCATAATGAATGAATCCTTTTCAAACAGAAGAAGAAACACAAAGCAGGAATGCCTTCCCAAGGCAGAGCAGTGAACTGGATTCCACCTTTCTTACTTAAAATCATTCAACTAGAAATGATTATGAATGAACTGTAAAACATAACAAGATACATATGAAACAGAAAGAAGGAACATCTGCTAAACTCATACCACATGAATCTCATGAATCAGAGCTGCATCATTTTTTTAATTTCCTGGCCAAAATGTACAGTGAAGCACTGAGTTTTTCCTCCACACCTTTCCCAGAACTCCAACACTTTACAAATGATTTACAATACAATAAATAAACTCCACTATGAGAAAATGGATCGACCAAAAATAGGGGATGTTTAATCATTATTAACAGAAGATGAAAATCCAACCATCTGTAAAAGGAGTAGCGTTCAATATGAAATCTGTTTGATGACCAATGAGTAGGCAGAACCTGTAGCACAGACCTTTTGAGTCGTAACTGAAGACAAAAATAGACCTCCGATCCTATTTCTCCACTATGGTTGATGTTTTCATTTTAAATTTAGGCGTTTCGGTCTTTGACTGTTCACCTTCCCCTTGGCGTTTGAATAAAAACCAATTTTTTATAATTAGCATCCTTTGCAATATTTGGGGCGCTTTCATTTCGATGTAGCAACTTTTCAGGCATGTTATTTCGCTCATATATAGTGATGATACAAGTAAAGAACATCGTGGAACATATTCCATATGCCTATCAAAGATTTCCATCTAGATTTCCTCGGCCTCTTCTATTCTTCGCTTTTTGACAAGAGCATTCAATAACATGTAGTATTATATGATCAGATTTCACCCATCGATAAGTATTTCACCAACATGGAGCGAGAAGAGCCGAGTGATTTGAATTCTTGTAGAGCAACGATAAAAATTTGCTTTGTCTGCCCCGTGCGTCGCACTCGAGCCCAACGCGCCGCGCTCACTGTATGCGCCATGCTTGTGGGAAAATACACAGTGGCAGGAGGCCATGTGCACCATGACCTCCCAATGCGTCGCACCTTCTCCCAATGCGCCGCGCGCATTCCAAACACATAGTTTCACCTCAACTTCTTTGATGTAATGATGCCATTTGAAAAAGGCCCAACAGAGGTGCCAAGTGAGTCCATTGCGACACAATTCATCAAAGTATTTTGGGATCGGCAAAAGCTGGCTGTTTCTGGTGAGTTTAGCTTTTCAATTTGGCAGTGAATGTATGTTCGACTAGGAACAACTGTCTAGCGTCTCTTCAATGGGTTGAATCTTGAGCAGAAACAAAATGTTTTAAATCGAGCTTCATTGCCATCTAAGTCCAAAATATTGCCCTCAGATCTCCAAATCTCATTCTTGACAGAGACATTTACTGCCTGGTACTCTTCAGTTACCCAGAATTCAAAGTTGAATAACTCATGGCCATAAGTCAAATGTCTTCTTAACCCCGTAAAACTGGCGCAATGAACCAAACAAAAGGGAAGGAGAAATTTTCAGTAACTTCTGTCTTCTGCAATGTATTGTTATAATACCTATAATTGAAAATCACATTTCCAGCCCTCAATCGAATAATACGGCTAATGAGCATAATTACAAATCCTTCCCATTGCAAACATTCCTAGGGTCCACACAACTACGAGGCAAATCCGTGTGTTGTTTAGCGTTTTGAGCGAGGTTTGACTGTTTTCGAGCCTCTGGCTGTATGCGCCGCGCGGCAGGCCCAATGCGCCGCACGTCACCAGTGCGCCGCGCCCGTGTAAATTTACACTGTGTGTTCACGCCCAGTGCAACGCGCCTGGCAACTTAATGCGTTTTTCGCCCAATTTCTCACTTGATTGCTCTGCCTTGCTTCTCTTTTACAAATGATCTTTTCAAATGAAGGAATTGCTTATAAACAAAGAGCCTTTGAGATTTTAGCTCATGAAACCCACTTTCATAATGTTTGCAGAACTTTGGCATTTTCACATAACTCTGTTTTTGCTTCCACTTTGATTTGTTGAATTGATGATGAATCTCTTTGTCTATTCTGTAGGGATGAATGGCCTGGAACTTTGCAAAGGATGACAAGGGCTGCTCCTAAAGATTTTCACAGTTGAAAAACTTTGACAATTACATGACAGAAATGACAATTTTCTTCAAAACAGAGTTTTGAAGAAAAGTCATGATCAAGCGATATAATGATGAAATTTTGCGATGAAAACTTATTTGGAAACCTCCCTCATATGCCTACTGATGTTATTAGTCATTCTGAAGACTAACCCCTAGACCTAGTGACTGAAATGACTTGCTGATCAAGAGACTAAAACAGGACTATAAGTGACCTTAAAATTGATTTGACAAACAGACCTAAACCAGCAGGATAAGGCATGAGGGGAATGAGTAACAAGGCCCTTACGTCAGATTATGGCATGCCCCTGGTGGAATGCAAATGAATGAACTGTATGAGACACCTAAAAATGAAATGCAATAAGAGAAATGATCTCTAACGGAGGGATGTAAAGACCGACTCTAACATTGGCTCCAATGGGGATGGTAGCTCCTTGGAGGTGCCAAAAACTTCAGATCTTTGGGAGAGCAGACAGTGCCTTCGTCCATTGGGCTATGGAGTCAAAACATGGAAATTGACATTATGCAGACGGACTCTGACTGAAGACTAAAACTGAAAACCATAATAAAACCAAACATGACTAAATCATAACTAACAAACTGGAAAGATGCTCATATTTGAGCTTATTCATCAAACCTACTCTAATTGCTCTTTCCACCACCCAATCAAGTGAAATGGAACAGGCAATGCAACCATGTAAGCATCATGGCTGATATTTGATTTCTTCCCAAATGCTTTCTGAAGCATAGGAAAAGGGAAGAATCGAAAGGCAACTCCCATGGAAACTCGGAATCAAGTTCACTGCTGATAAACTTGCAAAGCATGAATTGGATGGATGACTTCAAGAATACTGCAAAAGGATCTTCATAAGCATCGCCATTGATTTCCATTAACACATTACTGCTCTGGTCCAAGTAATCTTCATAGCTGGATTTTAAAATTTTCCTCACATCTGTGCTGTCTTTCTTTGGTGATAGCAGCAGGTTGTCAAAAGGATCCTGAATTTCGTGAATAAACAAACCCTGTTGTTGATTCCAAACAGAACAAAAGTCTCCTTTATCAATCTCCTCATATGACTGCAAACCTTGGTATGGGCTATGCAATGAACAATCTGTTAAACAAGACAATGAAGGCGACCCTTGAATAAGATTATTATCAACATTCTTTTCTGGCACATGGTTAGCTAATGGAGAAGAACTTTTACAGCAAACATCATCCAACACACAAGCAATAGGATCATAAAAAATTTGAGAAGACTACTACGATGTATCCATTAAAACTGTATGACATTTTACTGGCTGTCCATCTTTTTCTTTAGAGATATTACGAAGATTCTGCCTTATAAACTCAAATGCTTCGAAACAAAAGGGTACAAAATCCTCTTGCATCATTAGATCATGTATTTCAGATTCCACGCCTTCATCTATAATCTGATCTTAAATTGTGTTTGGTGGCTGCAAATCTGGTGCTAGGGAGGGTTTTGTATCCAAAATGATTTCATCAATCATTTCAGGGGAATATTTATTATTAACAACTTGCTCAAGAATTTTGCCATTTGTTTCATCCTCAACATTAAAATTGAGAGATTGTTGATTTCCTACAGGCTGCTCATTTAAAGATTTACTATGCAATTTACCCTTCAAAAACTAAAATGATTCAAAACAGAAAGGTAGGGAATCTTCTTGTATTATTTTATCATATGTGCCAGCTTCCATGTCTTCATGTGCAACTTGATAATCAATGGCATTTGGGGGCTGGAACTCTGAATATAAGAAGTCTGGAACAAAGTTTTCATCGCCCTCAAGAGGATCCAAATCAAGACTTGTCGACAGCTGATTTCTGATTGCATGGAAATTGTCTCTGATGAACTGAAATGAATCAAAGCAAAAAGGCAAAGATCCTTCACTTGCTTCAAAATTTGTTGCACTTTCCTCGTCGTTGTCATAGCTGATACGCATCGGTTGATCACTGTAATCGAGCTGCTGTAAGTGAACTTCCTCCTCCCACAAACTAGCTGATGATTTGTCTACAAGATTAGCTTCTGTTTGGAGAACATAATCATCATCATCATACTGATCAAACTGAGGCAAATCGTCAGTATAAAACACATCATCAAGCATACATGTCATATCAACAGATCTTTCTTCTCCAAGATGATCTACAAAACAATCATTATGACATCTGGGATAAGAAACAAAATGTTTTGGATCAGCCACTTGTTCATGAACGTCATTTTCATTTTTTGCAGTCATTTTCCGCACCATCTCTTCTACTACACTCACCAAAATGTCAAGCCTTTCCTCTGAAGGTGTCATTTTCTTTGGATCCATGTTTTTCATCTCTTCTTCCTTCAACCTTTCCCTTTTGATCAACAAATGAGCCTCTACATTTACTACACTGTTCTGCATCTCTTCAAGTGTTGCAAGATTTCTTTCTCTCAGCTAAAACTCCATTTCCGAATCAAAGGCACCCGGATAGTGCAAGAGAGCAGATCTAGGAGGAGGCCTTATATCAACTGGCATCGAATAATAAACTTGGTTAAATCTGGCAGAAAACTATTGTACTGTCTCCCCTGACTGTCTTTTCAGCTGGTTATACTCTTCTAAAATAAGGAAAAGGTTTTGTCCAATCACCCACCTGTCGAGAAAAACTTTGACGAACTGCTGGAAATCTAAGATGCTCGCATCAGGCAGGGTTTTGAACCAACTCTTGACTTTGCCTTGCAAAGAAAGAGCAAAAAGCCTTATACTGACATCTTTGTTATCAACTTCAAAAAGGTCTAGAAAAGACTCAAAATTCTGCACATGTTGCTCAGCATTGACATTGTTACATTCACCATCAAACCTAGGCAAGTATAGATCATAGTTTTTGGGGAAAGCATGAAGAACAGAAGGTAAAACAAGAGGTTTATACCTATCTGGGATTATAAAAGGTGTAGGAGTATATACAAGAGCGACGGGATCAGGTTTGTGTTCTTTAGGCTCCTCACGCTGAAGAGAGTCATCATGAGATGTGGAAAAAGTAAGGAGGTTAGGATCAAAGGGAAACTCAATATTTACACTTTTTGAATAGGTCGAGTGAAGATTTTGATCACCTTCATCATACAACAAATTCTGAAAAACTTTCAGGACAGCGTCAAGAACGGCAAAGAAGTAATTTACAAGAAAGTAGACCAGATCCTGAATACTACTCCACTTTGGATACCCGAACTTTATGTAAGATCCTTCCATTTTCTCAGAGAAAGAGTTAGTCCTCCAGTGGAGTCTTTACAGGAGTCACCAGGTGAATGATTTCAGCCTTCTTATGTCTAATCGTTGTCCACCATCAACCATTAGATCTGAACTTAATACATGTACTGGGGCAATTAACAAGTTAGGTGTCACGTTTACAAGCTAGATCGGAGATTGACTGGTGCAGCATTTATCTACTTCGTTAATGCAAAGCAAAAGTGTTTCGAAGGCTACCTGGCGTGACTTCAGGCTCCGTCTGTAGCTTATAAAACAAATGACATCAACAAGCAAACCATTTTCTTCCCCAATATGGTCACCACTATGTTAGAGCCTAGATTTGCCAGGCTGAAAAGGCAAGATTCTAGGTCCACATCAAACCACGCTCAGCCTCGTAGCTAGCCCTACAAGGACAGGAGAGGGCTATCTCTGGGTCAAACTCAGTAAAAATATGCAATAGGGTCCGAGATGACTTAAAATGGGAACTAATTTTAAGCTAGTAAATAAATGTGACAGAGGTAATTTATTGAATGACTGAATTTTCTGGGCTGTATGGGACAAAGGACAGCATGAGCTGGGAAATTAAATCAAAGACACAGAGTATTTCGTGAGGCAAGATAGGCAGGAGGTTTAGCAATCAAATTTAAATAAAATGGAGTGGAAAGACTGTTGAGAGGTTGAAAAGGGCATAATGAATGAATCCTTTTCAAACAGAAGAAGAAACACAAAGCAGGAATGCCTTCCCAAGGCAGAGCAGTGAACTGGATTCCACCTTTCTTACTTAAAAGCATTCAACTGGAAATGATTATGAATGAACTGTAAAACATAACAAGATACATATGAAACAGAAAGAAGGAACATCTGCTAAACTCATAACACATGAATCTCATGAATCAGAGCTGCATCATTTTATTAATTTCCTGGCCAAACTGTATAGTGAAGTGTTGAGTTTTTCCTCCACACCTTTCCCAGAACTCCAACACTTTACAAATGATTTACAATACAATAAATAAACTCCACTACGAGAAAATGGATCGACCAAAAATAGGGGATGTTTAATCATTATTAACAGAAGATGAAAAACCAACCATCTGTAAAAGGAGCAGCGTTCAATATGAAATCTGTTTGATGACCAATGAGTAGGCAGAACCTGTAGCGCAGACCTTTTGAGTTGTAACTGAAGACAAAAATAGACCTCCGATCCTATTTCTCCACTATGGTTGATGTTTTCGTTTTAATTTAGGCGTTTCGGTCTTTGACTATTCACCTTCCCTTTGCCATTTTAATAAAAACCAATTTTTTATAATTATCATCCTTTGCAATATTTGGGGCTCTTTCATTTCGATGTAGCAACTTTTCAGGCATGTTATTTTTCTCATATATAGTGATGATACGAGTAAAGAACATTGTGGAACATATTCCATACGCCTATCAAAGATTTCCATCTAGATTTCCTCAGCCTCTTCTATTCTTCGCTTTTTGACAAGAGCATTCAATAACATGTAGTATTATATGATCAGATTTCACCCATCGATAAGTCTTTCACCAACATGGAGCGAGAAGAGCCGAGTGATTTGAATTCTTGTAGAGCAACGATAAAAATTTGCTTTGTCTGCCCTGTGCGCCGCACGTGAGCCCCACGTGCCGCGCTCACTGTATGCGCCGCGCTCATGGGAAAATACACAGTGGCAGGAGGCCATGTGCGCCGCGACCTCCCAATGCATGGCAAATTAGTAAAATTAGATTCAAACACAAATCCATTTCATTATAGCCTACAAATAACCAAAGCTACCAAAACATAAAAGTTTTCTAAGGGAAATATAATATTCAATTGAATTTCCATTTAAGATCCCATTAACCACGGCGATTCCTATTTCCGCCACAGAATTTTAATTAATGCCCCCTGACATGGGGGCACAATAAGGAAATATAACGGGGAAGACTGTTTTTTTTTCTCCTCCAGTTTTTTCTCGCGTTATATTTTCTTATCGTGCCCCATGTCAAGGGGCATTAATTAAAATTCTGTGGCGGAAATAGGAATCGCCCATTAACCACCACCCCTGTCACACAAAATTAAATAATTTTCATATTCATTTATTTGTTATTATGGCATTGTCTCTCCACCCCTGTCACACAAAATTAAATAATTTTCATATTCATTTATTTGTTATTATGGCATTGTCTCTCTATGTTTATTATTTATTTTTAATTAAAGAGACAATGCATCTTCAATAAAATATTAATACATTCGAGAGCCCGAAGTCCCATCTTGTCTGTCCACGATATTCCTGTGGAGCCCACATGAAAGCCGGAAGCAATATGGAATCTTACCATTTTGGGTCGTTTCGGGTGCATGATGGGATCGTTAAATCACCGAAAGTAATGCATATGTAGTACCACCCTTGTCCTGAAGTGAAAGGTCCATTATGAAACAGTTGAAGTCAATTTCACTTTATGAGTGTTCTCGATTTGTCAAACTGAATGTTTGGAAAGATTATCCTTCCAAAAACTCAAATAATTGTACGTTGTCCTAAAAGTCATGGGAAAAAAGAATAGCAAGGAAAACATCAAATAATAGTTTCTTAAATTTTAATGATTAAGACTCGAGCATGAATTTTAAATATTAAAATTGTATTTTAATATATGTTAAGCATTAGTAATAGTGGGATTAAATTGATTTTTTATTAATTATTATTGAAAGTTATTTTATAACGGCTTAGTTATTACTTCAAAAATTATGGAATTATGAGTTATCAAAATTTTGGGTTATTAAATTATTAATTATCGTATAAAAAATGATTTAATGATTAAGCTAACTTTAATTTAACATTTTTTTCTTTAAATTTGATTTGGGTTTCCCTTAACCAAATTTGTTAGAAGTGATTATGCGAGCCTTCATGGCTCACCTCCACATCTTATTCCCCTAAAGTCTATAACCAGAGCACCTAAGAACTCGATATGTCCTCCCCTCCATCACTAGGTCTACCTTTAGACTTCAAGTGTACGCATGACCTATCATGTCTTATAGTTGCATACCTATTTACATGCAAAATTTTTAAATTCCATTAGAACCTTTTTTTTTTAATTGTTGTTATCTTAACAGTTAGGCCACCATTCTCTCACCTTTGCACACTTGATGCTCTCCTTCTGCACCAAAATCCTTGGTCATAGACAACTCTGGTTGGATCTCAATCCCCATTTCTAGCTCTCATTCTTGGTCCCCATCTTGGGTTCATACTCTTTCATGTGCATGGTGTTAGAGCCTAAATCTGCCTTAGGCTGAAGGAAGGCAAAATTCAGGATAACCACAAACCACGCTCAGCCTCGTAGCTAGCCCTACGAGGACAGGAGAGGGCTCTCTCCAGGTCAAACTCAATAAAAATATGCAATAGCGTCCGAGATGAGTTAAAATGGTAACTGATTTTAGGCTAGTAAATAAATGTGACAGAGGTAATTTATTAAATGACTGAATTTTCTGGGCTGTATGGGAAAAAGGACAACATGAGCTGGGAAATTAAATCAAAGACACAGAATATTTAGTGAGGCAAGATAGGCAGGAGGTTTAGCAATCAAATTTAAATAAAATGGAGTGGAAAGGCTGTTGAGAGGTTGAAAAGGGCATAATGAATGAATCCTTTTCAAACAGAAGAAGAAACACAAAGCAGGAATGCCTTCCCAAGGTAGAGCAGTGAACTAGATTCCACCTCTCTTACTTAAAATCATTCAACTGGAAATGATTATGAATGAATTGTAAAACATAACAAGATACATATGAAACAGAAAGAAGGAACATCTGCTAAACTCATACCACATGAATCTCATGAATCAGAGCTGCATCATTTTATTAATTTCCTGGCCAAACTGTACAGTGAAGCGTTGAGTTTTTCCTCCACACCTTTCCCAGAACTCCAACACTTTACAAATGATTTACAATACAATAAATAAACTCCACTATGAGAAAATGGATCGACCAAAAATAGGGGATGTTTAATCATTATTAACAGAAGATGAAAATCAAACCATTTGTAAAAGGAGTAGCGTTCAATATGAAATCTGTTTGATGACCAATGAGTAGGCAGAACCTGTAGCACAGACCTTTTGAGTCGTAACTGAAGACAAAAATAGACCTCCGATCCTATTTCTCCGCTATGGTTGATGTTTTCGTTTTAAATTTAGGCGTTTCGGTCTTTGACTGTTCACCTTCCCCTTGTCGTTTGAATAAAAACCAATTTTTTATAATTAGCATCCTTTGCAATATTTGGGGTGCTTTCATTTCGATGTAGCAACTTTTTAGGCATGTTATTTCACTCATATATAGTGATGATACAAGTAAAGAACATCGTGGAACATATTCCATATGCCTATCAAAGATTTCCATCTAGATTTCCTCGACCTCTTCTATTCTTCGCTTTTTGACAAGAGCATTCAATAACATGTAGTATTATATGATCAGATTTCACCCGTCGATAAGTATTTCACCGACATGGAGCGAGAAGAGCCGAGTGATTTGAATTCTTGCAGAGCAACGATAAAAATTTTCTTTGTCTGCCCTGTGCGTCGCACTCGAGCCCAACGCGCCGCGCTCACTGTATGCGCCATGCTTGTGGGAAAATACACAGTGGCAAGAGGCCATGTGCACCGCGACCTCCCAATGCGTCGCGCCTTCTCCTAATGCGCCGTGCGCATTCCAAACACATAGTTTCACCTCGACTTCTTTGATGTAATGATGCCATTTGAAAAAGGCCCAACAGAGGTGCCAAGTGAGTCCATTGCAACACAATTCATCAAAGTATTTTGGGATCAGCAAAAGCTGGCTGTTTTTGGTGAGTTTAGCTTTTCAATTTGGTAGTGAATGTATGTTCGACTAGGAACAGTTGTCTAGCGTCTCTTCAATGGGTTGAATCTTGAGCAAAAACAAAATGTTTTAAATCGAGCTTCATTGCCATCTAAGTCCAAAATATTGCCCTCAGATCTCCAAATCTCATTCTTGACAGAGACATTTACTACCTGGTACTCTTCAGTTACCCATTATTCAAAGTTGAATAACTCATGGCCATAAGTCAAATGTCTTCTTAACCCCGTAAAACTGGCGCAATGAACCAAACAAAAGGGAAGGAGAAATTTTCAGTAACTTCTGTGTTCTACAATGTATTGTTATAATACCTATAATTGAAAATCACATTTCCAGCCCTCAATCGAATAATACGGCTAATGAGCATAATTGCAGATCCTTCCCATTGCAAACATTCCTAGGGTCCACACAACTACGAGGCAAATCCATGTGTTGTTTATCGTTTTGAGCGAGGTTTGACCGTTTTCGGGCCTCTGGCTGTATGCGCCGCGCGGCAGGCCCAATGTGTCGCACGTCACCAGTGCACCGCCCCAGTGTAAATTTACATTGTGTGTTCACGCCCAGTGCGTCGCGCCTGGAAGCTTAATGCCTTTTTCGCCCAATTTCTCACTTGATTGCTCTGCCTTGCTTCTCTTTTACAAATTATCTTTTCAAATGAAGGAATTGCTTATAAACAAAGAGCCTTTGAGATTTTAGCTCATGAAACCCACTTTCATAATGTTTGTAGAACTTTGGCATTTTCACATAACTCTGTTTTTGCTTCCACTTTGATTTGTTGAATTGATGATGAATCTCTTTGTCTATTCTATAGGGATGAATGGCCTGGAACTTTGCAAAGGATGACCAGGGCTGCTCCTAAAGATTTTCACAATTGAAAAACTTTGACAATTACATGACAGAAATGACAATTTTCTTCAAAATAGAGTTTTGAAGAAAAGTCATGATCAAGCGATATAATGATGAAATTTTGCGATGAAAACTTATTTGGAAACCTCCCTCATATGCCTGCTGATGTTATTAGTCATTCTGAAGACTAAACCCTAGACCTAGTGACTGAAATGACTTGCTGATCAAGAGACTAAAACAGGACTGTAAGTGACCTTAAAATTGATATGACAAACAGACCTAAACCAGCAGGATAAGGCATGAGGGGAATGAGTAACAAGGCCCTTACGTCAGATTATGGCATGCCCCTGGCGGAATGCAAATGAATGAACTGTATGAGACACCTAAAAATGAAATGCAATAAGAGAAATGATCTCTAACGGAGGGATGTAAAGACCGACTCTAACATTGGCTCCAATGGGGATGGTAGCTCCTTGGAGGTGCCAAGAACTTCAGATATTTGGGAGGGCAGACAGTGCCTTCGTCCATTGGGCTATGGAGTCAAAACATGGAAACTGACATTATGCAGACGGACTCTGACTGAAGACTAAAACTGAAAACCATAATAAAACCAAACATGACTAAATCATAACTAACAAACTGGAAAGATGCTCATATTTGAGCTTATTCATCAAACCTACTCTAATTACTCTTTCCACCACCCAATCAAGTGAAATGGAACAGGCAATGGAACCATGTAAGCATCATGGCTGATATTTGATTTCTTCCCAAATGCTTTCTGAAGCGTAGGAAACGGGAAGAATCGAAAGGCAACTCCCATGGAAACTCGGAATCAAGTTCACCGCTGATAAACTTGCAAAGCATGAATTGGATGGATGACTTCAAGAATACTGCAAAAGGATCTTCATAAGCATTGCCATTGATTTCCATTAACCCATTACTGCTCTGGTCCAAGTAATCTTCATAGCTGGATTTTAAAATTTTCCTCACATCTGTGCTGTCTTTCTTTGGTGATAGCAATAGGTTGTCAAAAGGATCCTGAATTTCGTGAATAACCAAACCCTGTTTCTGATTCCAAACAGAACAAAAGTCTCCTTTATCAATCTCCTCATATGACTGCAAACCTTGGTATGGGCTATGCAATGAACAATCTATTAAACAAGACAATGAAGGCGACTCTTGAATAAGATTATTATCAACATTCTTTTCTGGCACATGGTTAGCTAATGGAGAAGAACTTTTACATCAAACATCATCCAACACACAAGCAATAGGATCATCAAAAATTTGAGAAGACTGCTACGATGTATCCATTAAAACTATATGACATTTTATTGGTTGTCCATCTTTTTCTTTAGAGATATTACGAAGATTATGCCTTATAAACTTAAATGCTTCGAAACAAAAGGGTACAAAATCCTCTTGCATCATTAGATCATGTATTTCAGATTCCACGCCTTCATCTATAATCTGATCTTAAATTGTGTTTGGTGGCTGCAAATCTGGTGCTAGGGAGGGTTTTGTATCCAAAATGATTTCATCAATCATTTCAGGGGAATATTTCTTATTAACAACTTGCTCAAGAATTTTTCCATTTGTTTCATCCTCAACATTAAAACTAAGAGATTGTTGATTTCCTATAGGCTGCTCATTTGAAGATTTACTATGCAATTTACCCTTCAAAAACTGAAATGATTCAAAACAGAAAGGTAGGGAATCTTCTTGTATTATTTGATCATATGTGCTAGCTTCCATGTCTTCATGTGCAACTTGATAATCAATGGCATTTGGGGGCTGGAACTCTGAATATAAGAAGTCTGGAACAAAGTTTTCATCGCCCTCAAGAGGATCCAAATCAAGACTTGTCGACAACTGATTTCTAATTGCATGGAAATTGTCTCTGATGAACTGAAATGAATCAAAGCAAAAAGGCAAAGATCCTTCACTTACTTCAAAATTTGTTGCACTTTCCTCGTCATTGTCATAGCTGATATGCATCAGTTGATCACTGTACTCGAGCTGCTGTAAGTGAACTTCCTCCTCCCACAAACTAGCTGCTGATTTGTCTGCAAGATTAGCTTCTGTTTGGAGAACATAATCATCATCATCATACTGATCAAACTGAGGCAAATCGTCAGTATAAAACACATCATCAAGCATACATGTCATATCAACAGATCTTTCTTCTCCAAGATGATCTACAAAACAATCATTATGACATCTGGGATAAGAAACAAAATGTTTTGGATCATCCACTTGTTCATGAACGTCATTTTCATTTTTTGCAGTCATTTTCTGCACCATCTCTTCTACTACACTCACCAAAATGTCAAGCCTTTCCTCTGAAGGTGTCGTTTTCTCTGGATCCATGTTTTTCATCTCTTCTTCCTTCAACCTTTCCCTTATGATCAAAAAATGAGCCTCTACATTTACTGCACTGTTCTGCATCTCTTCAAGTGTTGCAAGATTTCTTTCTCTCAGCTGAAACTCCATTTCCGAATCAAAGGCACCCGGATAGTGCAAGAGAGCAGATCTAGGAGGAGGCCTTATATCAACTGGCATCGAATAATAAACTTGGTTAAATCTGGCAGAAAACTGTTGTACTGTCTCCCCTGACTGTCTTTTCAGTTGGTTATATTCTTCTAAAATAAGGAAAAGGTTCTGTCCAATCACCCACCTGTCGAGAAAAACTTTGACGAACTGCTGGAAATATGAGATGCTCGCATCAGGCAGGGTTTTGAACCAACTCTTGACTTTGCCTTGCAAAGAAAGAGCAAAAAGCCTTATACTGACATCTTTGTTATCAACTTCAAAAAGGTCTAGAAAACACTCAAAATTCTGCACATGTTGCTCAGCATTGACATTGTTACATTCACCATCAAACCTCGGCAAGTATAGATCATAGTTTTTGGGGAAAGCATGAAGAACAGAAGGTAAAACAAGAGGTTTATACCTATCTGGGATTATAAAAGGTGTAGGAGTATATACAAGAGCGATGGGATCAGGTTTGTGTTCTTTAGGCTCCTCACGCTGAAGAGAGTCATCATGAGATGTGGAAAAAGTAAGGAGGTTAGGATCAAAGGGAAACTCAATATTTACACTTTTTGAATAGGTCGAGTGAAGATTTTGATCACCTTCATCATACAACAAATTCTGAAAAACTTTCAGGACAGCTTCAAGAACGGCAAAGAAGTAATTTACAAGAAAGCAGACCAGATCCTGAATACCACTCCACTTTGGATACCCGAACTTTATGTAAGATCCTTCCATTTTCTCAGAGAAAGAGTTAGTCCTCCAGTGGAGTCTTTACAGGAGTCACCAGGTGAATGATTTCAGCCTTCTTATGTCTGATCGTTGTCCACCATCAACCATTAGATCTGAACTTAATACATGTACTGGGGCAATTAACAAGTTAGGTGTCACGTTTACAAGCTAGACCAAAGATTGACTGATGCAGCATTTATCTACTTCGTTAATGCAAAGCAAAAGTGTTTCGAAGGCTACCTGGCGTGACTTCAGGCTCCGTCTGTAGCTTATAAAACAAATGACATCAATAAGCAAACCATTTTCTTCCCCAATATGGTCACCACTATGTTAGAGCCTAGATTTGCCTCAGGCTAAAAAGGCAAGACTCTAGGTCCACATCAAACCACGCTCAACCTCGTAGCTAGCCCTACGAGGACAGGAGAGGGCTATCTCCGGGTCAAACTCAGTAAAAATATGCAATAGGGTCCGAGATGACTTAAAATGGGAACTGATTTTAGGCTAGTAAATAAATGTGACAGAGGTAATTTATTGAATGACTGAATTTTCTAGGCTGTATGGGACAAAGGACAGCATGAGCTGGGAAATTAAATCAAAGACACAGAGTATTTCGTGAGGCAAGATAGGCAGGAGGTTTAGCAATCAAATTTAAATAAAATGGAGTGGAAAGACTGTTGAGAGGTTGAAAAGGGCATAATGAATGAATCCTTTTCAAACAGAAGAAGAAACACAAAGCAGGAATGCCTTCCCAAGGCAGAGCAGTGAACTGGATTCCACCTTTCTTACTTAAAAGCATTCAACTGGAAATGATTATGAATGACCTGTAAAACATAACAAGATACATATGAAACAGAAAGAAGGAACATCTGCTAAACTCATACCACATGAATCTCATGAATCAGAGCTGCATCATTTTATTAATTTCCTGGCCAAACTGTACAGTGAAGTGCTGAGTTTTTCCTCCACACCTTTCCCAGAACTCCAACATTTTACAAATGATTTACAATACAATAAATAAACTCCACTACGAGAAAATGGATCGACCAAAAATAGGGGATGTTTAATCATTATTAACAGAAGATGAAAAACCAACCATCTGTAAAAGGAGCATCATTCAATATGAAATCTATTTGATGACCAATGAGTAGGCAGAACCGTAGCACAGACTTTTTGAGTCGTAACTGAAGACAAAAATAGACCTCCGATCCTATTTCTCCACTATGGTTTATGTTTTCGTTTTAATTTAGGCGTTTCGGTCTTTGACTATTCACCTTCCCATTGCCGTTTGAATAAAAACCAGTTTTTTATAATTAGCATCCTTTGCAATATTTGGGGCACTTTCATTTCGATGTAGCAACTTTTCAGGCATGTTATTTTTCTCATATATAGTGATGATACAAGTAAAGAACATTGTGGAACATATTCCATACGCCTATCAAAGATTTCCATCTAGATTTCCTCGGCCTCTTCTATTCTTCGCTTTTTGACAAGAGCATTCAATAACATGTAGTATTATATGATCAGATTTCACCCATCGATAAGTCTTTCACCAACATGGAGCGAGAAGAGCCGAGTGATTTGAATTCTTGCAGAGCAACGATAAAAATTTTCTTTGTCTGCCCTGTGCGCCGCGCGTGAGCCCCACGTGCTACGCTCACTGTATGCGCCGCGCTTGTGGGAAAATACACTGTGGCAGGAGGCCATGTGCGCCGCGACCTCCCAATGCATCGCGCCTTCTCCCAATGCGTCGCGCGCATTCCAAACACACAATTTCACCTCGGCATCTTTGATGTAAAGATGCCATTTGAAAAAGGCCCAACAGAGGTGCCAAGTGAGTCCATTGCAACACAATTCATCAAAGTATTTTGGGATCGGCAAAAGCTGGTTGTTTTTGGTGAGTTTAGCTTTTCAATTTGGCAGTGAATGTATGTTCGACTAGGAACAACTGTCTGGCGTCTCTTCAATGGGTTGAATCTTGAGCAGAAACAAAATGTTTTAAATCGAGCTTCATTGCCATCTGAGTCCAAAATATTGCCCTCAGATCTCCAAATTTCATTCTTGACAGAGACATTTACTGCCTGGTACTCTTCAGTTACCCATAATTCAAAGTTGAATAACTCATGGCAAGAAGTCAAACGTCTTCTTAACGCCGTAAAACTGGTGCAATGAACCAAACAAAAGGGCAGGAGAAATTTTCAGTAACTTCTGTCTTCTGCAATGTATTGTTATAATAGCTATAATTGAAAATCACATTTCCAGCCCTCAATCGAATAATACGGCTAATGAGCATAATTGCAGATCCTTCCCATTGCAAACATTCGTAAGGCCCACACAACTACGAGGCAAATCCGTGTGTTGTTTAGCGTTTTGAGTGAGGTTTGACCGTTTTCGGGCCTCTAGCTGTATGCGCTGCGCGGCAGGCCCAATGCGCTGTGCATCACCAATGCGTCGCGCCAGTGTAAATTTACACTGTGTGTTCACGCCCAGTGCGCTGCGCCAGTTGCCCAGTGCGCCGCGCCTGGCAACTTAATGTGTTTTTCGCTCAATTTCTCACTTGATTGCCCTGCCTTGCTTCTCTTTTACAAATGATCTTTTCAAATGAAGGAATTGCTTATAAACAAAGAGCCTTTGTGATTTTAGCTCATGAAACCCACTTTCATAATGTTTGCAGAACTTTGGCATTTTCACATAACTCTGTTTTTGCTTCCACTTTGATTTGTTGAATTGATGATGAATCTCTTTGTCTATTCTACAGGGATGAATGGCCTGGAACTTTGCAAAGGATGACCAGGGCTGCTCCTAAAGATTTTCACAATTGAAAAACTTTGACAATTACATGACAAAAATGACAATTTTCTTCAAAACAGAGTTTTGAAGAAAAGTCATGATCAAGCGATATAACGATGAAATTTTGCGATGAAAACTTATTTGGAAACCTCCCTCATATGCTTGCTGATGTTATTAGTCATTTTGAAGACTAAACCCTAGACCTAGTGACTGAAATGACCTGCTGATCAAGAGACTAAAACAGGACTGTAAGTGACCTTAAAATTGATTCGACAAACAGACCTAAATCAGCAGGATAAGGAATGAGGGGAATGAGTAACAAGGCCCTTCCGTCAGATTATGGCATGCCCCTGGCGGAATGCAAATGAATGAACTGTATGAGACACCTAAAAATGAAATGCAATAAGAGAAATGATCTCTGACGGAGGGATGTAAAGACCGACTCTAACACATGGTAAATTCGCATTCCAATTCCTCATGAGATTTCTTCCATTGAAACCCTAGCTGTATACTTTAATAGTCGTGTCACAACCACTTCATCTTTCTTCATCATTTTTTGTAGCACCAACATTGGATCACTTTGAATCCATAGATAGTCTAATTTAACCTTACTCACTTTAGAATTTATTAGTTCTAACAAATATAGATTCATCATTAATACACAATAAAACAAAAGCAAATTGGATATCAAGTGAACTATACCTTGTGGTGGGTATTTTTGCACAAATAGACCTTCTCAAAAATAGAGTTTGTGTTTCCATCTCATCATTTGATTTAGATGCCTCTACCTCCTCAAATTATTTAGATACTTCATTCTTTAGTTCAAACTCCACTTTCTTGGATTTTGGTTCTTTTGGTTCATCTTCGTTCCTTGAAGTGCTCTCAACTTCTATAAAGACCACATTTCAGCTATACATTACTCTCCTTGTTATAGGATTCCATTGTTTGTAACCTTTTTCTCCATCTTTATAACCAATGAATATACAATTCTTTTCCTTATTGTCCAACATGCTCATGTTTTTCTTTGGTACATACACAAAAGCATTACAAATAAATACTTCAAGATGTGAAACAAAAGGTTTCTTATCAAACCATACCTCATGTGGAGTCTTGTCAACTAGCATTGAAGTGGGTGACCAATTTACTAGATAATAGGTTGTGGCAATAGCTTATGCCCAAAATTGCTATGTTAATCTTACATTAATGAGCATACTCCTTACCTTTTCTATTAACATCTTGCTCATCCTTTCCACCACTCCATTTTGTTGAGACGTGTATTGATTTTTAAATGTCATGGATATTCCATTAGACATTTCATCACAACATAATTTGATAAAATGTTATGAAATCTACACTATAAAGATTAAATTCCTTTACATTCTAAATTTGTTAATTACTATTTTTTTTTCTTATAAACGAAATAGATAAAATGAAAAAAATAGAGAACAAGAAATACAATCACACCAACCACAATGACAAAAACACTTGCTCTCAGAAACCCTTACGAGAAAATACGCATTTCGAAGGTGAGGTTACTTTTCTCTCTTTTTTATGGAAATAATACAAGTATAAAAGAGAAGGAACTTTCTATGGAGTTACCTAATATTTATGAATCATTAGGTTATAACAAAAAAACTACCCTCTTTATTATCCTCACTAACTCCCACTCCTAATTTCTTTGCTCTACTATGGAACAAGATACGGTAAAATAGAATGGAACCATAAAGTCCTCCGAGTGGCCCAGTTTTAACATTACTCGATAGTTAACTGGGGTCGTGTTTTACTCCTTCATATCTAAACTAGAGTTACAAATTTGACCCTTCTACAATCTCCCTCATAGTCCACAAGTGGCTAGCCCCTTTTACATGAGTAAAAAGGGTTGACGTGGCATCCATTTGAAACATAATGGTCAGACTAGAAGGTTAACTTCCAAGATGACTAAATTTTGCATATGAACTACGATTGATATATTTTGCACCATTGGAAAGATATTTTAGTGTAAAAAACTGTCATGAGGCTTGGTATTTATGTGAAAGAATTTAGACCCAAAAAATGTCATTTGAGGCTTCAAAACAACCCTTGAAGGTCTTAGTCCCCAATTCTCTTAACTTGAACCCATTGGTAGAAAGGACCTTGCATGCTAATTCCTCCAATTTTTCCACTTTGAAAGCATCGACATATATGGCACACAATGTATTGTTCCAATCCTTTTCACACCTCATTATTTTGGTGGGATTTTGGTCCCCAAAATATTTTAATGAATGAGGTGAGGAAATTTCTCCCCTGCATTCTCCTTGGAGTACCATTTTGCTTTGCCTAGAAGTTATCCTTTCAACCCAATCTTTCAAAAATAATATGACCAATGTCTTATAGTTTTGGACCTCTTCTAAAAAATTGTGTCCTCTACAAACTCTGCCTAAGCATATGATGTTAAGTCCTCTATGGAAGGTGGTACATTCCCTTCCTCTTGATCTAACATGGAAGGCTCATAGAGTTTGAGATTCTCTACTTTCATCGTTGAGTAAATGTGTATGTATGGGCGTAGACTAAGTCTATAGGAATTGTCTCCCATCTTTTCTAGTATCTTAAAGGGACCATACCGCATAGCCTTGATCTTTTTACCAGGAAGCTATAGTCTTTCCTTACTCAATTGTAACTATACTTTGTCTCCTGATCTGAATGAATTCTATGTTTTGTGTTGGTCATGCTAGGCCTTATTATTTTCATGTGACTTCTTCAACATATCCTATACTTGCAAATGGATCCATGTTACAATGTTCTGGAAAAAAAAAAAAAAAATCTCGTAATGCTTCCCCTGTGATATCATCTGTCACTCCTCCTTATTATCCATATTAAACATCCAAAGGTGAAGGTGGTAAATATTCAAAGCAAGTTTCAAAAGGGGACTTACTAGTATAAGTGTGGATTTCTTTGTTATAAGAGTGCTATAAATAAAGTATATTTTCATCCTACGTCTTCGAATGCTTCTGATTATAGCCACTCAAAAGTTGTACCAAAGTCTTGTTTACTTATATTTTATCATTTATCTATGGATGGAATGCTATAGACCTCTTTAACTTTGTTTCCATATTCTCCCTCAACATAGTCCAAAATACAGTGAGAAATATGGTGTTTTTTTTCTAAAATTATGTTCCTCGATATCCCATACTGCACGTAGACCTATTTAAAGAAAAAAAATTATTTTTATTTCCTTTTGATGATCTATTTATAGGGCATGAGGATGCACTTCTTACTAAACCTACCAACTAAAAAAAATAGGTAGTCATGTCCCTTCTTTATTGTTGGTAAATGTCCCACAAAATCCATGGAAATTATTTCCCAAGGATGATAGGTAGAGGTAAGGGATGTTATAAACCTTGTTTCCCATTATTGGACTACTACTACAACAAAGTATACATCCTCTAATGAATATTTCCATGTCTTTTTTCATTAAGTGTATTACACATACCTCTATAAGTTGGAAACTTTCTTCCTAACACAAAAAATTCCCTACTACCTTGGAGACATGAGCCTCTTTGATAAACTATAGTCACTGACCTTTAGAAACAAAAACCTTGTCCAACTTGTAGAGTAGCCCATTATGGAGATGATAGTCATCTATGTTGCCACCATCATCTGCATGAATCTAGCCCTATACTTACTTAAACACCTCAATGAAGTATTCATCTTCTTTATATGCATCTTTGTATGCATCATGGGTGAAAAAATCCATGTGCATTAGAGTTCCCAAAGATATAATTTTTGATGTGGTAAACCTTGAAAGCATGTCAACCAACTTATTTGTGCTACACTTCATGTACTTGATAACCGAAATTAAATTTTGAAAGAACCTCATCCACTTGTAGTTTATGGTTTGCTATAAACTAGTCTAGGACTATAAGTACTATAGTAGCTGGTGATTTTTGTGGATGATGGTCTACTTTCCCATAAGATAGTGTTTCCACTTCTTTACAACTTATGAAAGAGCATATACTTCCTTGTCATAGGTAGAGTAGTTGAGGATGCCCCATGAAATACTTCAAAATGATATCATACATGCCTTTTGATGAGCCTCATCATTGGGTAACTATATGGACCTTAATTCACCTTCTAGCTTAGTAAAATCAACTCTTCTCACAATTTATTACATATTTTGATTATATTTTTTTTAATGAGATGAGTCAAAGTGAGATATTATGCCTAGTGGACTAATGTGCATTGAATGCAGGTTTGTGAGAGACAATCAGGGGATTTTGGCTAGATTAAGGGTTGAAACTCGAATGAGACAAGGAAGAGAGATTGTAGGAGGTAAATCCTCCTCATTTACTCCTCCCTCATTCAAATATTCCTCCATCAATCACACTAGCTCGGAGTACAAGCAGCCAAGTCATGGAGATCAAAAGGCAGTCGAGAAAGTGACAGTTAAAGAGATAGTTTATCTCAAGTTTGGGAGTCGAGCCTCCCTAGATTTAAGGAAGTCATTGGAGAATTCAGTTGTATAAATAAATAGGCCTAGAGCCTCATTAGGATTCAAATTTTTGCTATAAAAACACTAGTCATTTTCGAGTTCAAGACTTGTGGAAGACATTGCTATGTAATTTTCTATTTTGATAATGAGAATGAGCATTTCCTTGATCCAACACTGAGTTAACTCAAAGGGCTGAAGCTCTTGGGTTAGGGCCCAACCCTAGCAACAAAGGCTCCTCTTATTGTATTTGTATGCTTAGATTGATTTCATAGCTCAATGGTTGAATTGTCTTTAGGATTATTTCATTGCAAGTAGTGTAGATTTGATTAGTTGCTTATTAGTTTGCTTCCATTTGTGCTTTACTTTAGCTGTAGTTTATAAGAGATAAAGGAACATCAAAAAGCTATCAATAGGTTTTTTGGCCTCACTTCTTCCTTAAAGGATCATGATTTGAGGAAAGAACTCTTATGTAACCCCAAAAAGATAGAATTCTAGTTTCTCATGGAATTTAGGGCTTTCTGTACTTAGGCCAGCATTTGATTAGTTTGTAAGAGTAGGATTTAGTTATAATTTCTTCCATCTTCAGTGTTACATTAGATCTCACCAATGATTCCATCTTTTTCTGTAAGTTTTCTTCATGCATGGAGTAGACAACTAGCTCATTAAACTATGTTTTCTTAAATCATTGAAATTCTTCTTGCTTACATGATTTTTGGGTAAATGTCAATGTTTGATGCAGTGCGGGTATTTTAAAAGTACAGAGAGATCTCATAGTCATCAACCTCCTTCCAAATTCATCCATCCATGATCATTTCTTTCTTTCACTAAGACCTTCACCAATTTCATCATTTTGCAAGGAAACTTCTCCAAGCTTTTTGAGCAAATCCAACCATCTCCCAACTTTTGTTTTGAGTTTTGGGGTGATACTAGGTATTTCCTTGCCTCATTCCATCTACCCACGACCTTCCCTAAGCCTTACATCACCTTCAACACCCATCCTTTTTCTCTTGGCTGTATCCTGTAGAAATACAGGCCCGAATTCTATAGATTTTTAGGACATCCTGTAGGTTTTCCTGTAGTGACCTATTTTGAGGCCGAATTGAGAGAAAAGCCTCTAGGAAGCTAGGAAAGGTAACCGACTAGTATTCCAAACCTTCCAACCATTCACCAGCATCCCTAAACCACCTGCCACATCACCAAAAGAGATTAGCTTTCACACGTTCACATAAAAAAGACAAAAAGAAAAATAGATTTATTTTAGTCATTTCCATGCACAATAGTAGAATGTTTGATGTTTTGAATTTACATGCTTAGCACAGTAGGATTACATGCATGTTAACTTAGAATTCTTTTGAAGCATAGCCTCTTAGCAGTTAGTTAGAAAATGGTGTGTTTTTAGAATTTGATTTCAGGTATTTTTCCTTACTGCAGTAGACAAGCTTTCTCTTAGAATAGAATTCTCTTTCCCTCATTAGCAATCAATCTTCTTCTGAATCCATATAAGTCTGGCTTGAAAAACCCTAGTGGTCTATCGCCGGCTGAGCAGTGAAAAAGAGCAGACCCATCACTTTTACTTGTGTATACAACACTGTCACCTCCAAGTTTGTACAAATCCTGGTCTGGCTTGAAAAACCCTAGTGGTCTATTGCCAGCTGAGCAGTGACAAAGAGAAGACCCACCACTTTTACTTGTGTATACAACACTGTCACATCCAAGTTTGTACGAACCCCATGTTGATAAAGTAAAGTTGGCAGCCCCAGGAGTTGCAACATTCTTGCTCCAATACTGGTGCTCATCACTTTTTGGTGCCATTGTCGGGGAGGTGTCTGAGTAATATGTGATTACTGCTTTCTTTCTTACATTTCATGTTTCTGCTATTCTGCTATTAGTTTCATTTCTACAAGAGTAATTTAGTTTTCTTTCTTTTCCATTTTGCATCCTTTTCTTTCCTTTCCATTTTGCATGTAAGATTTCATTCAAGCAGTTAGTTTTCATTCAGTCGATTAGTTTTCATTCAGTCTGCAATTTGAATTATGCAATTATTTTCAAAGTTTGAAAAAAAACACAAAACAAAAACAAAAACGCTTCTTTCATGCCTCGTAGGAATAGGGATAACTCAGGGAAATTTTTGCCAAATACCCCCACCACTTCAAACAGCCAACCTTCCCTCTTCTTCGGTGGCTATGAATTGGAGGAACCCTTAGGTGAGCAACTAGAGATATTTGAAGAGCCTACAGGGGGAGAAGAAGAAGAAGAAGAAGAAGAAGAAGAAGAAGAAGAAGAATCCATTCCTACTGACCCAATGGCTGAAAATAAAAATGACAGAGGAAATAGAGAAAGAGTTGAGGGTACCCTCCCCATCAGGGAAACCAATGGGAATACTAAGATGAAGAATATAAGCCTCTTTTCCCTTCCTCATTTCCATGGCCTGACCTTAGAAGATCTAGACACTTTCTTGTCTAAGTTTGTTATCATATGCAGAACCTATGACCACATCAATGATGAGAAGAAGTTGAAACTTTTCCCATCCACTCTCAAGGATGCAACTTTACACTGGTTCATGGGTTTACTTGGGGATATCATCACAACTTGGGCTCAGATGCAACAAGACTTCAAGAACAATTATCGAGACTATTGCAGGTCTAAAGACACTAAAGAGTAAATTTTCAAGATGACCTTAGGGCATGACAAATCCCTAGAGGATTATGAAGAAATATTCTAGCTTAGCTACAAAAGGGCCAGATGCACACTTGACCCTGAGTCATTGAAGCTAGTTCTGCTTAGAGGGGTAAGGGAAGATCTTCTGGATACCCTAAATTTGTTAGCAGTAGGGGACATATACCAGTTACCCTATGCGGATATCAAGACTGTCTTTAGAAACCACTCTAGGGTAGTTAGGAAAAAGGGTAGTGGTAGTCAACCTATGGTTAGTCCATCCTCTTCCAATACATCCATCAAGGGTGAAATTGGAAACATGCTGGAGGATTTCAATAGTAAGACGTTGCGAGCTATTGCCTACAGATGGACACTATGCACATTAAGAGAAAACAGGAGGAAGCAGAGAGAGCCTTAGCCATTTTCTTCCCTAGATGCATAAGGAGGCACCCTAGGAATGACTGTCCATTGAATTTGATTGAAATATGCTCAGTTTGTGAAGAAAACCACTCCACATACAAGTGCCCTTCTCTACCTGGACTAAAATCCGTATATCAAGAAGTTGAAGGGGTGACTGAACATCTCTGCTACATAAATCAAATGAGACCTCATGGGCCTCACCCATACCAGCAGGGCATGCAAGCGTCATCCCATGCATATTATAACCCCAACCAGACCACATCCATTCCCTCTTGGGGGCCCTCTGCTCATCCTTCCTGGTCTACACCTCCTCCTTGGTCCTTTGCACCTCAGTATAATTCCCAGCCAACTAGCTAGTCATTTCAACCATATGCTCTACCACAGCATCACTGGAATGCACCGCCCCATGGGTGGAGCCCCCATACAACAATGCTCCAGCTTTTTTGCCTTCACCACCTTCTCAGCCACAGATTTTACATCCCACTCCAACTAAACAACCTAGACACCTTCGCCACCAAATCTGAACCCGAACAACAGACATGCACAACAAGTATACAATGGAGAGATATCTTATCCTTCTTATGTTGTGGAGATTCAAGAAATCAACCTGAGATATGGGAGAGTACTCCCAGACAACCAACATCTATCTCCACCTAGGGAGGTTGAGGAAGAAAGAGAGGAACGGGTGCCTAAATTAAATCCACCACCCTTTCCTGAAAGATTAACCCAACCACTCCAACAGTTAGTCCTATAGTAAATCCACCACCCTTTCTTGAAAGATTAACCCAACCACTCCAATATATGTCCAAGCAGTTAGTCCTATACCCTCCTTCCCAGCCATCTCTGGAGCATGAATTACCTTTATGGATGGAGGAGGATGAAGAAGATGAAGTTTATTCCATCCAACTCTTTACCTTAGAAAAAACCATGGGAGGAGGGCAACCGGATGAAGATGATTTGATTGAACACATACTCCAAAGTCTAACTCCCAGTACATTGTCCGTAGAAGAAGTAGTAAATGAAACCCAGAACAAAAATTAGATTGATCTCTGCTTGGCTGATTCCAACCCTACCCATGTCAAAACCATAGAATTTGGCCCTGAGAGAACTTTGAAAATCAAGCCATCTTTTTCTGTTCACCAAGAATAAAAGTAATGTAACATGCTAAAGGAACATTTGTATGCCTTTTCTTGGAGTTACAAAGAAATGAAGGGAGTTCACCCCTCGGTGGGTACTCACCACATTTATATCAAATAAGGTTGCAAACCAGTCCGACAACCCCAAAGGAGGATGAATCCAACTCTCAAGGATATATTCAAAGAAGAACTGCAAAATTTGCTAGATGTAGGATTCATTTACCCTATCTCAGATAGTGAGTGGGTCTTCATTGGTGTTGGTTCCAAAGAAAAATGGTAAGTGGAGGATTTGTGTCGATTATAGAGAGTTAAACAAAGCCACAAAGAAGGACCATTTCCCTCTACCTTTCATCGACCAAGTACTAGATGGCCTGGCAGGGATTTTTTTTCTTCTCTTTCCTAGATGGATTCAATAGGTACAATCAAATCCAGATCATCCTAGAAGACCAGGATAAAACAACCTTCACTTGTCCTTAGGATACTTTCACCTATAGGGTCCTTCCTTTTGGCCTATGCAATGCTCCTACCACTTTCCAGAGAGCAGTCCCGAGTATCTTTGCTGAGATAGTCCATGATGCATTAGAGATTTATATGGATGATTTTACACCTTATGGGTGTGATCTTAAGGAGGCTCTGTCCAACTCAGGTAAGTTGTTAAACAAATGCATTGAAATGAACCCGTCTCTTAGCCCTAAAAAATGTGAGTTCTTGATGACTGCAGGGACTGTGCTAGGTCATTCAATATCCCAGCAAGGACTGCAGGTGGACCCAAACAAAATAGCTATCATCCAAACCACCCCCGCAAAAGAAAAGAGATGTCAGAATTTTTCTAGGTTTAGCTGGATACTATCAGAGGTTCATAAAAGACTTCATCAAGTTAGCTTCTCCTTTATTTGGGATGTTGGCCAAAGACTTTGAGTTTGTATGGTCAAAAAGTTGTCAAGAGGCCCTAGACACCCTGAAGGACAAGTTAACCACTGCACCGATTCTCTGAGGCCCAAATTGGGCCCTTCCTTTTCATATACATGTTAATGCCTCGCACAAAGCCATAGGAGCAACTCTAGGCCAGATAGATGAAAAATTTCTTTATGCCATTTACTTTATCAATAAGAATCTGTTAAAAGCCGAACTGAGCTACACATGACTGAAAAGGAGCTCCTAACTGTTGTGCATTCATTGAACGAATTCAAGCATTACATTACAGGTTATCAAACATTTGTACATATTGACCATGCAACAATTAAATATTTAATGAATAAACCTGATGTGAATGCCCAGATTATTAGATGATTACTTTTATTACAGTGGTTTGATCTAACTATTGTTGATAAGCTTGGCAAGGAAAATGTTGTTGCAAATTTTTTGTCCAGATTAACTTTGCCTGTAGGTGAGGAAGGAATGGTTGATGATCGGTTACCGGATGAACTATTATTCGCCATTTTAGTTCTCTCTCCATGGTTTTATGACATAGCAAACTATTTGGTATCTACACAGTTCCCACCGAATTTGTCCTCCAAAGAGAAAATCAAGATTGTGAGGAAGAGCACCCCATTCACTTGGATTTGGGGCAACCTATTCAAACTAGGCCCGAATCAAATTTTGAGAAGATGTGCCAGGGAGGAGGAAGTCTATGACATCCTTATGACCTGTCATGATGGGCCTTGTGGATGTCACTTTGTAGCAAAGAGGAAAACATTCAAAGTGTTACAAGTTGTTTATTATTGGCCCACTCTACATCAGGATGTCAAAAGATACACTAGTCAGTGTGATCAGCGCCAAAGGATGGGAAAGCCTACTCCAAGGGATGAAATTCCTCTGCAACCTCAAGTGACTTTCAATCCATTTGACAAGTGGGGCATGGATTTCATTGGACCTAGTAACCCTCCTTCTAAGAAAAAGTAGTACATCATTGTGTGCATTGACTATCTGATTAAGTGGGCTAAAAGCAAAGCAATCAAGGCGGCAACAGAGGAGAAGGTGGCTAAGTTCTTAAGAGAAAATGATTTTATATTGTCTCTTTGATTTGATTCCTAAGCATTTGATCATGGGCCAAGGATATTAGTTTCTCCTCCAAAGGACGAACATGATTGATGATCAATAAAATATATTGGATTATGTACTTGGTTCCACTACAGGGGAGAATCTCGAATATACTGCATCATGTGGATATAGCTCTGAATAGTAGATGTATTTTTCATGTTTTTTGGTCATTTGGGGTAGATCTAGGGCTGCAACAACTTCTGGTACCTGTCAAATATTGGGGCATGCACTAACACAGAATGTAAAAAAATTCTATTACCGATTGAGGTCCAACTTTTGTGTCTATAAGGAAGGTTATTAGGTCCCTGATACCTTGAATACTACTAGTGGAGGAGATGATAAGGATCTCGATAAAAGAAAACACCAATAAAAGGAAACATCTATTAGGTTCTTTTAGGATCCAAATAAAAAGAAGGTCGAAGATGAATGCATCATTGGAATGCACAAATCTATATTAGCATGATAATTTTAATGAGGAAGAAGCCAAATATAATGCAAATTAAATACATACACCTAGCTATTAGCAGACTATAAATAATAAGACATTAACACTTGGAAACTTACGTTTAATATCTATCATATAATTTGTGTTTTAGTTAATTACATTACAATCTATATGGCACAAATCTCTCACAATCTTATAATGCCACACACAATTTTTATTATTATTATTTTTGTTTTATAAATTCCATTTATGTTCAAAGAAAATCATATAATGGATTGTTCTCAATGGAATGGCAGGGATAGTGCAATAAGAGTGTTTTTGTATAAATATAATTAGGATAACTAATTAAGTTTCTTCCACGCTCCCACAAATAATGAGAATATAATTAACTTTGCATGGAATTAGAGTTACCAATAAAATGAAAGTAAAAGAAAATTGCAAATCAAAATTATCATTGAAAGACTCACATAGAAACACATGTTATCATTAACATATATGGAAGGCACGAACCATAATGACATGATAGATTCATATCTCTCAAATAGACATATGTTCATTAAGTTACACATAGTGTAGCCATATTAAAAATCCACTGTTCATTCTCTCAATTTAAACATCCATTTTCGTGGAAGAATAGGTGATTTAAAGAGGTTTCTAAATTCAAACAAAAAAGTACATTTAGTTGTTCCTCAATGAGGAACAATATGAAGAGAAAGGCATCTGCATTCCAAGCCCTAAGATGAATGCATTTTGGATTGCCTCTCTAATTGGATTCCTAGGTATTTGATCATGAACCAAGGATACTAGTTTCTCCTTCAAAGGACATACATGATGATCAACAAAATATATAATTTATTGGATTTTGTACCCAGTTCCATTAGGGGGAGAATCTCAAATCAATTGCGTCGTGTGGATCTAGCTCTGAATAGTAGATGCATTTTAAATGTTTTTTGGTCATTACGGGTAGACCTAGGGCAGCAACAACTTCTGGTACCTGTCAAATAATTGGACATGTACTAACACAAAAAGTAAATAAAGTATATTACCAATTGAGGTATGACCTCTATGTCTACAAGTAAGGTTATCAGGCCCCCGATAACTTGAACGCTACTAGTGGAAGAGATGATAAGGGTTTTGATAAAAACAAACACTAATAAAAAGAAACATATTTTGGGTTCTCTTTTGATCCAATTAAAAAAGAGTTTGAGGATGAGTGCATCATTGGAATGTACAAATATATATTAGCATGATAATTTTAATGAGGAAGAAACCAAATATAATGCAAATTAAATACATACACCATGTTATTAGCATACTATAAATAATAATACATTATCACTTGGGAAGTTACAATTTAATATCTATAGTACAATTTTTGTTTTAGTTAAATACATTACAGGCTATATGGCACAAAGTTGGTAGAATATTATAATGCATAGTAAAAATAAGAAAAAATTATTATTATTTTTTTTTTATAAATTTCATTTTTGTTCAAACCAAATTATATGATTGATTTTTCTTAGTGGCATGGGAGGTCCAGTGCAATAAGGTGTTTTTTTATACATATAATTAAGAAAACTAATTTGGTTTCTTCCGTGCTCCCACAAGTGATGTGAATATAATTAATTTTGCATGTAATTAGTGTTACCCATAAAATGAAAGCAAAAGAAAATTGCAAATCACAATTGTCATGGAAAGACTCACAAATAAGCATGTGTTTTCATTGGCAAATATGGAAGATGTTAGACATTATGAAATGATAGATACATATCTCTCAAATAAATATATGTTCATTAAGTTTCACATAGTGTAGCCATATTAAAAATCCAGTAATCGACCTCTCAATTTAACAATGCATTTTCCTAGCATAATATATGATTTGAAGAGTTTGTTAAGTTCAAACAAAATATTGCATTTAGTTGTCCCTTGATGAGGAATATGAAGAGAAAGGTATCTACATGGCAAGCCATAAGATAAATGCATTTTGGATTGTATATTCAATTTGATTCCTAGGCATTTTATCATGGGACAAGGATAATAGTTTATGCTCCAAAGGACAAACATGATTAATGATCAATAAAATATATAATTTATTGGATTCTATACTTGGTTCCATTAGGGGGGAGAATGTCGAATCTACTGCATCATGATTCATGTGGATCTAGCTCTAAAAAACAGAGGGATTTTTCATGTTTTTTGGTCATTAGGGGTAGAGCTAGGGCTGCAACAAATTTTGGTACTTGTCAAATAATGGGGCATGTACTAACATAGAAATTAAATAAAGTATATTAAAAATTGATGGGACTTCTGTATCTGCAAGGAAGGTTGTTAGGCCCCCAATAACTTGAACACTACTAGTTGAGGAGATGATAAGGATATTGATAAAAGCAAACACCAATAAAAGGAAACATATATTGGGTTCTCTTAGGATCCAAATAAAAAAGAGGTTGAAGATGAAGAGATGATAGATGCACCATAATACAAAGGGTATACATCAACATTCATAATACCAGTTGTGCCACTATTATTAGAGGTCATACCCAAAGCTACACGTATTAATATGGATCATGAAGCTTCCTTGCACATGATCACTCAACTAACTTGAGATAGAGAACATCAACTTAGGATGATGAAGGTATGCTAACAAAACTTCAAATAATATGTATGTTTTATTTTTGGTAATATTTGTATGGCTAAGATGGTTTTCTTTTTCTTGTTACCATTATTGTGTTCTTAATTTAACATGAAGGTAGGGAAATTATTTTGAAGTGAATCTATAGATGCTTGATTGCATTCATTTCCTACTTCAAAATGTAATGTTTACTTTATCAATATATATTGTTTTGATATTAATCTAATGGTCTAAAAATTTCATACCTCGATTTGAGTCTTCCCTCAAACTATATAGATATTACTTTGTTAAGAAACATAATTAACTGTAACTTTTCTTCTTATGCTATTGACTAAAACAATAGAGTTAAATACAAATTGTTGTACCACAAGTAAACCACTTCTCAAACTAGAAGAATATGCCTATCGAACAAGAAAGGATGCTATTAAGTGAGGTGATTACCTACAAAAATGAAAGGTCTTGTATATAGTCAGCCACATGTCTCACAATATATGTTAGATTATTAGATTGATCACACTCAACTTCATGGTCAATGAAGTAACCAACAAGTGGCCTTCGTCTTTAGCCAAAGTGTTATGATGTAGGAGCATCTAGCTAAAGGGGATCATCATGACAGAGGGTCATTTGGTCTCTGTGAGGACCGAGGAAAAAAAATTCAAGTGAACATCTTAGTTTTCATTTTTATTTTAATTTCTTAGTGATGTAGCATTTAGGAAGGTAAAGGTCGATTTAAAAAAACTGTTGTAGTTAACTGTTTATTTTATTTTATTTCCGCATGTTAACTTTTACAAATTATAGCGTAGAAAAAAAAACAGTTATAGAAACTGAGAAAACCATCAAATGTAACTAACAACAGTTAAGAGAAAACTGTTTTCAAAATCATTCAAAAGACAGAAGAATGTATTGTAACGGGTTCGATTTTGGAAAAAGAGGAAAAAGTAATAGAAATCTCTGCAAAACAGAAGTTTACATTTGAATTCCCATAGCAGTCCATTCATAGTCCTTTAATCTGTGTTATCTAATACTGAGTGAAAGAAAATCTTTTATTTTTACAGAGCATATACATTTCTCTATCTACATGAATTTAACAGTCTTATAGACAGCCAAACTCTTCAAGTGTCAAAAGCAGGAGAACCGATAGAAGTCCGGACAGTCGTTGGAGCTCCAGATAAATCAAAGCAAATAGAGCGAAAGGAAGCCTTAACAAAACACAGTTCCAGACAGCGAAATAGAACGAAACAACACAGGTAATTCTTGAACAACAAAATCCTTTTCTTTTATTTACAAAGAGAAATGATATAGTCTCTGTCAATACAAATTACAGCCCATATAAAATTTAAACGCTGTCCAAGTTCAACAAGGTTCACAATGGGAAAAAGGGTTGAGAAACCCTAAAATACAAACCCTACAGCCACAAGCATAAGCTATGACAGAGCAAGACCAAAGGCCTACAACAACACCATGCAGAAGTAAAGGCAAAGATCTCTAAGCCTAAAACCTAACCAGGCCATCATTAAGCCAGCAACAACAGAATAAACTAAATAGACAGAGTTATCAAGGAGAGACCCTACCGGGTCTTGCCAGCATGCATAAGAGTGGAAAACAGGTTCTCCAGAGTCGATTCCACCTGCAAGCACCCACTAAAACAGGGTGTGAGAACCACAACAAAGTAGGGTTGAAGAAACGAAAACAATAGAGAGCTTCAGGGTTTGAAGAACTTACCAACAGAGGAGACACCGTTTCAAGGCTGTAGCCACCGGAGGGTTCTCTGCTCACAAGGAGCAGTTGTTTCAGTTAACGGAGGAAAAAGCAAGAGTTGATGATAGCTTAGAGCAAGAACTTACCTTGCCATTGGTGGACAGAGTTGAAGCCACAAACCCCTGAGACCACAACCTGCAATCAAAACTGAAGACATAAACCAATAAATCTCAAGAGCAGCTGAGCGGAAGAAATAGAGATGAAAGCACTCGTTAACAATTAGAAAAACGACTTGCAGAGAATACACACAGAGGAGCTGAAAGCTTCCACAACGAGCACATTTTCCATGGACTGACAGACCTCACCCAACATGGATATAGAGAATCAAACAAGCACAGAACGGCAGGCAACCTTACCAACCGGTGGAGCAGAGATCGCGGCCAGGCCAGGGCCGAGCAACAACATCAGTAGCAGCAAAATCATACAGAGAAACCAACACCGGAGAACAACAGAGGAAACCCTCGAGCCACCACAGAGTCAACAAACAAATGACCAAGTGATTAGGGTTGAGAGTGTTAACCAAGGCAGGAGGGTGTTTTACAAGGCAGGGACACATGTCCATCACATATTGGCGCAGGTACAAGTAATTACAGCTAGAACCAAAATATCTATGTGATTATTGTAACCACCAATTGATTAAGCATTAATCACATAATTAATCATTACCAAAACAATCATATTAATCATCATTCCATTTTATATAGTTGTTAAGGGTAAAGAGGGGGCTGGACCCATCAAGTGGTATCAGAGCAGGAAACTAAATTGCTAGGATAGAAATGGAAGTTGGAAGACGAGGTCGTGGGAGAGGTGTGTGCAAAGCAGCAGATGAAGGACTAAGAGAGGAAATTAGGATCCTTACTGCATGTTTGGAGGTAGTTGAAGCAGGAAGGAGAAGGTATCTGGAGGTAGGAGATTACAACGAAGAAGAAGCTATAGTTGCGATAGAAGGGTCGGATGAGGAAGGGCCAGAAATTAGATTGTTGAGGTCGGTCCTATTGGTTAGCAGCAGCCCTAAGCCAGAAATTTCAAATTATGATGGAAGCTTGTCCACAGAAGTTCTGTTGGACTGGATTAGCGAATTGGACAAATATTTCGAAAGTGAAGAGGTCAGCGAAAATCGGAGAGTTAATTTCACTGCAACCAAGCTGAAAGGACACGTAGCCTTGTGGTGGTACAATGTCCAAGCGAAAAGAAGAAGGATGAATGAGTTGCCAATAAAGAAATGGCCAAGAATGGTGGCCAAGATGAAAGGCAAATTTTTGCCCAAAGATTACCAGATTGCACTACATCGACAACTACAGAATCTAAGCAAAAAGGGATGATAGTGAGAGAATATACTGGGTTAATTTGAGAGCTGGTTACACAGAGGACACCCCGAAAAAAACAGCAAGGTATGTAAATGGTCTGAGATTGGAAATATTGGATGAGATAAGCATTCTTTCCCCAAAAAATATAGAGGAAGCCTACCAGAGTGCCATGAAGGCAGAGGAGAAGATCACCAGAAAACAGAATGCTAGAAGAGGACGGGGAACCGGCAGAGGAAGAGGACAATCCTATGGCAGAGGATGAACTGCCAATAACAGTGAAGAGGGCAACAGTTCCAAGACTTCAGGGACAACAGAAAAACGAGACAACACTAGAGGCGGAAGGCCATATCAGAGAGGAAGAGGAAATGGCCGAGGCAGAGGAGTTGCCTATCAGTGCTACAGGTGCCACAAGTGGGGGCACAGGTCTTTTGAGTGTCCTGAAGCGAAACAAGCTGGCCAAAGAGGGGCGTATGTTGCACAGCTAGAGGAAGCAGAGGCACCACCCCAGGAAGCAGAAAATGTGCCGGAAATAGGGGAAGCCTTAGTTTTGAATAAAGTGTTGTTGAAACCAGCCAAGGAGATAGCTGAACAAACTCAAAGGAAGGCATTATTCCAGACAGTTTGTAAGTCGCATAGAAAATGTTGCAAGTTGATTATCGACAGTGGGAGCACAGATAGTCTAGTTGCCATAGAGATGGTAGAGAAGATGGGTTTGAAGCAGATGAAGCACCCCACTCCCTACAAGGTATTGTGGTTGCAGAAAGGCCATCAACTATTGGTTGACGAACAATGTGAAGTTGAGTTCTATATTGGCAAGTATAAGGACAAGGTTGTTTGTGATATTATGCCAATGGATGTATGTCATATACTGCTAGGAAGGCCATGGCAGTATGACCGGAAGGTAGTGCATGATGGGAAGACAAACTGTTACAAGTTTTTCAAAGATGGGATTAAGCACACACCTATGCCCATCAAGGAGGAGGAAGCAGCAGAAACAAGCGGGACGAAAGTGTTTCTAATGGGTGGAAAACAGTTTTTGAAGCACATTGAACATAGTGAAGTGAACTATGTTGTTGTGAGAAGGGCCAAAATAGTGTTGTTGCACACATAAATGTCTGATTTACCTGCAGAAATTTAGAAAATGCTACAGGAATTCAATGGTATTGTAGTGGACGATTTACTAGATAAATTGCCTCCTAAGAGAAGTATCAGTCATCATATTGACTTTATACCTGGAGCAAGTCTACCAAACAAGGCAGCATACCGGATGAGCCCCAAAGATAATGAGGAAATCAGAAAATAGGTGCAGGAATTGCTAGATAAAGGGCTGATAAGGGAGAGTTTGAGCCCCTGCACAGTTCCGACAGTTCTCGCTCCCAAGAAAGGAGGAGAATGGCGAATGTGCACGAATTTGAGGACCATCAATAAGATTATCATCAGGTACATATTTCCACTGCTGCAGATGGTTGATATGATGGACTGCCTGAGCGGGGCAACATACTTCTCAAAGATTGATTTGAAGAGTGGTTATCATCAGATTTGAATCAGGGAAGGGGATGAGTGGAAGACAACCTTCAAGACCAATGAAGGGATGTTTGAGTGGCTAGTAATGCCATTCGAATTAAGTAATGCCCCTAGTACCTTTATGCGATTGATGAACGAAATGCTGAAAGATTTCATTGGAAAGTTTGTGATAGTGTATCTTGATGATATATTAATTTTTAGCAAGACTAAGGAGGAACACTTTCGACATGTTCGAAGTGTGATGGAAAAATTGTAGCAGAATAAGCTGCTGATAAATCTAAAAAAATATACTTTTCTTCAAAGAGGACTAGTTTATCTTGGTTTTGTGATTGCAGAGAACGAATTGAAGATGGACCCAAAGAAGATTGCAGTGATCATTAATTGGCCATCCCCAAAAAGTTTGTTTGAGGTACGTAGTTTTCATGGGTTGTCAAGTTTTTATCGCAAATTTATAAGGAATTTTAGTGAGATCTGTGCACCTATGTTGGATACTATAAAAAAGGCAAGTCAGCCTTTGGACTAAGGCAGCAGAGAAAATATTTCAGCTACTGAAGAAGAAGATTATAGAAAGACCAATCCTAAGATTGCTAGATTTTAACAAGATTTTTCAGGCTCGCTGTGATGCAAGCAGTATGGCCATTGGCGCTGTACATAGCCAGGAAGACAAACCCGTTGCATTTTTCAGCGAGAAGTTGAATGAGAGCAGGCAGAAGTATTCATCTTATGACAAAGAATTCTATGCTGTCATCCAAGCACTGAAGCATTGGAAACACTATCTGTTGGGGAGTGAGTTTGTTTTATTTTCTAATAATTCTGCACTGCAATACGTGATGCAACAGCATAAGCTGAATCACAAGCATGCTAAGTGGGTCGAATATTTACAGATTTTCACCTTTGTGTTGAAATACATTAGCAAGCAGGCCAACAAGGTGGTAGATGTGTTGAGCAGAAGAGCCTTGCTTTTGCAAGAGAGTACGATATAAGTTCTGGGCTTTGAGCATTTGAAAGACTTGTATCTGACTGACGCAGATTTCAAAGAGGCTTATGAAGCCTGTCAGAATCCTTTGCTGAGAAACAATAGTCCATGGTTGGACTATAATTTACAGGAGAAGCTATTGTTTAAAGTGGGACAATTATGCATTCCCGATTGTTCGATGAGAGAGAATATCATTCGGGAGAAGCACAATGGAGGTCTAGCCGGACATTTCGGCATAGACAAAACTTTAGATCAGCTCGGACACTTTTATTACTGGCCAAGAATGCGAAGGGATGTGCAACGATATGTGAGCAGGTGTAAAGTTTGTCAATTAGCAAAAGGACACAGTCAAAATACAGGACTCTACACACTACTGCCTATTCTAAGTAGACCCTGGGACTTAGTCAGCTTGGACTTTGTCTTGGGTCTGCCAAGGACACAGCGAGGTTTCGACTCGGTGATGGTGGTGGTAGACCAGTTTTCGAAAATGGCACATTTCATCCCTTGTAGGAAAACCAGTGATGCCACTCACGTAGCTCACTTGTTTTTCACTGAGATTGTCAGATTGCACGGCCTACCCAGATCTATTGTTTCTGACAGGGACGTGAAATTTACAGGACACTTTTGGCGCACCCTGTGGAAGAAATTGGACACACAGTTAAATTTCAGCTCCGCATATCACCCACAGACTGACGGGCAAACGGAAGTGGTGAACAGGAGTTTGGGAAACCTGCTACGGAGCCTGACTGGAGAAAATTCACGGTTGTGGGATTGTGTGCTTGCTCAGGTGGAATTCGCTTATAACGATTCACTAAACCACAGCACAGGGTACAGTCCATTTCAGATCTTGTATGGCATGCACCCTCGCGGAGTGCATGAGTTGCGGGATCTGGGAAAGTTGGAAAAAAGAAGTGCTGATGGGGAAGATTTCGCCAAAGCAGTGAATGACTTACACGAGCAGGTAAAATCAAAGTTGCAGGACAACAGTCAGAGATATAAACAGTAGGAAGATTTAAAGTGGCGGGAAGTACAGTTTAATGTGGGGGATGAAGTCCTTGCACACTTACGCAAAGAACAGTTCCCTAAGGGCGAATATAATAAGCTAAAATATAAGAAGATTGGCCCCTGTAAAATTCTGCGTAAATTCTCAGCCAATGCTTATGAATTACAGTTGCCACCGGGTGTAGGCATATCGCCTATTTTCAACGTGGCAGATCTGTTCCCATATACTGCCAATCCTGAAGATGACAGTGTGGTACGGCCAGAACGGGACACCCAGGTTGAAAGCGGTTCTTGGATGAGGCAAATGCCTTCGGCTCAACCCCATGAGATCGAGAAAATTCTCGACACACAGGTGGCCAAGCGAACTCGCAGAAAGGAGTACCTGCGGTACCTTGTCAAGTGGAAGAACCGTCCCATTGAGGACAGTTCGTGGCTTGACGCGGCACAGATATAACAAGCAGGTTATTCTGTGGAGGAGCTCATGGAACGGAGCCATGAATTTTTATTACCCCGGGAGCCTGATGCAGGAGCATCTAGCTGAAGGGGATCATCATGACAGAGGGTCATTTGGTCTCTGTGAGGACCGAGGAAAAAAATTCAAGTGAACATTTTAGTTTTCATTTTTATTTTAATTTCTTAGTGATGTAGCATTTAGGAAGGTAAAGGTCGATTTAAAAGAACTGTTGTAGTTAACTGTTTTTTTTTTATTTATTATTATGTTAGCTTTTACAAATTACAGCGTAGGAAAAACAAACAGTTATAGAAACTGAGAAAACCATCAAATGTAACTAACAACAGTTAAGAGAAAACTATTTTCAAAATCATTCAAAAGACAACAGAATGTATTGTAATGGGTTCGATTTTGGAAAAAGAGGAAAAAGTAATAGAAATCTCTGCAAACACAGAAGTTTACATTTGAATTCCCATAGCAGTCCATTCACAGTCCTTTAATCTGTGTTACCTAATACAGTGAAAGAAAGTCTTTTTATTTTACAGAGCATATACATTTCTCTATCTACATGAATTTAACAGTCTTATAGACAACCAAACTTCTCAAGTGTCAAAGCAGGAGAACCGACAGAAGTCTGGACAGTCGTTGGAGCTCCAGATAAATCAAAGCAAATAGAGCGAAAGGAAGCCTTAACAAAACACAGTTCCAGATAGCGAAATAGAATGAAACAACATAGGTAATTCTTGAACAACAAAATTATTTACAAAGAGAAACGATATAGTCTCTGTCAATACAAATTACAGCCCATATAAAATTTAAACGTTGTCCAAGTTCAACAAGGTTCACAACGGGAAAACGGGTTGAGAAACCCCAAAATACAAACCCTACAGCCACAAGCATAAACTACGACTGTGCAAGACCGGAGGCCTACAACAACACCATACAGAAGTAAAGACAAAGTTCTCTGAGCCTAAAACCTAGCCAGGCCATCATTGAGCCAGCGACAACAAACCAAATCAAATAGACAGAGTTATCAAGGAGCAACCCTACCGGGTCTTGCCAACACGCACAAGAGTGGTAACCAGGTTCTCCGGAGCTGACTCCACCTGCAAGCACCCACCGAAACAGAGCATGAGAACCACAACAAAGCAGAGCTGAAGAAACGAAAACAACAGAGAGTTCCAGGGTTCGGAGAACTTACCAACAGAGGAGACGGCGTTTCGAGGTCGCAGCCACTGGAGGGTTCTCTACTCACAAGGAGCGGTTGTTTCAGTAACGGAGGAAAAAGTGAGAGTTGATGATAGCTTAGAGCAAGAACTTACCTTGCCATTGGTGGATAGAGCCAAAGCCACGAACCCCCGAGACCACAACCTGCAATCAAAACCGAAGACATAAACCAATAAATCTCAAGAGAAACTGAGCGGAAGAAATAGAGATGAAGGCACTCGTTAATAGTTAGAAAAACGACTTGCAGAGAATGTACAAATAGGTGCTTAAAGCTTCCACAACGAGCACATTTTCCACGGACTGACAGACCTCACCCAACACAGATACAGAGAATCAAACAAGCACAGAACAACAGGCAACCTTACCAACCGGCGGAGCAGAGACTGTGGCCAGGCCAGGGTCGAGCAACAACATCAGTAGCAGCAAAATCATATAGAGAAACCAGCACCGGAGAACAAGAGGAAACCCTCGAGCCACCACAGAGTCAACAAACAAATGACCAAGTGATTAGGGTTGAGAGCATTAACCAAGGCGGGAGGGTGTTTTACGAGGCAGGGACACATGTCCATCACACATCGGCGCAGGTACAAGTAATTAAAGCCAGAACCAAAATATCTACGCGATTATTGTAATCACCAGTTGATTAAGCGTTAATCACAAAATTAATCATTACCAAAACAATCATATTAATCATCATTCCATTTTATATAGTTGTTAAGGGTAAAGAGGGGGCTGGACCCATCATGTTCTATGTTTCCTACATCATCTATAAGGACCCACCTCAAATGACCCTCACAATTGGGTCCACATGAAATATATCCATTAATTTCTAGTGAATTTGAGAACTATTAATTATGTAGTAGTTTTCATGATGCATCACCTCTTGCTTTACCTTATACTCCAAATAACCAAATAAAGGGAGGAAAACTCGAAATTCATTGATAAGGTTAGTACACTAAGGTTTTTCTCAAATATTATAGCCTACTACTTGGAGCTATCACTGCCCATACCTCAACTGAGAGAATTTAAAGTAAAGGAAATTTCCCTATATATCTGACCTATGACCCAATTACGAGTCCTATCGTGAGAGATATTAAATGGTATAATTAGTTGGTATTATCCAGAGCACATCTAATATAGAAGGAAACATATGTAAATGCAGATCAGACATAGGATCCATTGATGTAGAAGGCAACAAATGTAATTGTGAGTTACAACCAGGCAATAAATCTAGAAAGTGATAAACATAGTTGCATGTGAGAAGTAGATGTTTAATGAACGCTAGAATAAAGATTTGACATTAGTTTATGTCAAACTCTGACTAACAATAATTAATTGATATCAAACTTAAAACATTATCAATTAATTGATACTATTGATAAAGTTCAAAACTTAAACTAACCTAAAATTTTAAATTTCATATATATATATTAATATTATTTAAATTGATCTAAGATTTTGAATCGAAATTTTAAAATAAAAAATATACATCAGGCATAACAAAGCCTGCAATAACATATTAAAAGTTATATATATATATATATATATATATATATATATATATATATATATATATATATATATATATATATCATTGGATAAACTAGCATTTATTGGTTTGTGTTCTCTAACTTTTTCCCTTTCATGATTCTCATCCAGTCGTCAAATGTTTGATTGCGTTGGAATTTAATGGTAAAATGAGTATACACCTATGTTTCAGATGGAAAGGGGCCACAGAAAAGGGGGAGGGGAACGAAAATTTTAGTAAATTTTAGTATTTAGGTATGGAATAACATTTTACGTGTGAACTATCTTGGTTTTGAGATTCTAATTTTACTATAGAAAATATGATTATTTAATTTATAGTTTATATAGTTTATAGTAGATTATATTTTAATTTTATGATTTCATATAATTTAATGATGAAATTTGTATTTTATAATAATAAATTATAATTTTATAAGTTTTGATAGTGTAGAGTGATTTTTTGTTTTTCATTTTTATTTTTAAGTTGATTTTATAATTTTATAATAATTTTTTTATATTATATATAAATAATATAGATGTTTTTATTATTTTAGAATTTTTCAAATTTAATAATGGTGAGCTTAATTGTTAAGAGCATGTGTTTCCTCCTAAGAGGTCACAGTTCAAAACGGGTAGAGTATGTATGCTTTTGTAGACTTAACAGACTTAGTAGTCAAATCGCTTCAAATCGTTGCACGGAGGTGGTGGGTCCCTTATCCCACAAACAAGGGGGTCTCATACACCAATTTGGTGTCTGGCTTGTCTGTGACCTTAAAAATGGATATTATTATTATTATTATTATAAAGTTCAAATAATAGCAATAAAGTTCATCATGCTAGTTGTGGGAATTGAACTTAGGTAGAAAGGATAGCAATAATTCATAATAACTATTTAAGGTAAACCTAACCTAGAACTTGATCTTATAACTTATGTAATCCAATCCTACAATTCCAATTTTTTTTATTGATTTATGATAAAAATACATAAAATAATAATAAAACCATTCAATTTATTATAAAATTATTTTATTTTATAAATTTACAATATGTCCTTTAGGGAAGTAGAGAAGGGTGACCCATTTTGATTAATTGGTGTTCCCATAATCAACCAATTATAGAGTGTTCATGCATTAACTAATAATGATGTTTTTTGATAAGGAATCTCTAGAACCACATACCACTCTTGTGTATCAAAATTTGAGATCTTAATATTATTAGTAAAACTATTTTTTCCTTTTCTTTTCTTTTACACTATTAAATTGGTAAAATAATTTTTTTTAAGATTGTATATTAATAATAAATATCTTCATTATTCAGTATATAATATATTGATTTAAATATATTTTAAATTGAATTTGACCTATCCAATCTTTATGATGTCTCATTAAAAATATAAAATTCAATAATCATAAGCAAATGCTTCAATATCATTGATTTTGGATTCTAAATCCAAAAGTAAAATTCCAAAAAAAAAAAAGTGAATATGGAATGAGTTGAAAATAAAGTAATAAATGGATAACTTTTTCCACAAGTTTATTATTATTTTTAAAATTCATTTATTTGTTTTTAAAATTCAAATTTTTGAATAGTTAATTATTTATATATAAATTTTAAATATAAATATTTATTAAATTTGAAAAAAGATTTAGAAATAAATTAAGTTTGTATATTTATTAATTTTATAAGTGAAATTTTGAATTTTAAATTGGTGATTGTAAATCATAAATATGTAGTATCTTACTTCCCGGATGTGGGTGTCTCAGAGGTAAACGGAGCGGTGCCACATGACATGCACCTGCTGCCACGTGAAGAGGACTGGGCTATTAATGCCCCAAGCCGTCGAAATCCTGGTTTAAGGGAGCCGCTCCAGAGCATCCTTAATGGAGCCGCTGAAGATGATGGCAGGCCTGCGTAAGGCATTCAATGCGGATCATTTCTCAAGAATTGGACATGAGAATAAAGGCAAATGTTGGCCGGCGAAGGCAGCGCACTGTGGTTCAGGGAATGTTCATAGTCTATGTTTTATTTGGGTGGTGGAGAGCTGGGGTGAGGACAGTTTCCTCCCTGAGCATCTTGGCCTGTGTTTACGCTCTTTGGAGCTCTGTCTGGCTGTATCTAGGAGACGGCAAGAGGCGGAAGGGTCTTGCATACCGTTTCGTGAAGCAGGTGTTCAGCTCAAAGGGCGGGAGGTTACGATGGTGCGTGAGAGAATGCCTTGCAGGAGGGGCTCTGGGAGTGGACAATTCCCCCGCCCACCTGCAGCAGACATACATCATCATTGTTGTTGTGTTTATTGCTATCGCAGAGTGGGAGCTAACCCAATTCCTGCAAGGCAAGTCATGGAAGTTGGCAGTTCCGTTGAGGGGGAGCCCAGGCTTCCAGCTTTTGGTTCGGTTATTTTCTCACTGGGCAGCTCTGAGGGCAATGAAGGGATTAACGCACATATCTCTGTGCTCTTCACCGAAATTCCTGCGGTGGATGATGGGTCATCGCTGGTTCTGGCGGAGGACGGCACAGAGCAGGGGAAGGGGAAACTCCCACTGGGGGAGCAGTCAAATTTGGTGGCCTGCTCTGAGAGAGGCAAAGGTAAGGTTCTGCTGGGGGAGTCGTCCACTGCTGCGGGCACTTCTGGAGGTGCAAGTCTTCAGCCTCACCCCTAATGTCGAGGCCATGCACAGTCTTCCCCTTCGCAAAGTCCATTGGCTACGGGAGAAAGCGCGTCTGAAGGTGAAGGCGGAAGCAGAAGCATGGAGGAAGAGTCCGATGACTAACTCTCACCAACGCTCTCACGCTTTAGTCTTCTTTTCTCAGGTTGGGTCCTTTCATGTTGGGTTCAGTGGTCTGGTTAGTTGTCTATTCCATGTTTTTGTTATGTTGGTTAAGCGTCTCGGCACTAAGTCCTGCGCGCGGTCTTCACGGATGCAGCAGGCGCGAAGTAGTGTGTCTGGTATATGTCAATTTTTGTCTTTTGTAATTGCCTGGCTAGGCCTTCAGGCCATGCAGATCTGGCTCCTGTCACAGTTTGTCTCGTGTTATAAATATGTTTCAAGATGCCCCTGCGCGGGTTATCATAGTGTGAGTCGCATAGTTCTCAGTGTCATGCATTTTGTTCCTTTTGCTAACATTGCCCTGCGTGGCAATTTCATGAAACGGTCAATGTCACCCATGGAGACTCCTTTGGCCATGGGTAGCCAGCGTCTTTGGATGTAAAGTATTTGCTGTACATATTAATATATCAGTAGTTAGTATTGCCGAGAAAAAATAAAATATGTAGTATCTTACTCTCTAAATAACGAAAAGATAAAATCATTTAACAACAAAGTTCTAAATTATTACCATAATATCCTCGTTATGAATTCATCATATTATTTATGAAATTCAAACCTAAGTAAAAAAAAAAATCATAATTATTTTATAACTACCCAAAATAAACCAAATAAATTAATTTTATATTTATATATATATAAAATTTGCATTCTAAAATTATGACATTAAATTTAAAATCACTTTGAAATCAATAATACAATCTAATATAATTCTGACATTGAAATTATTAAAGATTACGTAAGCAGATATTTATCACTCCAAGATACTGTAAATGTCCCACAATACTCTTGTGAAGCCACATGCCTCCCTGTTTCTGAAAAGTAAGTTGAGAGTGATAGAAAATGTGTGTGTTGCCACCGAAAGCGAGAAGAAGGTACACAAAAGAAATGAATTGTAAGGAAAAGGTTCAATAAACTCCAAAGATCCTTTCGAAATTTTAGATGTCAAATTGTCGTTTTCAGGGAATTCCCGTACATTTACCCACACCTCTTTTACCTACGCATTGTTTTTCTTTTTTCTGTGGGTGAAATAATACTAAATAGTAGGTTTATTTTTTAATATTTATTTATATAGTACTGAAAAGAATATAACTTTTATCTTAGGCCGGAAGGTATTACTCATATTATTATATTAAGTATTTGGTTTTAAGTTGGTTATCACATTTGCAATTCACATATCTAATACCTTTGTGTATATCTATTTATGAAATTGGTAGAGTTGACAACTATTCAGGGTACTATTCTCTCTTATATATCAATTTTTTCTAATACATAAACCGGAGATACATCTTATGCAATTCTGGAGATTGCGATGGAGACACATGGTATGCAATTTCGGAGATTGAAATATCTCTTTTAAAAAAATATTAGTTGTTTTGTAATCAATTTGTTTATATATGTAAATTTGACTTTCTAACAAGCCCTTATGAGTAACAAATTAAAAATTTATTATTATTATTGGTGGGTAGGATTGGATTCTCCATCTTGATAATGTTGAATTACAAATAACAAAATGCATCAATTTACCAATCAGTAGAATCTAAATTAAACCGATTTTAAACCTTAAATGGAAATTAATATTTTTACTTTAATTTAGTTACATTTAAACTAAGCGGCATACTATAGCTACTATATAACCCTTGTTTATTAGTGGGATAATAGTAGATTTTTTTTAACATTTATTTATGTAGTATTGAAAAGAATATAACTTTTATCTCTGTTATTTATTTTATATAAAATTGATTTAATATTATTTTAATTATGAGAAGAAGAAAAATATGAAATAACTTTGTTTAACATTAGCCATAATTGGTTTTTATCAACAATAATTGAATGATTTGCATAAAGAAAAATAATGTAGAAAAATGTTGAAGTAGTACATGATAAATAATAGGAGATTAACCATCAAACATGTATATAAAGCAAACTAAATAGACTAACAAATAACTAAATATCTAGAATATGAGTAACCATATAAATAAACAGTGGGGATAAACATTAGAAGAGGGAGATTGAATTTGCATAGGAGACAAAGCATACACTTATAATAAAATGGAACCATCAGGGGTTCTAGCCTACATAACAATCTAAGAATAGAAATGTAATCACTCAATATCTAGGGCTTTGGGTTAACATGCAGCTTATGACTTAACATACTTTACTAATGATTTCCCTTATGATGAAAGTTAGAAGTAAAATGCTTATCCAGGGATATTGCAATTTATTGTGTAGTATTATGATGATGCATTGAACAATATTATGCTATCAACTTAATCATCTTGTAGCATCAAGTAACCATTTTAGTGAATGCAACAACAAGTTCACTCGTTTATGCTTTGGATGCGACAATATTCTTTATAGAAAATATTTAAAATAATATAGTTCTTAAAAATAATGTTAAATATAGTGATTGAATTCTTCATACTCCACTTAACACTTTGATAACCATATACATGATCTAAAATCACCTGATAATTTTTATACTAGTTATGACGCAAATGCTTAATCTCTTCTAGGAAACTTCTTGTCAATATCTTAATTCTAGACTTTAATCAACTTTTGCACACCCTACACTAATCAATTTTGGTCTTGTGTAGCAGCATGCCTTGACTAACACATCTCTTATGGAACCAACTCTTCCTCCCTAATTCAATGTTTTACCCCAGTGTCAGATCATTAAGAGAACCCTAGATTGGTATGCCATGAATCCATCATTGCCACTGATTGGTCCTTATTTACACCATGTAATCATACTCATTGAAGCAGACTGAGCCTTAGATGAAATATCATAATTGAGGATAAAATAAAATAATTAGATATTTGAAGAATGGAATGTGAGACACACCATTCTTAGTTATCCATTCAAGTACCTAGACGAAATTGCACATGTATTTTGTAGACTGAGCAACCACAACTATTTTCACCACCCAAAAGTTGAACATTTTGAATCTCTTTTAACATAGAATACATATCACATCTATCACCATGTAATATGGAGTTTTATTAAAAGATCATGTATGTGTGGTCAAATCCAAAAACCACTGGAAGTAGATGAACACATAAACAGTAGTGACCCTCAATACCATATAAGTGAACCCAATACAACGAGACAAGAGTAACTCCAGAAGAAAACAATATTAAAAACACAATACAAAACTCAACTTTACACACACGCATATTCCTCATTCAATATATTTTATTTTCTTTGCAACAAAATTGTAAGATGTTAAAGGCTAATAATATTATCAAGCCGCAAAATCCCTTCGACAACTCTATACTTGGGACATGAGAAAAACTTCCCTTCAATTCAATATATAAAGGTACTTACTATACTTGGGACATGAGAAAAACTTCCCTTTAATTCAATATATAAACATACTTACGAATTAGTTTGAGGGTTTTATTAACTCATTAACCATTAGAATTTATCAAGGCAACTTACAACCATAAATTAATTAGCGTCATTCCAACATTTATGTATATTTATAGTTCATACTAGTTCATTAATTCTTGTAAATTTTCCTTCAAAGAATCAAGCAATTAATGTAGGTCTTTTAGCAATCATATACCATGTAATTTCTTATAAGACCTATGATTTGAACATTTAATAAGTTAGACATACTTAATTACTCTAAAGGGTATGAGATTGAATTCATATTAAGTATGAAATTGAATTCATATTAAGGTGTAAAATTAACATCAAGCATCATTATCTCAATTTCTCAATTGTTAGGCATATCGAATTAATATCTTAGAATAATTGATACACAATGATTTGATAAATATAATTTCCTAGTTGAAGAGTTTCATCAAGAAGTTAGTGTGAAAACATTTACACAAGCAATTAGCAATTGAGACAATGATGCCCCAAAAGATTTGGGTATGACATTTTATATATTTTTCAAAGAAAACTTTGAAAAAGTTATGGAAAGCCCCAATCCTTTAAGGTAGAGGAAATTCAATCAAGACATTTTGGGAGTAATTTAAATTGTTTGCACAAATTCTGCATTTGAGATTACAATAGAAAACCCCTATAGGGTAATTAGCTCTTTCTCAAAATTACTTAGATTACAAAATGTGGGTATATAAATCTTAATGGTAAACTCAAAATGGGGGTTATGGGTTCATATGGTATGGATTCCCCTTAAGTTAGTCTAAAAATGAACAGGAACATATATAAACTCATTTTTATCAAAATCACATTAGCCTATACATGTTGCCAAATATAAGTGCACCATAATTGTTATAAGATAAAATCACATAACCCAATTAATAGCAAACAAAATATACAAGCAATAAAAGACTCTTATATACTCAGAATCACATAGAACTCATTTAGGCATTTTTCCAAGCATATGACAAGTGACCACAAGCTTAAACCATACATGGATAAAATAACATGTCTCTATTTTATTTCTCATGTTAGTTGAGTCAATGGCTTCCTTAGATGAATTATTAAATGTAACATAAACTAAAGATATACAAGCCATGTAAACATCATACTCTTCACTTAGAACTTTTACAAATATTAAACACAAATCTCCAAATCACAATTATATCGAGAAATATTATAACTATATTTACAAGACCTTAAGGAAAAACAATTTCCTACATATATACTCGTAAATCCATAATCATATCTAGAACTTGTTTCTACCTTTTTGTTTCAATTCTTTCCCAAATGAAAGCTACATTTTCTATCCAAAGATTTCTTCAAACACTTCACGAGCATTCTCTAATAACCTACCATATTTTTTTATGATGAAAAAAAATTGAAATATTTGAAGTCAATATAAAACTAATAAAAACTACTTCGCTTTTTAGTAATATTGATTCTTAAGACTTCTTTCTATTTGTTAAATATGTTACAATAACCTTGTTTTCACATATATTTAATAAATACCAAAATATTCTTCAAATGACATATTGAAATTCATACTCCTCTTTTATGAGGTGAATTTAGATTATACCCAATAAAACTCTCATGGCAAATTAGTAAAATTAGATTCAAACACAAATCCATTTCATTATAGCCTACAAATAACCAAAGCTACCAAAACATAAAAGATTTTTAGGCAAATATACTATTCAATTGAATTTTCCATTTAAGATCCCATTAACCACCACCCCTGTCACACAAAATTAAATATTTTTCATATTTATTTATTTGTTATTATGCCATTGTCTCTCTATCTTTATTATTTATTTTTAATTAAAGAGACAATGCATCTTCAATAAAATATTAATACATTCGAGAGCCCGAAGTCCCATCTTGTCTGCCCACGATATTCCTGTGGAGCCCACATGAAAGCCGGAAGCAATATGGAATCTTACCATTTTGGGTCGTTTGGGGTGCATGGTGGGATCGTTAAATCACCGAAAGTAATGCATACGTAGTACTACCCTTGCCCTGAAGTGAAAGGTCCATTATGAAACAGTTAAAGTCAATTTCACTTTATGAGTGTTCTCGATTTGTCAAACTGAATGTATGGAAAGATTATCCTTCCAAAAACTCAAATAATTGTACGTTGTCCTAAAAGTCATGGGAAAAAAGAATATCAAGGAAAACATCAAATAATAGCTTCTTAAATTTAAGGATTAAGACTGGAGCATAAATTTTAAATATTAAAATTGTATTTTAATATATGTTAAGCATGAGTAATAGTGGGATTAAATTGATTTGTTATTAATTATTATTGAAAGTTATTTTATAACGGCTTAGTTATTACTTCAAAAATTATGGGTGTAAAATTATGAGTTATCAAAATTTTGGGTTAATAAATTATTAATTATCGTATAAAAAATGATTTAATGATTAAGTTAATTTTAATTTAACATTTTTTTCTTTAAACTTGATTTGGGTTTCCCTTAACCAAATTTGTTAGAAGTGATTATGCGAGTCTCCATGGCTCACCTCCACATCTTATTCCCCTAAAGTCTATAACCAGAGCACCTAAGAATTCGATATGTCCCCCCCTCCATCACTAGGTCTACCTTTAGACTTCAAGGGTACGCATGACCTATCATGTCTTATAGTTGCATACCCATTTACATGCAAAATTTTTAAATTCCATTAGAACCTTTTTTTTTTAATTGTTGTTATCTTAACACTTATGCCACCATTCTCCCACCTTTGCACACTTGATGCTCTCCTTCTGCACCAAAATCCTTGGTCATAGACAACTCTGGTTGGATCTCAATCCCCATTTCTAGCTCTCATTCTTGCTCCCCATCTTGGGTTCATACTCTTTCATGTGCATGGTGTTAGAGCCTAAATCTACCTTAGGCTGAAGGAAGGCAAAATTCAGGATAACCACAAACCACGCTCAGCCTCGTAGCTAGCCCTACGAGGACAGGAGAGGGCTCTCTCCGGGTCAAACTCAATAAAAATATGCAATAGGGTCCGAGATGACTTAAAATGGACACTGATTTTAGGCTAGTAAATAAATGTGACAGAGGTAATTTATTAAATGACTGAATTTTCTAGGCTGTATGGGACAAAGGACAACATGAGCTGGGAAATTAAATCAAAGACATAGAGTATTTAGTGAGGCAAGATAGGCAGGAGGTTTAGCAATCAAATTTAAATAAAATGGAGTGGAAAGGCTGTTGAGAGGTTGAAAAGGGCATAATGAATGAATCCTTTTCAAACAGAAGAAGAAACACAAAGCGGGAATGCCTTCCCAAGGCAGAACAGTGAACTGGATTCCACCTTTCTTACTTAAAATCATTCAACTGGAAATGATTATGAATGAACTGTAAAACATAACAAGATACATATGAAACAGAAAGAAGGAACATCTGCTAAACTCATACCACATGAATCTCATGAATCAGAGCTGCATCATTTTATTAATTTCCTGGCCAAACTGTACAGTGAAGCACTGAGTTTTTCCTCCACACCTTTCCCAGAACTCCAACACTTTACAAATGATTTACAATACAATAAATAAACTCCACTATGAGAAAATGGATCGACCAAAAATAGGGGATGTTTAATCATTATTAACAGAAGATGAAAAGCCAACCATCTGTAAAAGGAGTAGCGTTCAATATGAAATCTGTTTGATGACCAATGAGTAGGCAGAACCTGTAGCACAGACCTTTTGAGTCGTAACTGAAGACAAAAATAGACCTCTGATCCTATTTCTCCGCTATGGTTGATGTTTTCGTTTTAAATTTAGGCGTTTCCGTCTTTGACTGTTCACCTTCCCCTTGCCGTTTGAATAAAAACCAATTTTTTATAATTAGCATCCTTTGCAATATTTGGGGCGCTTTCATTTCGATGTAGCAACTTTTCAGGCATGTTATTTTGCTCATATATAGTGATGATACGAGTAAAGAACATCGTGGAACATATTCCATATGCCTATCAAAGATTTCCATCTAGATTTCCTCGGCCTCTTCTATTCTTCGCTTTTTGACAAGAGCATTCAATAACATGTAGTATTATATGATCATATTTCACCCATTGATAAGTATTTCACCAACATGGAGTGAGAAGAGCCGAGTGATTTGAATTCTTGCAGAGCAACGATAAAAATTTGCTTTGTCTGCCCTGTGCGTCACACTCGAGCCCAACGCGCCGCGCTCACTGTATGCGCCATGCTTGTGGGAAAATACACAGTGGCAGGAGGCCATGTGCACCGCGACCTCCCAATGCGTCGCACCTTCTCCCAATGCGCTGCACGCATTCCAAACACATAGTTTCACCTCGACTTCTTTGATGTAAAGATGCCATTTGAAAAAGGCCCAACATAGGTGCCAAGTGAGTCCATTGCAACACAATTCATCAAAGTATTTTGGGATCGGCAAAAGCTGGCTGTTTCTGGTGAGTTTAGCTTTTCAATTTGGCAGTGAATGTATGTTCGACTAGGAACAGCTGTCTAGTGTCTCTTCAATGGGTTGAATCTTGAGCAGAAACAGAATGTTTTAAATCGAGCTTCATTTCCATCTAAGTCCAAAATATTGCCCTCAGATCTCCAAATCTCATTCTTGACAAAGACATTTACTGCCTGGTACTCTTCAGTTACCCAGAATTCAAAGTTGAATAACTCATGGCCATAAGTCAAATGTCTTCTTAACCCCGTAAAACTGGCGCAATGAACCAAACAAAATGGAAGGAGAAATTTTCAGTAACTTCTGTCTTCCGCAATGTATTGTTATAATACCTATAATTGAAAATCACATTTCCAGCCCTCAATCGAATAATACGGCTAATGAGCATAATTGCAGATCCTTCCCATTGCAAACATTCCTAGGGTCCACACAACTATGAGGCAAATCCATGTGTTGTTTAGCAATTTGAGCGAGGTTTGACCGTTTTCGGGCCTCTGGCTGTATGCGTCGCGCGGCAAGCCCAATGCGCCGCACGTCACCAGTGCACCGCGCCAGTGTAAATTTACACTGTGTGTTCACACCCAGTGCGCCGCGCCTGGCAACTTAATGCGTTTTTCGCCCAATTTCTCACTTGATTGCTCTGCCTTGCTTCTCTTTTACAAATGATCTTTTCAAATGAAGGAATTGCTTATAAACAAAGAGCCTTTGAGATTTTAGCTCATGAAACCCACTTTCATAATGTTTGCAGAACTTTGGCATTTTCACATAACTCTGTTTTTGCTTCCACTTTGATTTGTTGAACTGATGATGAATCTCTTTGTCTATTCTGCAGGGATGAATGGCCTGGAACTTTGCAAAGGATGACCAGGGCTGCTCCTAAAGATTTTCACAATTGAAAAACTTTGACAATTACATGACAGAAATGACAATTTTCTTCAAAACAGAGTTTTGAAGAAAAGTCATGATCAAGCGATATAACGATGAAATTTTGCGATGAAAACTTATTTGGAAACCTCCCTCATATGCCTGCTGATGTTATTAGTCATTCTGAAGACTAAACCCTAGACCTAGTGACTGAAATGACTTGCTGATCAAGAGACTAAAACAGGACTGTAAGTGACCTTAAAATTGATTTGACAAATAGACCTAAACCAGCAGGATAAGGCATGAGGGGAATGAGTAACAAGGCCCTTACGTCAGATTATGGCATGCCCCTGGCGGAATGCAAATGAATGAACTGTATGAGACACCTAAAAATGAAATGCAATAAGAGAAATGATCTCTAACGAAGGGATGTAAAGACCAACTCTAACATTGGCTCCAATGGGGATGGTAGCTCCTTGGAGGTGCCAAGAACTTCAGATCTTTGGGAGAGCAGACAGTGCCTTCGTCCATTGGGCTATGGAGTCAAAACATGGAAACTGACATTATGCAGACGGACTCTGACTGAAGACTAAAACTGAAAACCATAATAAAACCAAACATGACTAAATCATAACTAAAAAACTGGAAAGATGCTCATATTTGAGCTTATTCATCAAACCTACTCTAATTACTCTTTCCACCACCCAATCAAGTGAAATGGAACAAGCAATGCAACCATGTAAGCATCATGGCTGATATTTGATTTCTTCCCAAATGCTTTCTGAAGCGTAGGAAAAGGGAAGAATCGAAAGGCAACTCCCATGGAAACTCGGAATCAAGTTCACTGCTGATAAACTTGCAAAGCATGAATTGGATGGATGACTTCAAGAATACTGCAAAAGGATCTTCATAAGCATTGCCATTGATTTCCATTAACACATTACTGCTCTGGTCCAAGTAATCTTCATAGCTGGATTTTAAAATTTTCCTCACATTTGTGCTGTCTTTCTTTGGTGATCGCAGCAGGTTGTCAAAAGGATCCTGAATTTCATGAATAACCAAACCCTGTTGCTGATTCCAAACAGAACAAAAGTCTCCTTTATCAATCTCCTCATATGACTGAAAACCTTGGTATGGGCTATGCAATGAACAATCAGTTAAACAAGACAATGAAGGCGACTCTTGAATAAGATTATTATCAACATTCTTTTCTGGCACATGGTTAGCTAATGGAGAAGAAATTTTATAGCAAACATCATCCAACACAAAAGCAATAGGATCATCAAAAATTTGAGAAGACTGCTACGATGTATCCATTAAAACTGTATGACATTTTACTGGCTGTCCATCTTTTTCTTTAGAGATATTACGAAGATTTTGCCTTATAAACTGAAATGCTTCGAAACAAAAGGGTACAGAATCCTCTTGCATCATTAGATCATGTATTTCAGATTCCACACCTTCATCTATAATCTGATCTTAAATTGTGTTTGGTGGCTGCAAATCTGGTGCTAGGGAGGGTTTTGTATCCAAATTGATTTCATCAATCATTTCAGGGGAATATTTCTTATTAACAACTTGCTCAAGAATTTTTCCATTTGTTTCATCCTCAACATTAAAATTGAGAGATTGTTGATTTCCTACAGGCTGCTCATTTGAAGATTTACTATGCAATTTACCCTTCAAAAACTGAAATGATTCAAAACAGAAAGGTAGGGAATCTCCTTGTATTATTTGATCATATGTGCCAACTTCCATGTCTTCATGTGCAACTTGATAATCAATGGCATTTGGGGGTTGGAACTCTGAATATAAGAAGTCTGGAACAAAGTTTTCATCGCCCTCAAGAGGATCCAAATCAAGACTTGTCGACAGCTGATTTCTGATTGCATGGAAATTGTCTTTGATGAACTGAAATGAATCAAAGCAAAAAGGCAAAGATCCTTCACTTACTTCAAAATTTGCTGCACTTTCCTCGTCGTTGTCATAGCTGATATGCATCAGTTGATCACTGTACTCGAGCTGCTGTAAGTGAACTTCCTCCTCCCACAAACTAGCTGTTGATTTGTCTCCAAGATTAGCTTATGTTTGGAGAACATAATCATCATCATCATCATACTGATCAAACTGAGGCAAATCGTCAGTATAAAACACATCATCAAGCATACATGTCATATCAACAGATCTTTCTTCTCCAAGATGATCTACAAAACAATCATTATGACATCTGGGATAAGAAACAAAATGTTTTGGATCAGCCACTTGTTCATGAACGTCATTTTCATTTTTTGCAGTCATTTTCCGCACCATCTCTTCTACTACACTCACCAAAATGTCAAGCCTTTCCTCTGAAGGTGTTGTTTTCTCTGGATCCATGTTTTTCATCTCTTCTTCCTTCAACCTTGCCCTTCTAATCAACAAATGGGCCTCTACATTTACTGCACTGTTCTGCATCTCTTCAAGTGTTGGAAGATTTCTTTCTCTCAGCTAAAACTCCATTTCCGAATCAAAGGCACTCGGATAGTGCAAGAGAGCAGATCTAGGAGGAGGCGTTATATCAACTGGCATCGAAAAATAAACTTGGTTAAATCTGGCAGAAAACTATTGTACTGTCTCCCCTGACTGTCTTTTCAGCTGGTTATACTCTTCTAAAATAAGGAAAAGGTTCTGTCCAATCACCCATCCGTCGAGAAAAACTTTGATGAACTGCTGGAAATCTGAGATGCTCGCATCAGGCAGGGTTTTGAACCAACTCTTGACTTTGCCTTGCAAAGAAAGAGCAAAAAGCCTTATACTGACATCTTCGTTATCAACTTCAAAAAGGTCTAGAAAAGACTCAAAATTCTGCACATGTTGCTCAGCATTGACATTGTTACATTCACCATCAAACCTCGGCAAGTATAGATCATAGTTTTTGGGGAAAGCATGAAGAACAGAAGGTAAAACAAGAGGTTTATACCTATCTGGGATTATAAAAGGTGTAGGAGTATATACAAGAGCGACGGGATCAGGTTTGTGTTCTTTAGGCTCCTCATGCTGAAGAGAGTCATCATGAGATGTGGAAAAAGTAAGGAGGTTAGGATCAAAGGGAAACTCAATATTTACACTTTTTGAATAGGTCGAGTGAAGATTTTGATCACCTTCATCATACAAAAAATTCTGAAAAACTTTCAGGACAGCTTCAAGAACGGCAAAGAAGTAATTTACAAGAAAGCAGACCAGATCCTGAATACCACTCCACTTTGGATACCCGAACTTTATGTAAGATCCTTCCATTTTCTCAGAGAAAGAGTTAGTCCTCCAGTGGAGTCTTTACAGGAGTCACCAGGTGAATGATTTCAACCTTCTTATGTCTGATCGTTGTCCACCATCAACCATTAGATCTGAACTTAATACATGTACTGGGGCAATTAACAAGTTAGGTGTCACGTTTACAAGCTAGACCGGAGATTGACTGAAGCAACATTTATCTACTTTGCTAATGCAAAGCAAAAGTGTTTCGAAGGCTACCTGGTGTGAATTCAGGCTCCATTTGTAGCTTATAAAACAAATGACATCAACAAGAAAACCATTTTCTTCCCCAGTATGGTCACCACTATGTTAGAGCCTAGATTTGCCTCAGGCTGAAAAGGCAAGATTCTAGGTCCACATCAAACCACGCTCAGCCTCGTAGATAGCCCTACGAGGACAGGAGAGGGATCTCTCCGGGTCAAACTCAGTAAAAATATGCAATAGGGTCCAAGATGACTTAAAATGGGAACTGATTTTAGGCTAGTAAATAAATGTGACAGAGGTAATTTATTGAATGACTAAATTTTCTGGGCTGTATGGGACAAAGGACAGCATGAGCTGGGAAATTAAATCAAAGACACAGAGTATTTCGTGAGGCAAGATAGGCAGGAGGTTTAGCAATCAAATTTAAATAAAATGGAGTGGAAAGACTGTTGAGAGGTTGAAAAGGGCATAATGAATGAATCCTTTTCAAACAGAAGAAGAAACACAAAGTAGGAATGCCTTCCCAAGGCAGAGCAGTGAAATGGATTCCACCTTTCTTACTTAAAAGCATTCAACTAGAAATGATTATGAATGAACTGTAAAACATAACAAGATACATATGAAACAGAAAGAAGGAACATCTGCTAAACTCATACCACATGAATCTCATGAATCAAAGTTGCATCATTTTATTAATTTCCTGGCCAAACTGTACAGTGAAGCGCTGAGTTTTTCCTCCACACCTTTCCCAGAACTCCAACACTTTACAAATGATTTACAATACAATAAATAAACTCCACTACGAGAAAATGGATCGACCAAAAATAGGGGATGTTTAATCATTATTAACAGAAGATGAAAAACCAACCATCTGTAAAAGGAGTAGTGTTCAATATGAAATCTGTTTGATGACCAATGAGTAGGCAGAACCTGGAGCACAGACCTTTTGAGTCGTAACTGAAGACAAAAATAGACCTCTGATCCTATTTCTCCACTATGGTTGATGTTTTCGTTTTAATTTAGGCGTTTCGGTCTTTGACTATTCACCTTCCCTTTGCCGTTTGAATAAAAACCAATTTTTATAATTAGCATCCTTTGCAATATTTGGGGCGCTTTCATTTCGATGTAGCAACTTTCAGGCATGTTATTTTGCTCATATATAGTGATGATACGAGTAAAGAACATTGTGGAACATATTCCATACGCCTATCAAATATTTCCATCTAGATTTCCTCGGCCTCTTCTATTCTTCGCTTTTTGACAAGAGCATTCAATAACATGTAGTATTATATGATCAGATTTCACCCATCGATAAGCCTTTCACCAACATGGAGTGAGAAGAGCCGAGTGATTTGAATTCTTGCAGAGCAACGATAAAAAATTGCTTTGTCTGCCCTGTGCGCCGCACGTGAGCCCCACGTGCCGCGCTCACTGTATGCGCCGCGCTTGTGGGAAAATACACAGTGGCAGGAGGCCATGTGCGCTGCGACCTCCCAATGCATCGCGCCTTCTCCCAATGCGCCGCGCGCATTCCAAACACACAGTTTCACCTCGGCTTCTTTGATGTAAAGATGCCATTTGAAAAAGGCCCAACAGAGGTGCCAAGTGAGTCCATTGCAACACAATTCATCAAAGTATTTTGGGATTGGCAAAAGCTGGTTGTTTTTGGTGAGTTTAGCTTTTCAATTTGGCAGTGAATGTATGTTCGACTAGGAACAACTGTCTGGCGTCTCTTCAATGGGTTGAATCTTGAGTAGAAACATAATGTTTTAAATCGAGCTTCATTGCCATCTGAGTCCAAATATTGCCCTCATATCTCCAAATCTCATTCTTGACAGAGACATTTACTGCCTGGTACTCTTCAGTTACCCAGAATTCAAAGTTGAATAACTCATGGCAAGAAGTCAAATGTCTTCTTAACCCCGTAAAACTGGCGCAATGAACCACACAAAAGGGCAGGAGAAATTTTCAGTAACTTCTGTCTTCTGCAATGTATTGTTATAATACCTATAATTGAAAATCACATTTCCAGCCCTCAATCGAATAATACGGCTAATGAGCATAATTGCAGATCCTTCCCATTGCAAACATTCCTAGGGCCCACACAACTACGAGGAAAATATGTGTGTTGTTTAGCGTTTTGAGTGAGGTTTGACCGTTTTCGGGCCTCTGGCTGCATGCGCCGCGTGTTAGGCCCAGTGCGCCGCGCGTCACCAATGAGTCGCGCCAGTGTAAATTTACACTGTGTGTTCACGCCCAGTGCGCTGCGCCAGTTGCCCAGTGCGCCACACCTGGCAACTTAATGTGTTTTTCGCCCAATTTATCACTTGATTGCCCTGCCTTGCTTCTGTTTTACAAATGATCTTTTCAAATGAAGGAATTGCTTATAAACAAAGATCCTTTGAGATTTTAGCTCATGAAACCCACTTTCATAATGTTTGCAGAACTTTGGCATTTTCACATAACTTTGTTTTTGCTTCCACTTTGATTTGTTGAATTGATGATGAATCTCTTTGTCTATTCTACGGGGATGAATGGCCTGGAACTTTGCAAAGGATGACCAGGGCTGCTCCTAAATATTTTCACAATTGAAAAACTTTGACAATTACATGACAGAAATGACAATTTTCTTCAAAACAGAGTTTTGAAGAAAAGTCATGATCAAGCGATATAACGATGAAATTTTGCGATGAAAACTTATTTGGAAACCTCCCTCATATGCTTGCTGATGTTATTAGTCATTTTGAAGACTAAACCCTAGACCTAGTGACTGAAATGACTTGTTGATCAAGAGACTAAAACAGGACTGTAAGTGACCTTAAAATTGATTCGACAAATAGACCTAAATCAGGAGGATAAGGAATGAGGGGAATGAGTAACAAGGCCCTTTCGTCAGATTATGGCATGCCCCTGGCGGAATGCAAATGAATGAACTGTATGAGACACCTAAAAATGAAATGCAATAAGAGAAATGATCTCTGACGGAGGGATGTAAAGACCGACTCTAACACATGGTAAATTCGCATTCCAATTCCTCATGGGATTTCTTCCATTGAAACCCTAGTTGTATACTTTAATAGTCGTGTCACAACCACTTCATCTTTCTTCATCATTTTTTGTAGCACCAACATTGGATCACTTTGAATCCATAGATAGTCTAATTTAACCTTACTCACTTTAGAATTTATTACTTCTAACAAATATAAATTCATCATTAATACACAATAAAACAAAAGCAAATTGGATATCAAGTGAACTATACCTTGTGGTGGGTATTTTTGCACAAATAGACCTTCTCAAAAATAGAGTTTGTGTTTCCATCTCATCGTTTGATTTAGATGACTCTACCTCCTCAAATTATTTAGATACTTCATTCTTTAGTTCAAACTCCACTTTCTTGGATTTTGGTTCTTTTGGTTCATCTTCGTTCCTTGAAGTGCTCTCAACTTCTATAAATACCACATTTCAGCTATACATTACTCTCCTTGTTATAGGATTCCATTGTTTGTAACCTTTTTCTCCATCTTTATAACCAATGAATATACAATTCTTTTCCTTATTGTCCAACATGCTCCTGTTTTTCTTTGGTACATACACAAAAGCATTACAAATAAATACTTTAAGATGTGAAACAAAAGGTTTCTTATCAAACCATACCTCATTTGGAGTCTTGTCAACTAGCATTGAAGTGGGTGACCAATTTACTAGATAATAGGTTGTGGCAATAGCTTATGCCCAAAATTGCTATGTTAATCTTACATTAATGAGCATACTCCTTACCTTTTCTATTAACATCTTGCTCATCCTTTCCACCACTCCATTTTTTTGAGATGTGTATTGATTTTTAAATGTCATGGATATTCCATTAGACATTTCATCACAACATAATTTGATAAAATGTTATGAAATCTACACTATAAAAATTAAATTCCTTTACATTCTAAATTTGTTAATTACTATTTTTTTTTCTTATAAATGAAATAGATAAAATGAAAAAAATAGAGAACAAGAAATACAATCACACCAACCACAATGACAAAAACACTTTCTCTCAGAAACCCTTACGAGAAAATACGCATTTCGAAGGTGAGGTTACTTTTCTCTCTTTTTTATGGAAATAATACAAGTATAAAAGAGAAGGAACTTTCTATGGAGTTACCTAATATTTATGAATCATTAGGTTATAACAAAAAAACTACCCTCTTTATTATCCTCACTAACTCCCACTCCTAATTTCTTTGCTCTACTATGGAACAAGATACGGTAAAATAGAATGGAACCATAAAGTCCTCCGAGTGGCCCAGTTTTAACATTACTCGATAGTTAACTGGGGTCGTGTTTTACTTCTTCATATCTAAACTAGAGTTACAAATTTGACCCTTCTACAATCTCCCTCATAGTCCACATGTGGCTAGCCCCTTTTACATGAGTAAAAATGGTTGACGTGGCATCCATTTGAAACATAATGGTCAGACTAGAAGGTTAACTTCCAAGATGACTAAATTTTGCATATGAACTACGATTGATATATTTTGCACCATTGGAAAGATATTTTAGTGTAAAAAACTGTCATGAGGCTTGGTATTTATGTGAAAGAATTTAGACCCAAAAAATGTCATTTGAGGCTTCAAAACAACCCTTGAAGGTCTTAGTCCCCAATTCTCTTAACTTGAACCCATTGGTAAAAAGGACCTTGCATGCTAATTCCTCCAATTTTTCCACTTTGAAAGCATCGACATATATGGCACACAATGTATTGTTCCAATCCTTTTCACACCTCATTATTTTGGGAGGATTTTGGTCCCCAAAATATTTTAATGAATGAGGTGAGGAAATTTCTCCCCTGCATTCTCCTTGGAGTACCATTTTGCTTTGCCTAGAAGTTATCCTTTCAACACAATCTTTCAAAAATAATATGACCAATGTCTTATAGTTTTGGACCTCTTCTAAAAAATTGTGTCCTCTACAAACTCTGCCTAAGCATCTGATGTTAAGTCCTCTATGGAAGGTGGTACATTCCCCTCCTCTTGATCTAACGTGGAAGGCTCATAGAGTTTGAGATTCTCTACTTTCATCGTTGAGTAAATGTGTATGTATGGGCGTATACTAAGTCTATAGGAATTGTCTCCCATCTTTTCTAGTATCTTAAAGGGACCATACCACATAGCCTTGATCTTTTTACCAGGAAGCTATAGTCTTTCCTTACTCAGTTGTAACTATACTTTGTCTCCTGATCTGAATGAATTCTATGTTCTGTGTTGGTCATGCTAGGCCTTATTATTTTCATGTGACTTCTTCAACATATCCTATACTTGAAAATGGATCCATGTTACAATGTTTTGGAAAAAAATAAAAAAAAATCTCGTAATGCTTCCCCTGTGATATCATCTGTCACTCCTCCTTATTATCCATATTAAACATCCAAAGGTGAAGGTGGTAAATATTCAAAGCAAGTTTCAAAAGGGGACTTACTAGTATAAGTGTGGATTTCTTTGTTATAAGAGTGCTATAAATAAAGTATATTTTCATCCTACATCTTTGGATGCTTCTGATTATAGCCACTCAAAAGTTGTACCAAAGTCTTGTTTACTTATATTTTACCATTTGTCAATGGATGGAATGCTACAGACCTCTTTAACTTTGTTTCCATATTCTCCCTCAGCATAGTCCAAAATACATTGAGAAATATGGTGTTTTTTTTCTAAAATTATGTTCCTCAATATCCCATAGTGCACATAGACCTATTTAAAGAAAAAAAATTATTTTTATTTCCTTTTGATGATCTATTTATAGGGCATGAGGATGCACTTCTTACTAAACCTACCAACTAAAAAAAATAGGTAGTCATGTCCCTTCTTTATTGTTGGTAAATGTCCCACAAAATCTATGGAAATTCCTTCCCAAGGATGAATAGGTAGAGGTAAGGGATGTTATAAACCTTGTTTCCCATTATTGGACTACTACTACAACAAAGTATACATCCTCTAATGAATATTTCCATGTCTTTTTTCATTAAGTGTATTACACATACCTCTATAAGTTGGAAACTTTCTTCCTAACACAAGAATTTCCCTACTACCTTGGAGACATGAGCCTCTTTGATAAAATATAGTCACTGACCTTTAGAAACAAAAACCTTGTCCAACTTGTAGAGTAGCCCATTATAGAGATGATAGTCATCTATGTTGCCACCATCATCTGCATGAATCTAGCCCTATACTTACTTAAACACCTCAATGAAGTATTCATCTTCTTTATATGCATCTTTGTATGCACTATGCATCATGGGTGAAAAAATCCATGTGCATTAGAGTTCCCAAAGATATAATTTTTGATGTGGTAAACCTTGAAAGCATGTCAACCAACTTATTTATGCTACACTTCATGTACTTGATAACCGAAATTAAATTTTGAAAGAACCTCATCCACTTGTAGTTTATGGTTTGCTATAAACTAGTCTAGGACTATAAGTACTATAGTAGCTGGTGATTTTTGTGGATGATGGTCTACTTTCCCATAAGATAGTGTTTCCACTTTTTTACAACTTATGGAAGAGCATATACTTCCTTTTCATAGGTAGAGTAGTTGAGGATGCCCCATGAAATACTTCAGAATGATATCATACATGCCTTTTGATGATCCTCATCATTGGGTAACTATATGGACCTTAATTCACCTTCTAGCTTAGTAAAATCAACTCTTCTCACAATTTATTACATATTTTGATTATATTTTGTTTAATGAGATGAGTCAAAGTGAGATATTATGCCTAGTGGACTAATGTGCATTGAATGCATGTTTGTGAGAGAAAATCGGGGGATTTTGGCTAGATTAAGGGTTGAAACTCGAATGAGACAAGGAAGAGAGATTGTAGGAGGTAAATCCTCCTCATTCACTCCTCCCTCATTCAAATATTCCTCCATCAATCACACTAGCTCAGAGTACAAGTAGCCAAGTCATGGAGATCAAAGGCAGTCAAGTAAGTGACAGTTAAAGAGCTAGTTTATCTCAAGTTTGGGGGTCGAGCCTTCCTAGATTTAAGGAAGTCATTGGAGACTTCAGTTGTATAAATAAATAGGCCTAGAGCCTCATTAGTATTCAAATTTTTGCTATAAAAACACTAGTCATTTTCGAGATCAAGACTTGTGGAAGACATTGCTATGTAATTTTCTATTTTGATAATGAGAATGAGCATTTCCTTGATCCAGCATTGAGTTAACTCAAAGGGCTGAAGCTCTTGGGTTAGGGCCCAACCCTAGCAACAAAGGCTCCTCTTATTGTATTTGTATGCTTAAATTGATTTCATAGCTCAATGGTTGAATTGTCTTTAAGATTATTTCATTGCAAGTAGTGTAGATTTGATTAGTTGCTTATTAGTTTGCTTCCATTTGTGCTTTACTTTAGCAGTAGTTTATAAGAGATAAAGGAACATCAAAAAGCTATCAATAGGTTTTTTGGCCTCACTGCTTCCTTCAAGGATCATGATTTGAGGAAATAACTCTTATGTAACCCCAAAAAGATAGAATTCTAGTTTCTCATGGAATTTAGGGTTTTCTGTACTTAGGCCAGCATTTGATTAGTTTGTAAGAGTAGGATTTAGTTATAATTTCTTCCATCTTCAGTGTTACATTAGATCTCACCAATGATTCCATCTTTTTCTGTAAGTTTTCTTCATGCATGGAGTAGACAACTAGCTCATTAAACTCTATTTTCTTAGATCATTGAAATTCTTCTTGCTTACATGATTTTTGGGTAAATGTCAATGTTTGATGCAGTGCGGGTATTTTAAAAGTATAGAGAGATATCATAGTCATAAACCTCCTTCCAAATTCATCCATCCATGATCATTTCTTTCTTTCACTAAGACCTTCACCAATTTCATCATTTTGCAAGGAAACTTCTCCAAGCTTTTTGAGCAAATCCAACCATCTCCCAACTTTTGTTTTGAGTTTTGGGGTGATACTAGGTATTTCCTTGCCTCATTCCATCTACCCACCACCTTCCCTAAGCCTTACATCACCTTCAACACCCATCCTTTTGCTCTTGGCTGTATCCTGTAGAAATACAGGCCTGAATTCTGTAGATTTTTAGGACATCCTGTAGGTTTTCCTGTAGTGACCTATTTTGAGGCCGAATTGAGAGAAAAGCCTCTAGGAAGCTAGGAAAGGTAACCTACTAGTCTTCCAAACCTTCCAACCATTCACCAGCATCCCTAAACCACCTACCACATCACCAAAAGAGATTAGCTTTCACACATTCACATAAAAAAGACAAAAAGAAAAATAGATTTATTTTAGTCATTTCCATGCACAATAGTAGAATGTTTGATGTTTTGAATTTACATGCTTAGCACAGTAGGATTACATGCATGTTAACTTAGAATTATTTTGAAGCATAGCCTCTCAGCAGTTAGTTAGAAAATGGTGTGTTTTTAGCATTTGATTTCAGGGATTTTTCCTTACTGAAGTAGACAAGATTTCTCTTAGAATAGAATTCTCTTTCCCTCATTAGCAATCAATCTTCTTCTGAATCCATATAAGTCTGGCTTGAAAAACCCTAGTGGTCTATCGCCGGCTGAGCAGTGAAAAAGAGCAGACCCATCACTTTTACTTGTGTATACAACACTGTCACCTCCAAGTTTGTACAAATCCTGGTCAAGCTTGAAAAACCCTAGTGGTCTATTGCCAGCTGAGCAGTGACAAAGAGAAGACCCACCACTTTTACTTGTGTATACAACACTGTCACCTCCAAGTTTGTATGAACCCCGGGTTGATAAAGTAAAGTTGGTAGCCCCAGGAGTTGCAACATTCTTGCTGCAATACTGGTGCTCATCACTTTTTGGTGCCATTGTCGGGGAGGTGTCTGAGTAATATGTGATTACTGCTTTCTTTCTTACATTTCCCGTTTCTGCTATTCTGCTATTAGTTTCATTTCTAAAAGAGTAATTTAGCTTGCTTTCTTTTCCATTTTGCATCCTTTGCTTTCCTTTCCATTTTGCATGTAAGATTTCATTCAAGCAGTTAGTTTTCATTCAGTCGATTAGTTTTCATTCAGTCTGCAATTTCAATTATGCAATTATTTTCAAAGTTTGAAAAAAAACATAAAACAAAAACAAAAACACTTCTTTCATGCCTCGTAGGAATAGGGATAACTTAGGGAAATTTTTGCCAAATACCCCCACCACTTCAAACAACCAACCTTCCCTCTTCTTCGGTGGCTATGAATTGGAGGAACCCTTAGGTGAGCAACCAGAGATATTTGAAGAGCCTACAGGGGGAGAAGAAGAAGAAGAAGAAGAAGAAGCAAAAGCAGAAGAATCCATTCCTACTGACCCAATGGCTGAAAATAAAAATGACAGAGGAAATAGAGAAAGAGTTGAGGGTACCCTCCCCATCAGGGAAACCAATGGGAATACTAAGATGAAGAATATAAGCCTCTTTTCCCTTCCTCATTTCCATGGCCTGACCTTAGAAGATCTAGACACTTTCTTTTCTAAGTTTGTTATCATATGCAGAACCTATGACCACATCAATGATGAGAAGAAGTTGAAACTTTTCCCATCCACTCTCAAGGATGCAACTTTACACTGGTTCATGGGTTTACTTGGGGATATCATCACAACTTGGGCTCAGATGCAACAAGACTTCAAGAACAAGTATCGAGACTATTGTAGGTCTAAAGACACTAAAGAAGAAATTTTCAAGATGACCTTAGGGCATGACAAATCCCTAGAGGATTATGAAGAAATATTCTAGCTTAGCTACAAAAGGGCCAGATGCACACTTGACCCTGAGTCATTGAAGCTAGTTCTGCTTAGAGGGGTAAGGGAAGATCTTCTGGATACCCTAAACTTGTTAGCAGTAGGGGACATATACCAGTTACCCTATGCGGATATCAAGACTGTCTTTAGAAACCACTCTAGGGTAGTTAGGAAAAAGGGTAGTGGTAGTCAACCTATGGTTAGTCCATCCTCTTCCAATACATCCATCAAGGGTGAAATTGGAAACATGCTGGAGGATTTCAAGAGTAAGACGTTGCAAGCTATTGCCTACAGATGGACACTATGCACATTAAGAGAAAACAAGAGGAAGCAGAGAGAGCCTTAGCTATTTTCTTCCCTAGATGCATAAGGAGGCACCCTAGGAATGACTGTCCATTGAATTTGATTGAAATATGCTCAGTTTGTGAAGAAAACCACTCCACAGACAAGTGCCCTTCTCTACCTGGACTAAAATCCGTATATCAAGAAGTTGAAGGGGTGATCGAACATCTCTGCTACATAAATCAAATGAGACCTCATGGGCCTCACCCATACCAGCAGGGCATGCAAGGGTCATCCCATGCGTATTATAACCCCAACCAGACCACATCCATTCCCTCTTGGGGGCCCTCTGCTCATCCTTCCTGGTCTACACCTCCTCCTTGGTCCTTTGCACCTCAGTATAATTCCCAGCCAACCAATTTCAACCATATGCTCTACCACAACATCAGTGGAATGCACCGCCCCATGGGTGGAGCCCCCATACAACAATGCTCCAGCTTTTTTGCCTTCACCACCTTCTCAACTACAGATTTTACATCCCACTCCAACTAAACAACCTAGACACCTTCCCCACCAAATTTGAACCCGAACAAGAGACAGGCACAACAAGTATACAATGGAGAGATATCTTATCCTTCTTATGTTGTGGAGATTCAGGAAATCAACCTGAGATATGGGAGAGTACTCCCAAACAACCAACCTCTATCTTCACCTAGGGAGGTTGAGGAAGAAAGAGAGGAAAGGGTGCCTAAATTAAATCCACCACCCTTTCCTGAAATATTAACCCAACCACTCCAACAGTTAGTCCTATAGTAAATCCACCACCCTTTCTTGAAAGATTAACCCAACCACTCCAGTATATGTCCAAGCAGTTAGTCCTATACCCTCCTTCCCAGCCATCTCTGGAGCATGACTTACCTTTATGGATGGAGGAGGATGAAGAAGATGAAGTTTATTCCATCCAACTCTATACCTTAGAAAAAACCATGGGAGGAGGACAACCGGATGAAGATGATTTGATTGAACACATACTCCAAAGTCTAATTCCCAGTACATTGTCTGTAGAAGAAGTAGTAAATGAAACCCAAAAAAAAATTAGATTGATCTCTGCTTGGCTGATTCCAACCCTACCCATGTCAAAACCATAGAATTTGGCCCTGAGAGAACTTTGAAAATCAAGCCATCTCTTTCTGTTCACCAAGAAGAAAAGTTATGTAACATGCTAAAGGAACATCTGTATGCCTTTTCTTGGAGTTACAAAGAAATGAAGGGAGTTCACCCCTCGGTGGGTACTCACCATATTTATATCAAATAAGGTTGCAAACCAGTCCGACAACCCCAAAGGAGGATGAATCCAACTCTCAAGGATATAGTCAAAGAAGAACTGCAAAAGTTGCTAGATGTAGGATTAATTTACCCTATCTCAGACATTGAGTGGGTCTCCATTGGTGTTGGTTCCAAAGAAAAATGGTAAGTGGAGGATTTGTGTCGATTATAGAGAGTTAAACAAAGCCACAAAGAAGGACCATTTCCCTCTACCTTTCATCGACCAAGTACTAGATGGCGTGGCAGGGATTTTTTTTCTTCTCTTTCCTAGATGGATTCAATAGGTACAATCAAATCCAGATCATCCTAGAAGACCAGGATAAAACAACCTTCACTTGTCCTTAGGATACTTTCACCTATAGGGTCCTTCCTTTTGGCCTATGCAATGATCCTACCACTTTCCAGAGAGCAGTCCCGAGTATCTTTGCTGAGATAGTCCATGATGCATTAGAGATTTATATGGATGATTTTACACCTTATGGGTGTGATCTCAAGGAGGCTCTGTCCAACTCAGGTAAGGTGTTAAACAAATGCATTGAAATGAACCCGTCTCTTAGCCCTAAAAAATGTGAGTTCTTGATGACTGCAAGGACTGTGCTAGGTCATTCAATATCCCAGCAAGGACTGCAGGTGGACCCAAACAAAATAGCTATCATCCAAAGGGTCCCACCCCCGCACAAGCAAAGAGATGTCAGAATTTTTCTAGGTTTAGCTGGATACTATCAGAGGTTCATAAAAGACTTCATCAAGTTAGCTTCTCCTTTATTTGGGATGTTGGCCAAAGACTTTGAGTTTGTATGGTCAAAAAGTTGTCAAGAGGCCCTAGACACCCTGAAGGACAAGTTAACCACTGTACCAGTTCTCTGAGGCCCAAATTGGGCCCTTCCTTTTCATATACATGTTAATGCCTCGCACAAAGCCATAGGAGCAGCTCTAGGCCAGATAGATGAAAAATTTCCTTATGCCATTTACTTTATCAATAAGAATCTGTTAAAAGCCGAACTGAGCTACACATGACTGAAAAGGAGCTCCTAACTGTTGTGCATTCATTGAATAAATTCAGGCATTACATTACAGGTTATCAAACATTTGTACATATTGACCATGGAGCAATTAAATATTTAATGAATAAACCTGATGTGAATGCCCAGATTATTAGATGGTTACTTTTATTACAGTGGTTTGATCTAACTATTGTTGATAAGCTTGGCAAGGAAAATGTTGTTGCAATTTTTTTGTCCAGATTAACTTTGCCTGTAGGTGAGGAAGGAATGGTTGATGATCGGTTACCGGATGAACAATTATTCGCCTGTTCAGTTCTCTCTCCATGGTTTTATGACATAGCAAACTATTTGGTATCTACACAGTTCCCACCGAATTTGTCCTCCAAAGAGAAAATCAAGATTGTGAGGAAGAGCACCCCATTCACTTGGATTGGGGGCAGCCTATTCAAACTAGGCCCGAATCAAATTTTGAGAAGATGTGCCAGGGAGGAGGAAGTCTATGACATCCTTATGACCTGTCATGATGGGCCTTGTGGATGTCACTTTGTAGCAAAGAGGAAAAAATTCAAAGTGTTACAAGTTGTTTATTATTGGCCCACTCTACATCAGGATGTCAGAAGATACACTAGTCAGTGTGATCGGCGCCAAAGGATGGGAAAGCCTACTCCAAGGGATGAAATTCCTCTGCAACCTCAAGTGACTTTCAATCCATTTGACAAGTGGGGCATGGATTTCATTGGACCTAGTAACCCTCCTTCTAAGAAAAGTAGTACATCATTGTGTGCATTGAATATCTGATTAAGTGGGCTAAAAGCAAAGCAATCAAGGCGGCAATAGAGGAGAAGGTGGCTGAGTTCTTAAGGGAAAATATCTTCTGCAAATTTGGGCACCCTAGAGAACTGGTCACTGATCAAGGCAGCTAGTTTACATCCAACATGATTGAATACTTCTTAATCTAGCACAATATCAAGCATAGAACCTCCACTCCCTATCAGCGACAAGCTAATGGGCAAGTGGAGGTGACCGACAAAGCGCTGGAGGGAATTCTGACCAAAGTGGTTAGCAGCAGTAGAAAATATTGGGAAAATAGATTAGTTGAGGCCACATGGGCCTACAATACCACTTGGAAGACCACCACTGGATTCACACCCTATGATTTGGTATATGGGAAGAAGGCCCTGTTGTCCATTGAATTTGAGTACAATACATTGAGGATGGCAGCCCAACTAGATCTAGATCTCAACAGTGCACAAAAAAAGAGATTTCTCCAGTTGAATGGGTTAGATCAGTTCATAATGTAGGCCCTCATACACACAGAGGTAACTCAAATTCAGAGGAAGATCTAGCATGACAAGAACATCAAAGACAAGCAATTTCAAGAAGGTGATTGGGCTTTGTTATATGATTCCAAATATAAAGACTTTAAGGGAAAGTTAAGGACGAGATGGTTAGGGCCTTTTGTCATAGAGAAATGTTATGATAATGGTTCAGTTCATATTAGAACCATAGATGCAGAGGTCATTCCTTTACTTTAAGGGCACGAATTGAAAATTTACAAGAGGCCATTGTCAAAGCAAGAGTTCATTGATGGTATCAGAAAAATAGTGATGGTGGTGGAGCAAGTCTCAGCTCCTACCTCATCAAGCCACTGAGAAAAAGAAAAAAATAAAAAAGAAAAATAAGAGAAAAATAAGGAGACTCAGGTGAAAACCTCCATGAGGCGCCTGAGTCCCACTGTTGGGTTGAAAACCTCTTGAGGCGGCCCAATGGTGTAAAAAGAAAAAAAATAAAAATAAAAATATCTCTGGGTGAAAACCTCTCTTGAGGCACCCAGGGCAAGCAGCTAGGATGAAAACCTCTTGGAGGTAGACTAGTTGTTTTCAGCAAAAAAAATGAAAAAAAAATAAAAAGGAGAAAAGAAAAATTAAGAAAATATTGTTTGCAGGTCAGCAGGAGGATGATCAAAGAAACAATGGAGAATCAAAAGGGACCTGTCCAGCTCATGTTTTATTTCTCCATTCATTATCCTTCATCATTCCATCATTCCTTCCATTTTTCCACTCATTTGCCTCAGTTTGCAAGGGTTCTATGTTTTCTACAGGATTCCCTGAAAACCTACAGGATGATCCTATAGGATTTACAGTGGCTTGGGAATCCTAAAATAAATAACGCTAGAGCAAGGGAATGACCTGCCCATGTCAAAAAAAAAATCCCTACTTCACCATCTCATCACCATACCTCTCTCCACCATGATCACCCCTGAATTCATCACAAAAGTCAGTTTTCAAGGAAAAAACACAGAGGAAAGAGGATGAAGACAGAGAGAAAGGGGACAAAACTTGAAGGTTATTTTTCCTCATGCACAAATCCCTATACCCCTTCTCTGCCCATGCCAATCATCCTCAGGTCCTAGAAATAGAAAATGATGAAATTTTTTGAGGGAGAAGCAGCTACATGACATCCTATAGGAAATCCTGTAGCTGCCTATCTCATAAAACAAAAACCACAGATTGCAGTCAGTTTCAAGCATGGAGATCTAAAGGTAGAAGAATCACCTCCAGAGCCTAGCAGCAGCATCAACATCATTATCATCAACACCAGGTACCTGCAAATGAAAGAAAATCATCAAAGGACAATAAAAAAAAAGAAGGGAGAAAAGCACATGCAACCAACACATAGAAAAGGCTTCATTTCTTCAACAAACTGCATCAAGGTATCATTACCACAGGTAATTATCTCACTTCTGTAGAAATTTCACCTATAGAACAAACCGATATATGCAATTTCCTAAAGCATAATACTTTTTCTACTTCTACAAAACATTAAGCGGAAGCATAATCGAATTCATGAGCAACATCAAGTAGAAACATGCATAACTGATCAAGAGAAATAATCACACATAACACAAGATATATCCAGGAAAAAGCACCAGCATAAAACCCCAACCATGTATTATCAATCAAGTGTAGATCCTCAACAACATACAAAAAGAATCAGCTCAATAGCTATCCTGCTCTCTCTGTAATCAGAAGATCCTGATGATCTTCAATCAGAAGATATGAAGATATGTCTCATGAACCAACCAAGCCCTATTTATATAGGCTTTCCCTATGGTCCTTACGTAGTTTTCTTAGGAAATAATAGCAAAAGCACATGCTATTAATTCCAACATATCAAAAACAACCAATGGTCCGACTACGTATTCCTTGAGAACACTAGTTCCTCAATTATGCAAAAACTACTTACTAGAAATAGTTTAGCATTTGATATTACACTGTCCCACATCTGATCTCAATTGGGTCTCTGATAGAACTGACATGCAACAGTTATCCATGAGTGAATTCTCAGTTATCTAAAATGATAGTTGTCACATGCATGCAATCATTAACAAACTATATTTTATTATTTTAACAGCTTGTTAAAATAATCTAACTGGACTTGACTAGTTAGAACTAAGTCAACCGATTCTCTCATTATAGAACTCATGCTTATTGCCTCAATCAGTGGAGGAAACTCATGTGCATGCTCACAAAGACTTCAAATTTGAATTTCCTTAATTAATTAACTCAACTGAATTAATTAATTAATATTTCAAATTGTTGTTAAGACCAAAATTAATTTTACTTCCTAGAGATAGACTAGGGACTACTATAAATAGGAAGGGACCCAGAAATGCTATTTTTAGAACTTTTTGTTTTTAGCAGTTTCACCTCTCACCCAATGTGGCCAATGACCTCACTGGCCAAACTGCTATTTTAGACATGCCATTTTTAGACATTTTAAATTTAGCATTTCTTGTTGCACACTTTTCAACACTCCCTCTCAACAAGAAACGCTTCCTCTCGAACCTGATCTTGTAACTCTGGAATGTTCTGCATGCAACACATCTACCCGATCCACTTGCTTCAACAACACTTGGAACAAAAACACTCCCAACTGACCACTCTGTTGGGCTAGGAACATACTATGATACTGAAGCTCTACTTGCTACTGAAAAGTTCTCCCTCTCTGAAATCTGCGCTACTGCAACATCTCCATGCATCTCGTACCATTGCACACCTCTCTGTGCCACCTAGCACTGTGCAAAACACTTGTGCCTATCACATTGCTGCAGCCTGCTAGCTATTCGTTGTCTTGGGATTCCCTGTACTGTTGCTCTCTCTGCCGCTCCATCCGCATCTGTCTCTACCCAGTCAGTCAGTTACTGCTACTCCACATCGGGGCTCCTGTAGCAAGGTCTCATCCAAGAGGTTGGGTACCTCAAGGATCTTTCCCCTCCTCCTTGGGACGATCACTCTATATCGCCCCACCTCCTACCTAGAGGTATGGCTGCATGTGATCCCTCTACCCTCCTGGCTTGAAGTTTCCCCCTACTGGAGGTCTCTGCATGAGTAGATGTCTCAACTCAATCTCCTCTCAACTTCTCTAGTTGTGGCTTCTCCACAACCTCCTGAAGCTGTTGCACCAATCGTGGCTCCTCCACAATCATCTGAGACTTCTTCTGGCTCTGCATGTTGAGAGGTAATATACCCTCCCTCTCAACCACCAAGTCTCCATCAGTTGCCTTGCTGCTCAAGGCTTTGCATGCATCTTGAACCTCAAGAGCATACAGGTTCTTGACCCGTGAACTAATCTGCTTCACATGTCTAGTGATGATGTGTCTAAGGAAAACCTTTCCCTTACTGAAGACTACATCATAGCCTTTGTCTTCCAGCATCGTGATCGCCATCAAGTTACTCTTCAGTCCTGGTACATACTTGACATTGGTCAAGGTAAGGCAAGATCCATGCTCCCTCTGAAAAATAACCGTGCCTACACCTGAGACACTATACTTCTCATCATCACCCATTGCTATGAGTATTTGGAGATCTTTCTCCTCCAAAGTACCGAACAAACTCTTGTCGCCGGTCATGTGGAAAGAAGCTCCACTGTCAAGAAACCAACCACTTCCCACCATGGATGAAACCATGCATGCGAAGAGTGTGAAATCCAACTCAAACTGTGAAGCAAGTGCCTCAACTTCAGATCCTTCCCCGGATCCCTTCTTGGATTTCCTCCATGGAAAATTTGTAGCATAATGGCCCACCTCATGACAACGAAAGCATCACACTTTCGATTTGTCAACCTTCTTCCCATCATTGGAAGAACTGGATTCGGAAAGAGAAACCTTCTCCTTCCCTTTGTTCGCCTTACTCGCTAAGGCACAGTTCTCCTCATCATGCATAGATGAAGAACTATCTCTGGTGCTCTGTTTGATCTCCTCCTGCATCAAATCCGACCATAGTCGTTCCCAATCTGGCAGTTTCTCCCTTCCATTCACCGAGTCCTGGTAGCTATGCCGGCTCTTAAGAAGGCCAAGGAGTGCTAGACTCACCATATCCTCATCAGCTGTAGTGACTCCTACGCTTGCAAGCTCATCTCTGTAGGTAGTGAGCTTGTTCAAGAATGTATAAATAGAGTCACCCTTCTCACACTTGATCTTTCGAAGCTTGTCCTTCAGTGCCAACTTCCTTTGATCACTGCTATTCTGATATAAATCTTTCAATGTTTTCCACATTACAAATGGAGACTCCTTCCCATGGAGGCTTGAGACTATGTGATCTCGAACACCCTCCAAGAGAATTCTCCTAGCTCTAGCCACACACTTACCCCATTCCACCAGCTCAGTCTTGTCAGTAGGCTTAGGGACTTCTTGATCAATGAAATCCTTAAGACCATTATCTTCCAAAACTGCCTCCATGCGATCCTTCCAAGCTATATAGTTTGAGTTGCCATCAAGGGCATACTCAAGCCTCAAACCATTGAACACCATCGATGAAATAGATGTGATAAGAACTTGAGATCTATATCAAGAATAAGAAACTTCGAATTCCTCCTGCTAGTATATTGTTCTTGCTTGATCACCTGTGCTCCGATACCATGTAGAATTTTGTAGAATTTTTCTACAAATCAATTAGCTCTGATACCATGTAGAAATTTCACCTGTAGAACAAACCGATATATGCAATGTCCTAAAGCATAATACTTGTTCTACTTCTACAAAACATTAAGCGGAAGCATAATCGAATTCATGAGCAACATCAAGTAGAAACATGCATAACTGATCAGGAGAAATAATCACACATAACACAAGATATATCTAGGGGAAAGCACCATAATAAAACCCCAACCATGTATTATCAATCAAGTGTAGATCCTCAACAACATACAAAAAGAATCAGCTCAATAGCTATCCTGCTCTCTGTGTAATCAGAAGATCCTGATGATCTTCAATCAGAAGATATGAAGATATGTCTCATGAACCAACCAAGCCCTGTTTATATAGGCTTTCCCTATGGTCCTTACGTAATTTGCTTAGGAAATAATAGCAAAAGCACATGCTATTAATTCCAACATACCAAAAACAACCAATGGTCCAACTACGTATTCCTTGAGAACACTAGTTCCTCAATTATGCAAAAACTACTTGCTAAAAATAGTCAAGCATATGATAGTACACTATCTTACATCTGATCTCAACTGGGTCTCTGACATAACTGACATGCAACAGTTATCCATGAGTGAATTCTCAGTTATCTAAAATAATAGTTGTCACATGCATGCAAGCATTAACAAACTATATTTTATTATTTTAACAACTTGTTAAAATAATCTAACTAGACTTGACTAGTTAGAACTAAGTCAACTGATTATCTCATTATAGAACTCATGCTTATTCCCTCAATCAGTGGAGGAAACTCATGTGCATGCTCACAAAGACTTCAAATTCAAATTTCCTTAATTAATTAACTCAACTGAATTAATTAATTAATATTTCAAACTATTGTTAAGACCAAATTTAATTCTACTTCCTATAGATAGACTAGGGACTTCTATAAATAGGAAGGGACCCAGAAATGCTATTTTTAGAACTTTCTATTTTTAGCAGTTTCACCTCTCACCCAATGTGGCCAATGACCTCACTGGCCAAATTTCTATTTTTAGACATTCTAAATTTAGCATTTCTTGTTGCACACTTTTCAACAACTTCCATTCTGTCATTCACATAATGTGATCAAACTATGTAAAAGTTGTGAAAGAGTTTGTTTATAAGCGAAAGGTGGCCAGTTAACTTGGCTGCCTTCATTCAGTCAATGAGGACAAAGCAGTTAGTCCTTCCACACGTGGCAGTAGTCAAGTCAAGGAAAAGAAGGATGAGGTCGAAAGTAGTTAAGCTACAGATGCCCAAAGTGGGCGCTGATTACGAGGCGAGGAGAATGATGATGTGGTAGTGGGACCAACGGTCCAAAAATAGATATTTGTACCTCGGATGCTAGGACACCGCCTCACTCAAATCACCCGTAAGAGGAAATAAATGTTGATCCCCATGCATAGATGCATTCACATTCTTGAGGCTCACACTAAAAAAATCTCTCTCGGCCCTCAGGTAGTCTACATGAAAGGCAAATTTCATTTTCTTCCTGCGCAGGACCACATATAGGATCCTACAGGAGATCCTATAGGATACAACCAGGCAGTCTACAGGATTGGCAGTGAGAAGCTTTAGAAGGGAAAAACAGAGGGTGGCTTCATCAAGTAGTGTTAAGGAGGTAGGCTCTACATTTCCCCACATTTTTCCAAGTGAAAGGAACATAAAAAAATCTTCTAGTTTGTTGAAATTGATTGCAGTATAGGGGAATTGTATACACAAAAATTGCAGTTACTTTTCCTCCATTAAATTTTGTATTAGACATCTACACTCCTCCATCCATCAGATAAAATGATACAGGGGTTTAATAGAAGGGAGCCCATCAACACCGTGAGGATTCATCAGCACCCTCCTGTGTTAGAGATATTCACAAGGCATAATTGGATGGGTTTCTTTAAGAAATTGAGGGGGTATGATGATGAAGTAGCCAAAGATTTTCCTCTCTCCCACATTTCACTAACTAGGACCCATGCCACGGTTGTGGTGAGAGCGTGGTGAGAGGCATCTCCATAGAACTCACCCCTGAACTCATAGCCAGAATTACCACACTTCCCTTAGGAGTGCCTTGAAGAAAGGAGGACAAGGGAAATAATCAAACTGCAAAGAAGAAATTCTTTTTAGAGGGAGAGGAGGCCATGGAAGACAAAAATGGAGTGGGAATAACAAGCCTACCATATCCCTAGAATGAAATAAGCTACCACCTTATAAAATATATATCATGTGAAGGTAGGTACAGTGTGGTATATGGATACCACTTTAGGCTTCTTGAAGAATTGAGGTTTGGAGCAGATACACCTCCTCAACACAGACTCAGCATACCCTACTTCCTTCTTCAATCAATGATAGATATGAGCATGAAGGTGCAGGAAGGAAACCACCAACAACTAGCCCATCATGGGTTAATTAGACTCATCATATAATATGCCCTCCAACACCTCAGAATTCCTATCACATGGGCAACTTTCAGAGACATGCAAATAGAGGGAGATATAAAAGCCCTTGAATATGACAAGAGCCCCACTGCCAGTGAAAAATATGAAGAAGAAACAGAGGAGGATGAAGGAGAAACTGGAAAAGAGGAAGAAGAAACAGAGAGGGATGAAGAGGAAATAGATGAGGAAGAAGAGGAAGAAAAAGAGAAGGAAAGTGGTGAAGAGACAAAAGAAGATGCCAAGGAGGAAACTGATGAACAAAGTGAGGAACTAGAGGGAGAAGAAGAGGAGAAAGACAAAGATGAAAAGGGGAATGGAAAAGAGGAGGTAGAAGACAAGGAGGAGTCACCCAGGGTGTCTCCAGAACCCACTAAGAAAGAGGCAACAACTGCCCTCACTGCCCTTAGTACCTCTATAAAAGAAAAGGGAAAAGACAAAGACAAACTCCATTGTACTTTAGGACAAGAAAAAGTACAAGAATAAGGTAGGGGAAACCTCAAACTCCCACCAAGGTTCCTATTGTTATTGAAGACTCACCTAAACAATAGGAGAAGATGGCCCCTCTTATGAAAACTCAAGGAGAAGGATCCTCAGGACAAGCCTCTCCCAGGTCTCTTATCATATATGTGAGAAGGCCTGTGACTAGATCTACCTCATCCAAAGCAAAAGGCATCCTACAGGATACACAACAAAACCTACAGGAAGTAGAGGCAATCCTATGGGAAACTCTTCTAAACCTACAAGAAACTCAGAAATTGGATAAGGAAGGGAGCATGCAGCAACAAACAAAGAAGGAGGATCCATAGCTAAGGGAACTTAGTCATCAACCTAACCTTGACTCCTACTATAGGTTTATTGAAGGGGGTAGGGTCGTTCCACAAAAAAATTCCATCCCATTATTCTTTGATCTTGAGAAAGAAAGAGTAAGAACGCATAGATGGATGTAGATTTCCAAGTCCAAGGGAGTGGAGGACATAGGTCACATGGAGGAAAAGCTCAAAGAGATGGGCAGAGAACTGAGTAGCCTGAGGGACAGAGAGGCCATAATGAAAGCTCAGTTGGAGGCAGAAAATGCATGGTTGAAAGGACAACTACAAGAAAGAGAGAATCAATTGGCATCCATGGCCAGTCTATCCTTAGAGGCAATCCAGTGTAGGATGCCAGCTAAGTCCTATGCATTATACCTTAAGGAGCAGTGGCTGCAGTTCCAAATCAAGACCCTAGCACAGAGAGGCACTATGCCATTCCAGGATTATAGATAGTTAATTTATCTTTGTGATCAAATCACATTGGAGGATAGGGCTAAGATGTCTGAGTTCTACCTACATAACTTAGCCTTGATAGATCTGAATGTATGGGACCCTAATGCAAAACTAGGGGATTTACAGTTGATGGCTTTGACATCATGGATGAACCATGAGGAAGTAAGGGTTGTTATCACCCCAAGAAACTCTCGTAGGTTGTATCTTGGAGATGCTCGGGAACATTACAAACTCAACTTAATGTTGGAAATGGATGAATGGAAGGAATGACGCTTGTTCAAGCCAGATAACCATTTCTACTATGCTTAACTCCAGACATGCGTGAAAACCCCCAGACTACAAGTCTTTAGACCACCAATTACTCACAGTTTAAGGAATTAGGTGAATATGGAGAATATTGACCACACCAGCAGATGCACAAGACCATGTGATGGCCGGCTGCAACCAGTAAAAAGGTCTACAAATCTATTTCCTAATGCACAGACAGGATGACAGCTCTCTGGCACTAAATAAATAGAAACCTACATAACACATTCAATGATACATACTAGAATTCAATACAGAGGTAGGATGACAACTCCTCTAATGCTAAATATCAAGAGCACATGAATAAATGCATAACAGGCACAGCCTAGAACATAAAAGAAGTGGAAAGTGAAAAATTAACAGCAAAAGAAGCTTGTATTAGCTGAAAATGCCGACGAGACGCTGCAAGTATCAAAGTAGTTACAGTCTCCAGAAGTTGAACCTTACATCAAAACAACAACCATCAACCTTGATTACATCTGTGTTCTGGGTATATATAGAGTTTTCTTTACAAAAATGCTCTGCTACTCTAGGCGTGGAGGGGTCATAATTGACCACCAACTGCTTTAACTGTCTGAAAGAGTCCCTTCTGCAATCTGCTTGCTTCAATTAATGAATTTGACATTCTCTGGTGCTCTGTTGTCCTTCTCGAGCAGGTGGAGTGTTATCTAAAAGAAGCTCCATAACTGATAAATGCTTTGATATGCTCGAGGCTGGTCCTTTCCTTCTCGGCCATTCTTCATGTTAAATGCGGTTGTTGAGGATCTATTATGCCGAGTGCTGGATACTGGCCACCTTCTTCCTTCGGATGCATGGGATAGGCTATGGACGTAGACAGTATGGTAGAGGCGTGAGTATGACGGGAACAAATATCAGCCGTTGGATCGCACAGATGAACGACGGATATGACTTGGTGGGAGATATCAGGAGGAAACGGGAGCGAACAAACATGAGCCGTCAGATCTCCAGTGGACAGATTCGACGGCCATCGGGCAGGAAAGATACATGGGAGATAACGAGCGGGGACAGGCGAATGGGCGGTAAGCTGTATTTATCGCACCGCTTTCGGAGGTCGGGCGGTAATTGTTCAAGGGCGAGCGATGTGAGTTATCGGGCGACACGTGGTGGATGTGACGGGAGGAAGACCGCTGTGATCACGAGTTAAAGTACGGACGGCTTGCAGAAGTGAGAGGAGTGAATATCATTGGATCAAATGAATGGATGGCGGAGATCTGTCGGTAGGAGGTATCGGGAGATGTGGGATCGAGATGGATGAGGGATGTTGGATCACATACGGGCGGATCCAACGATCATCGGGGGTGGAAGATGCGCGGGGATTATTGGCCGAGGAAAACTATGCAATATGGAAAATACACTATAGGCGTGGACTTCTAGTGAAATACACTATCAGAGGTGCAAACCGAACTTGAAAATTATTACACGGGAGCGGTTAGTCATATCGGGTCCGATGCCTAATATTGCATCGCAAAAATGGAGTGGTCTGTGTTAACGTCAAGCCCTGACCCTGTGCGACTTGCGATTGCCGATAGCGATTATCGCATCGGCACTTCGGAAGCGGGCACTACAATATGTCAAGCGGTCCAGTGAGATCGCCGATAGCGATATCACATTAGACCTCCGCCAAGGGCAACCCCCCGATTGCAATGAATGTATGCGGACCCATTGCTACATTACAATATGATTTAACCTATCATCGCATCCGTCGCAGATTACAAGCCGAGAAGTCTTGCCACATGAAAGTGCCGATTGTGATAAGGTCATGGACCCGACAGGCACATTTACTATGGTTTAATACCATATCGCATCCGGTCCATCAGCGTAGTGGAGGATTGGTCGTCGGCCATCGGCGGAGTCACGGGTCTGATATATAAAGGACCCTCAGGAGTCACGAATCTCCGATTATGATTTAAGCAGCGGATCCGATATAGGAATTAACTGCTTTTAAGACTGAGAAAGGGAGAATGAGTGGTGCAAGGGAAGGAGAAAATGACTGTTGTGAGTTTCCTTTGAAGACAACCGAGCAGAGCAAGCCTGTCTCTGACCTTAGAAAATCATTGTTGTATAGCAGAGCTAGCAGTGGCTCCTTTTGGGGATGAGATCCTCCCTATGAGGTCTCAAGAACTGCAGACCAATGCCTTCATACAAAACAAGCTTAAAAACATTGCCTAGTATTCCATTGGGCATGGAGTCTAATTAAGTCTACGCTAAAACTTGTAAAAGAACATGCTTACAATCATTAAGGCTCAAAAACCTTAAACAACATAAATCTTCAAAAACTGGCCATCTACTGGACCATCAAAACTGTTTCTCCTCCTCTCGGCCAGCCTATCAGCCGGTTCATCAAAGATCTGCAAAATTGGATTTATTTGATCATCTACCTCAAAAAGTTTAGGGCATTTGACCTTATCAGGTAGAGATGATTTATACTTTATCCCCTCTCTGTATGCTCTCATCCTTGGATGTTCTTCATGGGAGCCTTTGTACACCTGCTGAATAACAATGGTTGTTGTGTACTTGACTGTGTCATCTGTGGCTTGCACAATTAACATAAATGGTGAACCAATGTATTCTTGTGTGGAGGACACAAAGACTTCATCTGCTCCTGCATATTTTTAAAAACAATCCACATCCAAGGAGTTGTCCCAAAACTGTGCATCCTCTTCCTCTGTGATCTGGAAAAATGCCCTTTCAAGCTGTGTGCAGGCTGACTGGGCAGGCATCAAAATATCAAGACTGAGATTATCAGTATCAGCCTTGGGCATTGAGTTATGGCCTGCCTCAGTGCCTAGTGGGCAATTATGAGGGCTTATCTTTTGAACATATGAAGAAGCATGAACTGATGGGGAACTGATTTCACCCTTTTTGATCATTGGGCTGGGGATAACACTAGGCTGGTCAATTTGCAGATTTGCATAGTCATTGGAAGTTGGGCTAGCTTTGGGCTTAGATTCTTTGAGGATGGTGGGACCTGTTGCTGACTGCTTCTGCTGATAAGCTTGTTGTTCTGCAGGTACAACAAACTCATGAGCAGTGCCTTTGGATAATGACTTTTCATAGGCAGCTATGGTTAAGAAAGGGTCACTGCCCTTATCTTACATACCATGGACCTCATCCTCTTCTTCAAAGTGCTCTTCTTCCATGACTAAATCTTGAAAAAGGGGCTTCGCCCTTTGATCTTCGTTTGTATCTTTGCTTCTCTGCAAAATCTGCAACTGCTCCTTTGCTCCTTTATATAGATTTGGATTTGGAAGAGTAAAGGAACAAGGAGCTCCTACTTCCTCAGAATACTGCTCAGCCTTTAATTTGGAAACTTCAGAGGCCAATGACTCTATCATCCTGGCCAATTTATCGATCTTAGGATCTGAGGATGATGAGAGCTCACCCCTCTGTCTTCTCCTATCAGCATCACCTCTGAGCCTTTCTATAGCTATGATGTTTGATTCTACTTCAAAGGCTGCATCTTGCATATCAGCCAAAGAAGCACATATTCTTTCTCTTAACAACAGGTAGAACTGAGAATCGAAGGCATTGGCATAAGTGATCATAGCAGAAGTAGGGGTAGGTTTCACTTCATATGGTATTCTGCTGTACATATGGTTGAATCTCTTGTTGAAATCGGACAACAGCTCACCATTCTCCTTCTGTAAGTTCCCAAATTCAGTATGGTAGTAGAGCAGATCTTTATTATCCCCCAAATGCTTTAGGAACACATCATCTAAGGCCTCAATGTCTACTATAGACCTAGGGGTTAATTCTCTGAACCATTTTCTAGCTTCTCCATCTAGGCTTTGGACCAAAACCCTCATCCACACATCATATTCATTAATATCTAGATTATCAGCATAGCTATGAAAGGACTCTAGATGTTCTTCAGCTGATACTCCCTCTGTACCAGTAAACTTAGGCATATATTTCTGATAATCTCCTGCAGGCATGGCATTTAAAGGAACAGGCAAAACCAAGGGTCCATACCTAGCAGCTATGATTCTTTCCATCTTCGTAGGTGCTTGCCGGCCTACCATGACTGGGAAAGGTGGAAGGGTACTGGTCGCTTGGATGATAAAAGGCTGAGAAATGATCAATAAAGCAAGAGGGCATTGATGGACTATATAGGGGACTTATTGAACAAGGAGCTCTATGAATCTCTGAAGGTATTTCTTCACTAGCAGAGATACATGGGATTTTTTACGCTTACCTGATCCTGATGCTCCTTTATGTGAAGTTTTCTTCTGCTTAACGATCTTCTCAGGATCAGGCATTGGGTCAGCTGGTGATTTCTGAAGATTTCTTCAAGTATGTCTCACAAACTGAGCCAGAACTATAATGTGGAGTCGCCAAAGGTTGGTCTTCCTCCAGTGGAGTCGCCAGATAGATGATTACAACCAGAAATGTGTCCAGACTTTGTCTATCATCAAAGCTAGAACTGTGTCGTCTCCCAGGGAAGCTGAGCTTCAATCTCCTCTCCCCAGCAATGGCGCCATTTAATGTTATCACCCTAAGAAAATCTCCTAGGTTGTATCTCGGAGATGCTCGGGAACATTAAAAACTCAACTTAATGCTGGAAATGGATGAATGGAAGGAATGATGCTTGTTCAAGCCAGATAACCACTTCTACTATGCTTAACTCCAGACATGCTTGAAGACCCCCAGACTACAAGGCTTTAGACCACCAATTACTCACAGTTTAAGGAATTAGGTGAACATGGAGAATACTGACCACACCAACAGATGCACAAGACCATGTGATGGCCGGCTGCAACCAGTAAAAAGGTCTGCAAATCTATTTCCTAATGCATAGACAGGATGACAGCTCTCTGGCACTAAATAAACAGAAACCTGCATAACACATTCAATGATACATACTAGACTTCAACACAGAGGTAGGATGACAGCTCCTCTAATGCTAAATATCAAGAGCACATGAATAAATGAATAACAGGAATAGCCTAGAACAGAAAATAAGTGGAAAGTGAGAAATTAACAACAAAAGAAGCTTGTATTAGCTGAAAATGATGACGAGAAGCTGCAAGTATCAAAGCAGTTACAGTCTCCAGAAGTTGAACCTTACATCAAAACAACAACCATCAACCTTAATTACATTTGTGTTCTAGGTATATATAGAGTTTTCTTTACAGAAATGCTCTGCTACTCTAGGCGTGGAGGGGTCATAATTGACCACCAACCGCTTTAACTTTCTGAAAGAGTCCCTGCTGCAATCTCCTTGCTTCAATTAATGAATTTGACGTTCTCTGGTGCTCTATTGTCCTTCTCGAGCAGGTGGAGTGTTATCTGAAAGAAGCTCCATAACTGATAAATGCTCTGATCTGCTCGAGGCTGGTCCTTTCCTCTCGGCCATTCTTCACGTTAAATGCGGTTGTTGAGGATCTATTACGTCGAGTGCTGGATACTGGCCACCTTCTTCCTTCGGATGCATGGGACAGGCTATGGATGCGGACAATATGGCAGAGGCGTGAGTATGACGGGAACAAATATCAGCCATTGGATCATGCAGATGAATGATGGATATGACTCGTCGGGAGATATCAAGAGGAAACGGGAGCGAACAAACATGAGCCGTCAGATCTCCAGCAGACAGATCCGACGGCCATCGGGCAGGAAAGATACACGGGAGATAACGAGTGGGGACGGGCGAATGGGCGGTAAGTTGTATTTATCGCACTGCTTTCGGAGGTCGGGTGGTAATCGTTCAAAGGCGAGTGATGCAAGTTATCAGGCGACACGTGGAGGATCTGATGGGAGGAAAACCACTGTGATCGCGAGTTAACGCGCGGGTGGCTTGCGGAAGTGAGAGGAGCGAATATCGTTGGATCGAATGCATGGATGGTGGAGATCTGTCGGCAAGAGGTATCGGGAGATGTGGGATTGGGATGGACGAGGGCTGTTGGATCACATACGGGTGGATCCAACGATCATCGGGGGCGGAAGATGCGTGGGGATTATCGGCCGGGGAAAACTATGCAATATGGAAAATACACTATCGGCGCAGACTTCTGGTGAAATACACTATCAGAGGTGCAAACTAGACTTTAAACTTATTACATGGGAGCGGTAAGTCATATCGGGTCTGACGCCTAATATCGCATCGCAAAGATGGAGTGGTTTGTGTTAATGTCAAGCCCTGACCTTGTGCGACTTGCGATTGCCGATAGCGATTATCGCATCGGCACTTCGGAAGCGGGCACTACAGTATGTCAAGCAGTCCACTGAGATCGCCGATAGCGATATTGCATTGGACCTCTGCCAAGGGCAACCCCCTAATTGCGATGAATGTATGCGGACCCGCTGCTACATTACAATATGATTTAACCTGTCATCGCATCTGTCGCAGATCGCAAGCCGAGAAGTCTTGCCACATGAAAGTGCCGATTGCGATAAGGCTGTGGACCCGATAGGCATATTTACTATGGTTTAATACGATATCGCATCCGGTCCATTAGAGTAGTGGAGGATTGGCCGTCGGCCATCGGCGGAGTCACGAGTCTGATATATAAAGGAGCCCCAGGAGTCACGAATCTCCGATTGTGATTTAAGCAGCAGACCCGATATAGGAATTAACTGCTTTTAAGATTGAGAAAGGGAGAAGGAGTGGTGCAAGGGAAGGAGAAAATGACTGTTGTGAGTTTCCTTTGAAGACAACCGAGCAGAGCAAGCCTGTCTCTGACCTTAGAAAATCATTGTTGTATAGTAGAGCTAACAAGGGCTACAAAAATTAAGAAGATAATGGAAGTGGAACAAACAGAGCCTCTCATGATAAGAGGTAAGTAGTCAAATCCAATGGTTTTCATCAGCACACATAATGTAATTGCAAATGACCCTCAACTTGCACCTAGGTATCTTGCTGCCGAAGAGCAGGCAATTACACATTTTGAGGATATGTTTAGGTTGTTAGGGGATGAAAACATGTAAGCTTTCCAAAGGAGATGGAATACTTTTCCATACAGTTTGAAAATCAGGGAGTACCATTCTCCTCAAAGAATGAGAGACACACTAAACAGGACACCCATGTACAAGCCAACCCTCCAAAGACTCAAAGTCAATTGGATTGGCTTGAGACTCAGTCCACTACTGATCTTAGGGATGTTAGAAGGAAGGAAGGAAGAGGAATAAAGAAAGTAGTGGGAGGAGATAGAAAGGAAGGCAGGATTCTATGCACAAGAAGAGGAAACTACATCAAAAGCATGGGATGTCAGGGAGGCCACTAGAGCTGTGAAAGACATGGATAATGATTGAGTTGCTCAAAGGATGAGCAACAATTCTGATGAGCCTCATCATTAGGTAACTATATGGACCTTAATTCACCTCCTAGCTTATTCAAATCAACTCTTCTCACAATTTATTACATATTTTGATTATATTTTGTTTAATGAGATGAGTCAAAGTGAGATATTATGCCTAGTTGACTAATGTGCATTGAATGTAGGTGTGTGAGAGAAAATCAGGGGATTTTGGCTCGATTAAGGGATGAAACTCAAATGAGACAAGAAAGAGAGATTGTAGGAGGTAAATCCTCCTCATTTACTCTTCCCTCATTCGAATATTCCTCCATCAATCACACTAGCTCGGAGTACAAGCAACCAAGTCATGGAGATCAAAAGGCAGCCAAGCAAGTGATAGTTAAAGAGATAGTTTATCTCAATTTTGGGAGAAAAACCTCCCTATATTTAAGGAAGTCATTGGAGACTTTAGTTGTATAAATAAATAGGCCTAGAGCCTCATTAGGATTCAAATTTTTGTTGTAAAAACACTATCCATTTTCGAGTTCAAGACTTGTGAGAGAAATTGCTATGCAATTTTCTATTTTGATAATGAGAATGAGAATTTCCTTGATACAACACTGAGTTAACTCAGAGGGCTAAAGCTCTTGGGTTAGGGCCCAACCCTAGTAGAAAAGGCTCCTCTTCTTGTATTTGTATGCTTAGATTGATTTCATATCTCAATGGTTGAATTGTCTTTAGGATTATTTCATTGCAAGTAGTGTAGATTTGATTAGTTGCTTATTAGTTTGCTTCCATTTGTGCTTTACTTCAGTAGTAGTTTAGAAGAGATAAAGGAACATCAAAAAGATTTCAATAGGTGTTTTGGCCTCACTTCTTCCTTCAAGGATCAGGATTTGAGGAAAAAACTCCTCTGTATCCCCAAAAAGACATAATTCTAGTTTCTCATGGAATTTAGGGTTTTCTATACTTAGGCCAACATTTGATCAGTTTGCAAGAGTAGGATTTAGTTATCATTTATTCCATCTTCAGTCTTACATTAGATCTCATCAATGATTCCATCTTGTTCTGTAAGTTTTCTTCATGCATGGAGTAGACAACTAGCTCGTTAAACTCTGTTTTCCTAGACCATTGAAATTCTTCTTGCTTACATGATTTTTGGGTAAATGGAAATTTTTGATGCAGTGTAGGTATTTTAGAAGTAAAAAGAGATCTCATAGTCAGCAACCTCCTTCCAACTTCATCCATCCATGATCATTCCTTGCTTTCACTAAGACCCTCACCAATTTCATTATTTTGCATGGAAACTTCTCCAAGCTTGTTGAGCAAATCCAACCATCTCGCAACTTTGGTTTTGAGTTATGAAGTGATCCTAGGTATTTCCTTGCCTCATTCCATCCACCCACAACCTTCCCTATGCCTTCCATCATCTTCAACACCCATCCTTTTTCTCTCGGATGTATCCTATAGAAATACAGGGAATCCTGTAGGTTTTTAGGACATCTTGTAGGTTTTCCTGTAGTGGCCTGTTTTGAGACTGAATTGAGGGAAAAGCCTCTAATAAGCTAGAAAAGGTCACCTACTGGTCTTTCCAACCTTCCAACCATTCACCAACATCCCTAAGCCACCCGCCACATCACCAAAAGTGATTATCTTTCACACATTCACATAAAAAACACAAAAAGAAAAACAAGTTTATTTTAGTCATTTCCATGCACAATAGTAGAATCTTTGATGTTTTGAATTTACATGCTCATGACAGTAGGATTGCATGCATGTTAACTTAGAATTATTTTGAAGCATAGCCTCTCAATAGTTAGTTAGAAAATGGTGTGTTTTTAGCATTTGATTTCAGTATTTTTTCCTTACTGCAGTAGACAAGATTTCTCTTAGAATAGATTTCTCTTTCCCTCATTAGAAATCAAGCTTCTTCTGAATCCATAGAAGTCTGGCTTGAAAAACCCTAGTGGTCTATCGCCATATGAGCAGTGACAAAGAGCAGACCCATCACTTTTACTTGTGTATATAACACTGTCACCTCCAAGTTTGTACGAACCCCAGGTTGATAAAGTAAATTTGGTAGCCCCAGGAGTTTCAACATTCTTGCTTCAATACTAGTGCTCATCGTCTTCATCCCTACATTGAGACGAAGCCCATGGCATACCCACTTGCATCTCACTCCACTTCAAAAGTTTTCTAAAAATTCAGTAGCAAAAGAATTAGTGGTTGACTGATTTTATTTTTCAACTCTTCAAAGGCATTGTATTGATTCTTCTCACATTGGAAGATCTTTCCACTCACTGCTATAAAATAGATTGGTGCAACTACTTTTGAAAATGAAGCCATGAATTTCCTTAGGTATTGTGTTGATCTAATGAAACTCCTAAATTCAAAGACATTTGTAGGCATCGACCACTTCATGATGGCCTCCATCTTTGAAATATATATCTTAAGCTCCCCTCCACCAATCACATAATATAAATACACGTATGAATATTGTACAAACTGAAATTTCTTTAAAATATTTTCTAGTAGTTGGTGCTTTTTTAAACTTTGTATCACTTGCATCAAGTGTGACATGTGCTTCTCTCAAGTGGCATAATAAACCAATATTTCATTCAAGTAAACATTAACAAACGAATCTAAATAAGGGTGTAGTACATAGTTTTTAGTCTCATGAACATAGTTGGTGCATTTCATAGACCAAATGACATGACTAACCACTCATATAAACCTTGTATGGTATTGAAGTTTGTCTTATAATGTAACACCCTCCTCCCACACTTACCCAAGCTTACGGATCCACTAGGGTAAATATGTGACTAAGAGTTACTATGCTATTATTCAACTCCCTAAGCACATTTAATCAAGTGGATCAATGAACCAAAACTTTAACGACCTTCCTCAAGAGCTACGGGACCCCCAGGACTAAAGCACCCCTCCAGGCACCCAAACCCTGAGTCACTTTACGTTTTCACTGACCTGAAATCCTAACCACATGCACAAGCCTGCATAGAAGCAACTGTAAGCCTCCATTCGTATGCATAGGTCTACAAGGGAGTGACTGCAGTCTCATTCTCACGGTTCAATTCTTGCGACCAGAAAATCTGTGCCACCTTTTGAGGGCTAGACTCCAAATCACTACCCAAAACTTGATGAAACTTTCCAAAGAAATAACTAACATAGGGACAAATCCTTTCACACAAAACTTAGCTAAGAACTTGAACTAACCATGCCTATCAATGACATACATTTCATCAAACACATGTCAAACATGTAATGTATAGGTCATGAATGCATATATGACCATAATAGTCTAAGATCCACCTGAGAATCATTGAGGAGGCCCTATGCCTTCTCCACATAGCTGCAATAACATTTTTTAGTTCATGCATTCATCAACCATTCATATATTCATCAAACATGTCCACATGCATACACAATATACATCATATAACCAACAAATAACCAACATTTAACCCATGGAAACCCAGTCGTAATATCAACATCATAATAAGCCAGAAAATCCAGAGAATCCTACATGCCAATGACAACTCATAACCAAGAAACCACATGCATGTACCATGCATGCCAAAATTGGCAAGGAAACCATACATACAACTCGATACCTGTAAATAAATCTAGTTATAGTTTCGGATCCCACTATCCCCTTGCACTTTCCTTCTTTTTCCTTTGCCTTCTTTCTCCAAATCCGAGGTATGCCACCTCCTTCGATAGTGCTCCAAGAAAACTATAAGTGTGCAAGAGTATGAAAGAGAGAATAGAATAGAGAGCTCCAAGATAAAACTGACAAAAGTATGTGAACTAATCCTCATAAGCCTTTTTATCAGCGAGGCCTCTATTTTCCTCTTTTTTTTCTTCAATTTTCTTCTCATGAAAATATATGAGATTTCACCTTCCTTTTCTCCTATCTTCCCTTTATTTTAATAAATAAAATCTGCCTCTTTACATTTGCCAATTTCTCTTAGCCATAATAAACCAAATGAACACCCACTAGGATGTTTTCCTGAACATTTAGCTTGGAATACATGTCCCATGACCTTGGTCTTATATTTTTTATTTATTAACTTTATTACACAAAATTTTAACCCAAGGCTATTACAGACCCCTCCTCCTTAGGGGAACATCACCCTCGGTGTTCTATGACACCTATAACTAGCGAGACCGATGACAAGCAAAACATACTTCCCATGGAGATTTATAACTTAGTTCGTTGCAATATTCATAATGAACACTGCTGAAATCATGACAAACATACCATGTATAGGAGTTTTATAACACAACCCATTACGATATTTACTATAATAACAACATATATACTCACGCACATTTTCTTCAACCAGAAAATGATCATACTGGCTATGGAGCTTTATAAATACAACTCGATACAATGTTTACAATAATATACATGTATACAATTAAGCACATTTACTCTAACGAACAAATAAAAGGAAACGATGTCCACATTAGCAACAAGGGAATCCAGAGGCTCACACCTCTACAATAAAAAGTAATATTAGGATTCACCTCCTACCTAGGAAGTCCAAAATCCATTACCAAAGTCAAAGAGCATGAAATGTTCAGTGCTACAATCTTACGCCAATTGTCCTCTCAGTGAACTATTACTAGCTCATTGTTTCATGGATCACTCCCAATGTGCTTCTTATTCCATCTAGAAATGTTGATGAGAAAACAAAATCCATCCCTGACCTTCCCTTCTCTACTACATAGTCCCTCGGGAAATTTGGTCACCCCCTTCCATGAAGTCACATACCTTCCAAGTTCCAAAGGCATCCCCTTCTCTACTACACAGTCCCTTGGGCGACCCCTCCCTTGGCAAGGTTTCCTCACTTCGGAAGGTCCAAAAACAAGGCATATCGCTACCCCAAAACCATCATACCAGTCATAACATGCTCATGGAAATCAATGGACAATATTGGGTACCAATGTCCCACAATGGCCCTGCTCCTCAAGTGCTTCACCATCATACTACTGTGCATTCCAATTCCTTTTGCTGATTTTATTGCTTGCAATCAGTTTCAACCACCCAACCCAGACATTTTCCATGCTTTCTTGTACCAAGCACATAATTTCCATTAGATTAAAAATAAATTGAAATAAATTCACATCATACCTCATCGAAATTTTGTCAATAAGGTAAAATTGCAATTCTATTTACTTCTTGTCAGAATAAGTTAAATTAGTTGTTTGGTCAGATCATCATGTATAAACATATCACATCCGGTTAGCTCAAAACTAAGTCATCATAAATCAAAATCATGGATTACATATAACCATCATAAATCAAAGTCATAGATCACATGCATAATAAAAAATGAAATAAATGTTGATATTTATCCTTCAATCGGTCCTTTGCTTCTTCCTTTATCCTTTGTCCTTTTCGTACACACATCAAATAGGTTTCCATACTCGGAAAGCACCCAATGTCTTCGCTTCTCTTCAATCACATATAAAAACACATAATGTACACCACACACATATAACCACATACGACATACACCAACATGCAATACATGCACCTACACTCGACATAAAACACATACACCTACACCCAATGTACAACACAACACATACACCTACACCCGATCCTTTACTTCTGCCTTTATCCTTTGTCCTTTTCATACACACATCGGATCGGTTGCCACACCCAGTAAGCACCCAGTGCCTTCACTTCTCTTCAATCACGTATACATACACATAGTGTACACCACATGCATACAACCACACAAGACATACACCACCATTCAATACATGCACCTACACCCGACATACAACACATACACCTACACCTGGTGTACAACACAACACATACACCTACACCTAATGTACAACACAATACAATACATACAGCTACACCTGGTGTACAACACAACACATACACGTACACCCTGTGTACAAAACAAAAAAATACATACACTTACACCCGCTGTACAACACAACACATACACCTACACCCATTGTACAACACAACACATACACTTACACTCGGTGTACAACACAACACATACACCTACAATCGGTGTACACCACAACACAATACATATGCGTATACAGAGTACAACACGACAAATACACATCACGATACAACGAAGACACAATGCACATAACGCAGTACCTCATGTGCACAACACAACATGTACAACATGCAAACAATACCACATGTACATAACACATCATGTACGACATGCACACAATACCGTATGTACAACAATACCACATGTACAACATGTACATAGTACCACATGTACACAACATCATCTGCACAATGTGTACACAAAACCACATGCACACAACATCACCTACATAAAAGAGAGAAGGAGCATGTAGCTACTCAAGAACCCCACTGTGCACAGCCATAGGTGGAGGCAAATTTAGTGGTTCCAGCAATAGAGCTTTCTTATGAAGGTTTGGTGAATCTAGCAACAGATCTTGCTGATGAAAGTTTGGTAAATCCAGCAATAGAGCTTGCTGATGAAAGTTTGGTGAATCCAGAAACAGAGCTTGTTGAAGACAATGAAACTGTCATTGAAGCAATCAATGCCATGATGAATCCAACAATTAATATTGCTGATGTAAAATTTGATCAAGAATTGTTGGCTAATGATGACTGGTTGTAGGTGATGCAACAAAAACATCATATTGATGTGATTCTATTTGGTGAGAAAGTGGAAGACAACCTATTTGCAGCAGCATAGGTTAGTATAGAAGTAAAAAAGACAGACACAGAGATAGAGGCAAAAGCAAAGAAGTAAGCCCAGAAAGAGAAAACTGAGACAGGTGTAGAAGCAACAGCTGAGAAAGAAGCACAATAGGAAAAATCTCTCACTGCAAAGCTGAAGGAACAAAACCAATGTGATTCTCCAAATATTTTTAATTCTAACATTGATTTCCAATGTGGAGGTACAAAGAATGATTTTGAAGAGCAGTTAAATTTCCTTGAAGCATGGCTTGCAACACCATGCCTTGATAAAGTCTGCAAAGAAAGTGCAGAAATGATTGTTGAAGACAACATTGATGAAGAACAAATTAATTAAATTTTCAGGGATTGGAGTCCTGAAGAAATTTTATATTATTATAATCTTATGTTGCAGCAGATTGATGATGAAAAGAACACTACCGAAGATAATATGTGGCAGCATCCCACATACAAGTCAATTTTTGAAGAAGTCCACGGTATGCTTAAAAAGCCTGGAAGAATGGAAGACCTACACCACCAAATGAAGAAATCGAGTTTTGAAGGATACAACAAGAAGAAAGAGCTAAAATAATTTAGAGGCTATAGGATCTGGAAAAAGAGAAGAAGAAAAATTGAAGTCAACTTTTAAATTTTAAACCTAGCTGAGACATAGACCAATAGGTATCTTAATTGAATTTTTATGTGGTTGTAATTAAGGGGGAGTGTTGGAGAATCTAATCCCAACCACTTGTTAGGTGTTAAAACCATCCCTCGAAGTGTCTAGTTCAGTTTCAGTTAAGTCCAATTAAGTAAAGTTTGACTCCAGTCATTTATGAATGATGTTTCCAATGTAATCTTATTTAAGTGATTTGTACTACTGAGAAGAGAAAGCAGAGCAAGTCCTCTGCTCCATATTTTGTTTCTCTTCAATTTTTTTCACAAATGAAATCCTATCCAATCCATGTGGACTTTGAGTTTCATTACCATCCATTCTTTGCAAAACTTTCTTTCGACTTTATTATGGTTATCTATCTGACGATGTGCCACTGTTCTATTAGGATATTTGTTGGATCGATGGCCTGAGAGTTTTGGTTTCATTTATACAATACAAGCTACAACAGTTCGCTAAATATGTCACATGACAGCATTTCCACATAGCTTCACACAATGAAAATTTGACATGCTCAAGCAGATGGAACAACCCGACATTAGCATGAATCTACCTCAACTAATGTGCATTGTGGGCATAAGAAAAAAAAACACCTCTTGCCCATGGCAGCGAAAAATGGAAAGAGAAAAACATCAAATTGCTTACAGGATACATAATCACCTCTTAAATTTTCAAACGAATGTTGACATCCAAGTTAAGGGCGCAAAAACTTTTTTGTTCGGCATAGGGTTTTATTATCAAATTGTGAGAATGGTTTTCTTTTTATTTTTCATAATATTGACCCAGTATCACCAAGCATTGAAGATTTGTATCGCATTCCCGTCTAAAAGTCAATACAGGAATAGGAAATAATTATGCCTTTGGTGAAAGTGGAGAGTGTAAGTACATAGCAGAACAAAGCCTGACAAACACGACCATCACTATAAAATCATTGAAACAAAAAAAGCCCAAAAAACCTTGCATAGCTATATCCATATCTGACATCAATATATATAAAAATCAATGAAGGATACCAAAATAAGTGTTTCCTGGCTATGGAGTGGAGTATGGAATTATTAAAAAATCTTAGCAACAGAATATTTGTTTTCTCTCTCATGAAAGTAACTTCTAATCTAATTATTTCAAACATTATTTGTTTCGCATATAAATTTATCCCAACAATTCCCCTGTCTATCCACCATTAACAGAACAAAGAAGTATTTGAACTCTGAAATTCCTTAGTATATATCTTTCGATTTAACAAAAAGATGAATGGAGTTTGTAGAAAATGACAATTTCCTAGGAAAATTGTACTTACCTCGCTAACATTGATCCTCAACCCATTTGCAATATCTTCAGACAACTATGCATTCTCTAAAATGGTAAATCTAACAACAAACAAACAAATATGAAGGAAACAAAAATCGAAAAAATTAGAAAGAAGCAAAGAAAAATGTATATTAAGAATACGAATTACATAAATATAATCTAGGATCCCATCTCTTTACTGTCATCATAGACTCATCAATATTCTGAATTCCTTGGTATATATCAAGTGGTGGAACATGCAGTAACCTCAGGTGATTCAAAAAACAAATCCTCCATCGACTCTCACTATGTCCACCACAAACAACTCATCACATCACCCATGGGCAGACCCTCACAACATAGATATCAAACAAAGAGTGTAGGAAGCATCTCGGGAGAGAGGGGAAACCATATGAAAACTACAAGAAGATTTAAATTGCATTGTACCTGATTTTAATAATCTTTTGTGCATATCTAGCTCTAACGGAAAAGTTTCATCATGGCGTTGGAATATACTCCAAAACCGTTTTGATTGTGACCGCTCCAACAATATATGAATTAAAAAATGGCTTTTGATAGTGACCACTCCAATGTTAAGATTTCAATTTAAAAACCGCTTTGATCATGACCGTTCCAACAATAAAAATTCAATTCAAAACCGCTTTGATGTTGGAAAGATAGAGGAGACAAAACACACGACCTACGGCTCTTCTATTGATTACACAAAAACTTGATTCTTACAATGAAACCGATGAAGGGTATTTAAACCTTTTCGACTCGCCACTCGCCTAAAATATTTGTCTTTCACTTAACTCGACTTGACTCAACGCTTCAACACTCAACACTTAGTTAACTAGCCCTCTGATTTTAACGAACTCCTCATGCGGGAGTAATAGCTTATTTTAACACTCTCCCTTAATTATGACCACTAAACTAAAAAATGACTCATGGCAACTCAAACATGCCTGCTGGTCTATGTCTTAGCTAGGCTTACAACACCCAAGTTTCTTCTATGAAACTTAAACACATATTTTGCTAATGACTTAGTAAATATATCAGTCAATTGATTAGTAGATTCACAAGGCCTCAAGTGAACTTCTCCATTCCTCACAAATTATCTAATAACGTGATATCTAGTATCAATATTCTTGTTCTTTTGATGAAACACACTATTCTTGGATAATGCAATCGTGGAGGTGTTGTCACCATATATTGTTGTTGTTCCTTGTTGTTTCTGCTTGACTCCATAAAATACTCTTCTTAACGAGACTACTTGACATGTTGTTGATGTTGCTGCTACATATTCTGCTTCTATTGACGAAAGTGTCTTTTGGAGTCTCCATAAATCTGGAAATCAAACTCACTCATTGCATAATATCTGGTCTTATAGCTGTGAGATACATGACACTTCCAACCAATATTTTGAATAGATTTGGATTGACATCTGATCCTTCATCATGCTTGCTTAATGTTGTACTTGTTGGAACTAGTGTAGGGACATGTTTGCAATTTTCCATCCTCAATCCTTTCAACAAATCTTTGGCATATTTATTTTAGAAAATAAAAGTTCATTTTTCAAATTGCTCAACTTCTATTCCAAGAAAATATTTCATGAGACCAAGATCCGCCATCTCAAATTCTTTCATCATGGCTGCTTTTCATTCATCTAACTCGAAATCACCTATAAAAATCATGTCATCAACATATAAGCAAACAATCAAAATCTGTCTATGCTCATTTATCTTTGTGTACAAGGTAGGTTCAATGTTACTTGTGCAAAATCCATTCTTGATCATGTAGCTATCAATTCTGCTATACCAAGCTCTAAGCGCTTGCTTAAGTCCATAGAGTGCTTTCTTCAATGTGTAAAATTTATCTTTGTTACCTTCAACTTCATAACCTGGAGGCTGCGGCACATAAATTTCTTCTTCTAGAATTCCATTCAATAAGGTTGATTTCACATCCATATAATATACTTTCCACTTGTTCTAAGCTATTGTGGCTAGAACTGCTCTTACAATATCTAATCTAGCTACTGGATAAAAACATTTCTCCAAAGTCTATTCCTGGTTGCTACGAGAATTACAAGTCGTGCTTTAAATCTATCAATTTTACCTTTCTCATTCAACTTTGATTTGTACACCCATTTTACACCAATGAGATTTTTGTCCTTTGGTAAATCAATCAAATCCCATGTATCATTATTTTCAATAGCTTCAATTTCTTCATCCATGGCTTGCACCCAATTTTCATCTCTGGTTGCTTCTTCAAACGAAGAAGGTTGGAATGACAACAATGAAAAATTTGAACTAACATCCAAATCATCATAAATATCTTTCAAACTTCTCATCTTTCTCTTACCATTGCTTGATTCATCACCTGATTGATTGCTGAGAGAATCTCGATCTGTTGATCTACTTGAAGATCCATGCTACTCTAAAAATCTTGGAGTCCATTGGTGTGTCTCTGTTTGCTGTCGTCACCTGTGATTCTTGCCACTCCTTTTATGCTAAATCAACTTCTTCCATGAGTGGAACTTGTGCATCAACTGTTTTGTCTACAATTCTATTCCATGACTTGTTCTTTGAACACAACATATCTGCTGATTATGGTCTTCTTTGTGACATGGTTATACAATTTGTAAGTTTTTTATTGGTCACTGTAACTAGCAAATATGCATTTTTCACTTTTATCATCTAATTTGTCTCTTCGCTCCTTAGGAACATGTGCATAAGCTACACATCCAAGCACTCTGAGATAAGATACGCTGCAAGATATACCTGACCATGCTTGTTTTGGTACTCTTTTCATCAAACTCTTTGTAGGAGATCTGTTGATCACATAAATAACACATGCAACTGCTTCTGCCCAATACTCATTAGACAAGTGTCTTCCTTTCAACATGCTTCTTGACATATCCTTAATGGTTATGTTCTTTCTCTCTACTACACCATTCAACTCTAGTGTGTAGCTGGTTGTAAACTATCTTTTGATTCCATGTTGTTTGCAGTAATCATGGAATGCCTTTGAATCATATTCTCCACCACGATCGCACCTCAATGCCTTGATTTTTCGATCACTTTGGTTCTTTTCTAAGCTTTAAATTATTTAAACTTTGCAAAAGTTTCAAAATTCTACTCCAAGAAGTAAACCCAAGTCTTTATGCTATAGTCATCAATGAAAGTGAGTAAAAGCTACTTCCACCAATCAACTGTGTCCTTACAGGTCCACACAACTCTGTATGGATTAGCTCAAGACGTTATTTTTCTCGGTATGCAACTCCTTTTGGAAAACTTTCACGATGTTGATTTTCCAAGATGCAACACTCACAAGTACTAATAAGTTCTTTGATGGGAGGTAATCCTCTGACCATTTGTTTCTGCTACAACAATCTCAAACCAAAAAAGTGTAAGCGTCCAAATCAAAAGTGCCATAACCAATAATTATTGGAACATTCAATTGTAAAAGAACTGACCTCATCACTGTAATTCATAACTAGAGGAAAGAGTTTGTTCCTCGTCATATGCACCTTTTCTATTAGTTGTTTTCTTGGGGGCTTGTCATATATAACACATTCTTGATGTTGAAAAATAACTCAGTATCATTTCTGTCTCAATTGACCAACACATATCAATTATGTTTGAGACTAGGAACATAATATACCTTTGAGATTGTATTCGTCTCCCCCTGCTTGGTTAGAATGTTGACCACTCCTTTTCCATCTACATCCATATTCTTGTTAGTCCCCAACTTTACCTCTGTTTTCACAGATTGATCCAAATTTGCAACCAAATTCTTATTGTCTGTCATGCAGTTACTGCAACCACTTTGCACTAGCCACACATTATCATAAGGTTCATGCATGGTTTGGCAAGATAGGAACGTGGAGTTAGTACTCTCTGTAGTGACATTAGCTCTCTAGTTCCCTTGATCAGCTATCTTCTTCCTGTAATCACAAGCATAGTGACCAAATTTATTAATAACATCTCACCTTTGATTTGTCAAATCTTTGATTATTTTTAAAGTTTCTACAGTTGCTTCCACTTTCATGTTCAAGCTCTTCTTGGCCATCTCTCTCACCACCATATCTTCTGCCTCATCCTCTTCCTCTCGATCTACTTCTGCTTCGATCTCTCTCTCTAGAAATAGAAACCTGACTTTTGAAGGCAGTTTCTAAAGTGGAATCCTTATTTTTGTCTCTCCTTGCCTCATGTGATAGAAGTGATCCCATCAACTCTCAATGATGCCAAATCTTTGACTTCTTCTATGGTTGCTACCACAACATCAAATTTGGTAGACAAAGATCTAAAGACCTTCTCAACCACTGTTTAATATTTAATTTCTTCACCATAAATTTTTAACTAATTTATAATAGTTATGACCCAATTCATGAAATAATTGACGTCCTCTGTCTCTTTCATCTACAGACTTTCAAAATCTCTCCTAGTATTTTGCAACTTAACAATATTGACTTTGACCATACCTTTATAGTTTGTCGCCAAAGTATTCCATGCTTCCTTTGATGAAGATGTGATCATAATCTTCTGGAACATTGCTCGGTCCACTCCCTACTGGATAAGCTGTAACGATTATGCATTCTTCTTTTTGTTTTTTTTCCAATAGATCTCTCTCTGCATTAGTGAGAGCTTGTTCTTCTTCTTCAGTTTTAGGTTCTGAAAACCCAAACCTGACATAATCTCAAACATCATGAGCCTGCATCGTGATTGTCATCTTAATGACCCGCACATCTTAATCCTTTTGTATAAACGATGAGCACTAAGATTAGAAATTGGAGATAACCATCTTTCTCTTAAAATTTCTCTTTTAAAAAATATCCTCTTTTACTTAAAAACCCTTCATATATATATATTAAATAAAAAAACAATTTTTTTTTTATATAAAAACAAAAAAAAATCACAAACTTTAAAACAACTCTTTTTTAAAATCCTTTTAATTCAACTTAAGCTTAGAACATACGACCTTTTCGAAAAATTGTCTTCGGCTTTGTGAACGCGGCCTTGACCACTTAAGGCTTGCGTGCTAACGGTGTCCACGGTGATGAACCCCAGCGTTAGTCTTGTAACGCTACGCATTTATCTTCGACTTCTGCGCCAAAATGGATAAGTTTGCCACTGTTAACGCCGCTATTAATTCGTTTTCCCTCGCTCTAATACCAATTTATTGGAAAGAGTAGACAAAACATAAATTCACATACAAAATACACGCACTGTGGTTATTTTATTGATCACACAAAAATAAAATTTGATTTTTACAATGAACCATGTGAAAGGTATTTAATCTGATTTTTATAATGAACCCGGTGAAAGGTATCTAATCTTTCTTGCCTAAAATAACTTGACATGCAACCACATACTAAAAGTCGTCTATCACTTAACTTGACTTGACTTGAATCAATATTTCAACACTCAACAATCAATTAACTAACTCTCTAATTTTAACCAACTCCTCATGCAAGAGTAATTGACTTATTTTAACATTAGAAAATAACCACTCCTATAACAATATCTAAATTGTGTGCGCGTAAGTTAAATAAAAAATTATGTCTCCTCGTCCAATCAAGTGCAAATATAACTAATCAAAGTCAATTGTGTGCACGTAAATTGATTAAGAAATTATGCCCCGTCCTCCTCTATTGTTAAAAATAACTAATCAAAATCGAGTTGTTCCTAGTGTAATATATTTTATATATTTAATTTTGTTGTTTTTCAAATCAAAGTTTAAAATTATTTGAATACATAGTGTTTCTAACTCATTGCAAAAATAATTAATGAAAGTTGTCCTCCTCCTCCTCCTCCCAATTGCAAAAATAACTAATCAAAATCAATTATGTGCACGTAACTTTATTAAGAAATTATGCCTCTTCCTTTATTAAGAAACTCAATTGCAAAAATAGCTAATCAAAGTCGTCCTCCTCCTCTTCCATAACTAATCAAAATTATTTTTTTGCTTTTCAAATCAAAGTTTAATAATATGTTAGGTTTGAAATTTTTTATAATCATAATATTAAATTTTAAAATTATTTGAATGCATTAGTATCTCTAATCAATTACAAAAATAATTAATCAAAGTTCAATTATTCCAACTGTAATATATTTTATTTTAAAATAATTAATCAAAGTTATTTTATTGTTTTTTGAATCAATGTTTAATAATATTTTAAGTTGAATTTTTTTAAAATTGTAATATTAAATCTTAAAATTATTTGAATGCATTAGTATCTCCAATCAATTGCAAAAATAACTAATCAAAGTCAAATTGTTCCAACTGTAATATATTTTATTTTAAAATAACTAATCAAAGTTTAAATAACATCTTAGTTTGAAACTTTTTATAATTGTAATATTAAATCTTAAAATTATTTGAATGCATTAGTATCAAATATTCAAAGTTATATAAAAGTACAATAGTGCCCTTCAAGGTATCATTAATCTCGGGAAGGGAGATTAATTTACTAGTTATTTTGATAACCTCCTTCTCAATAACTAATCAAAATTATTTTGTTGTTTTTTGAATCAAAGCTTAATAATATTTTAGGTTCAAATTTTTTATAAGTGTAATATTAAATCTTAAAATTATTTGAATGCATTAGTATTTCCAATCAATTGCAAAAATAATTAATTAAAGTCGAGTTGTTCTAATTGTAATATATTTTATTTTAAAATAACTAATTAAAATTATCTTTTTGTTTTTCGAATCAAAATTTAATAATATCTTAGGTTACATTTTTTTTATAATGGTAATATTAAATCTTAAAATTATTTGAATGCATTAGTATCTCCAATCAATTGCAAAAATAACGAATCCAAGTCGTCGAGTTGTTACAACTATAAAATATTTTATTGTGTTGTTTTTCGAATCAAAGTTTAAATAATATCTTAGTTTGAAATTTTTTATAATTGCAAGATTAAATCTTAAAATTATTTGAATGCATTAGTATCAAATATTCAAAGTTAGATAAGAGTACAATAGTGCCATTCAAGGCATCATTAATTCCAAGAAGGGAGATTAATTTACTAGTTATTTTGATAACCTCCTCCTCCTCAATAACTAATCAAAGTTATTTTGTTGTTTTTCGAATCAAAGTTTAATAATATCTTAGGTTGAAAATTTTTATAATTGTAGTATTAAATATTAAAATTATTTGAATACATTAGTATCTCCAATCAATTGCAAAAATAACTAATCAAAGTCGAGTTGTTCCAACTGTAATATATTTTATTTTAAAATAACTAATCAAAGTTATTTTGTTGTTTTTCAAACCAAAGTATAATAATATCTTAGGTTGAATTTTTTTTATAATTGTAATATTAAATCTTAAAATTATTTGATTGCATTAGTATCTCTAATTAATTGCAAAAATAACCAATCAAAATCGAGTTGTTCCAATTGTAATATACTTTATTTTAAAATAACTGATTAAAGTTTAAATAATATTTTAGGTTGAATTTTTTTATAATTGTAATATTAAATCTTAAAATTATTTGAATGCATTAGTATCAAATATTCAAAGTTATATAAGAGTGCAATATTGCCCTTCAAGACATTATTAATCCCCGGAAGGGAGATTAATTTACTAGTTATTTTGATAACCTCCTCCTCCTCAATAACTAATCAAAGTTATTTTGTTGTTTTTAGAATCAAACTTTAATAATATCTAAGTTCATTTTTTTTATAATTGTAATATTAAATTTTAAAATTTGAATGCATTAGTATTTCTAATTAGTTGTTCTAACTGTAATATATTTTATTTTAAAATAACTAATTAAAGTTATTTTTTTTGTTTTTCGAATCAAAATTTAATAATATTTTAGGTTGAAATTTTTTATAATTGTAATATTAAATCTTAAAATTATTTGAATGCATTAGTATCTCCAATCAATTGCAAAAATAACGAATCAAAGTTGATTTGTTCCAATTGTAATATATTTTATTTTGTTGCTTTTCGAATCAAAGTTTAAATAATATCTTAGTTTGAATTTTTTTTTTATAATTGTAATATTAAATCTTAAAATTATTTGAATGCATTAGTATCAAATATTCAAAGTTAGATAACAGTACAATATTTCCATTCAAGCCATCATTAATCCTGGGAAGGGAGATTAATTTACTAGTTGTTTTGATAACATCCTTCTCAATAACTAATCAAAATTATTTTGTTGTTTTTCAGAATCAAAGTTTAATAATATCTTAGGTTGAAATTTTTTATAATTGTAATATTAAATCTTAAAATTATTTGAATGCATTAGTATCTCCAATCAATTGAAAAAATAACTAATCAAAGTTTGTTCCAACTGTAATATATTTTATTTTGTTGTTTTTCGAATCAAAATTTAAATAACATATTAGATTGAATTTTTTTATAATTGTAATATTAAATCTTAAAATTATTTAAATGCATTAGTATCAAATATTCAAAGTTATATAAGAGTACAATATTGTCATTCAAGGCATCACTAATCCCGAGAAGGGAGATTAATTTACTATAACCTCCTTCTCCTCAATAACTAATCAGAGTTATTTTGTTTTTTTCCGAATCAAAGTTTAATAATATTTTAGGTTGAAATTTTTTATAATTGTAATATTAAATCTTAAAATTATTTAAATGCATTAGTATCTCCAATCAATTGCAAAAATAAATAATCAAAGTCGAGTTGTTCCAACTGTAATATATTTTATTTTCAAATAACTAATCAAATTTATTTTGTTGTTTTCAAATCAAAGTTTAATAATATGTTAGGTTGAATTTTTTTATAATTGTAATATTAAATCTTAAAACTATTTGAATGCATTAGTATCTCCAATCAATTGCAAAAATAACTAATCAAAGTTTACTTGAAACAACTAATCAAAGTTATTTTGTTGGTTTTAATCAAAGTTTAATAATATGTTAGGTTGAAATTTTTTATAATTGTAATATTAAATCTTAAAACTATTTGAATGCATTAGTATTTCCAATCAATTGCAAAAATAACTAATCAAAATCAAGTCGTTCCAACTATAATATATTTTATTTAGTTGTTTTTCGAATCAAGGTTTAAATAATATAGATTGAAAGTTATATAAGAGTACAATATTTTGATTCAAGGCATCATTGATAAAATCAAGCAAAATCATGATTATATATTATTATTTATTTATATTTTAAAATCTTTTGTACGTTACCACCTTACCATAAAAGTAATATGGTTCATTTACTAATACATACATTAATAACTATTTGGAATGGTGATAATAATTCTTATTATTAATAAGAATTGAGTCTCTATAGAGATATGAAAAATTGTTATTGTATTGGAAAATCATTTATTGGGAAGTTTTCCTTAAAAATACCAATAAATAATAATTTAATTTTCCTAACACTAGATTGTTATAAGATGATTTGTATTTTAAAATTTATAATTCAGTGGAGTAAACCAGCATTATTATATTTTAAAAATTAGATGGTTTTTAGTTATCTGTAAATCTATTAAAATTTATAGCAATGAATAAAATAATTTATGTGAAATGATTACAAAGATGTGATAGTTTTAAACATATTTGTTTATAAATAATTAGTATAGTCATTCATATGGAATCTATAAGAGGCACTAAAGTAAGTATTTCATACTATATTTATTCAGGGTTAAAATTAAAAAATCATATAAATAACTAAATTATAATTTTATTTTAAATTTACAATATATCTATATATATATATATATATATATATATATATATATATATATAACGATAACATGGAACAAGATTCTTAATTTGTTTCAACCATGGTTTATTAATACAACATGTCTAAAATATTATAATTCATTTCACGTGGAATATGGTTATTTGTCGTTTTTTATAATTAATCAATTTAATTAAAACACTAAAACTATAAAACCTATATAAATTAAATAATTTCTAAATATTAGATATCATTATATAATAGATATCAAAAAAACATACTTTTTGAAATATCTAATATTCTAAAGATTAAAATACTTATAAATATTAATTAAACTATAATTGTATTCTAAATGAGTTTGTGGAATGAAATTTCCACCAATACAATTTAATTATAAATACTTATATAAATAAAAGAGATTTCCAAAATTTCTAGTTTCTCTCTTTTCATGCCTCTCTGTATCCCTTTGTCTCTCTCACTCCATCCCCACCTATCCACCTTCTCCCTTCCCCTCTCCGCCCTTATGCCCCCTCACTTACTTGTCTCTCTTTATCTCTCTCACAACTCTCCTCTCCTACTCCTCTCTCTCCCTCCCTCTACCTCTACCTCTATCTCTTTCACATTCTCTTTGTCTCTCTCTCACACTCCCTCTACCTCTATTTCTATCTCTTTCACATTCTCTTTATCTCTCTTCCTTCCTCTAATATTTCATCTCCACCCTTACCATGTCCCTCATTTTCTTCTCTTCTCTTCTCACCTTCTTTCCCACCCACTCTCTTAAAAAAAATAACATTAAAAAAAACAAAATCATTTTAACATTTATATATAGATAGCATTTATAAATTAATATACAGTACAAAATAAAACAAACTAGAATAGAACAAGAAACAAAAAATCACAGAAAACAAATAAATGAAATATATAACCATCTTTAAAATTTTAATTTATATATGAAATAAACACATAAGGAATAAGACAAGATTATACTTATGTAAAACATGTAATATAGAAAGAGTAGATATCAAAATGAATAAAATAAAACAAACTAGAATAGAACCAGCAACAAAAAAATCACAGTAAACAAATAAATGAAATATATAACCATCTTTAAAATTTTAATTTTTATATGAAATAAACACACAAGGAAAAAGATCTATGGTTTACGGTAAGAAAAACCCACTAGAATAGAACCAGCAACAAAAAATCACAGAAAACAAATAAATGAAATAGATAACCATTTTTAAAATTTTAATTTATATATGAAATAAACACAAAAGGAAAAAGATCTATGGTTTACGGCAAGAAAAACCCAGAGTTCAATACCACAAAATTTTAAAAAACGCAATGGATAACAACATAATCCATATAGCACATAAAATATTAGAATAAACAAGAGAATGTAAATGAATAAACTACTTCATAATATTAGAATAAACAAGAGAATGTAAATGAATAAACTACTTCATAGTTTTTTTGGTTGATATTATGCCAAATAATCCAATGAAACTCTAAAGAGTAATTAACCTCGTTAATATGAAGTGTCCGAAACCGATTAACTCCCATATAAAACCCCATCCAGGACATCTGGCGCTTAAGTTTCATTACCATCCACATTCTTTGCAAAACATTCTTTTGGCTATCCATCTGACGATGTGCCATTGTTCCTTTTAGCATTTGTTAGATTGATAGAGTGAGAGTTTTGGTTTCATTTTTACAATACAAGCTACAGTAGTTGGCTAAATATGTCACATGGCAGCATTGCCACACAACTTCGCACGATGAAAATTTGATATGCCCTCCCAGATGGAACAGCCTGGCGTTAGCATGAATCTCCTTCAGCTAACGTGGCCATGAGCAAAACAGACAGCTTATGTCCATGGCAGGGAAAAATGGAAAGAGCAAAACATCAAATTTCTTACAGGATCCACAATCACCTCAAAACTGTTTATAGAAATTTAACCTTTCCAACGACTGTTAACTTCCAAGTTAAGGAGGCAGTAGTGTTTCATTATCAGATTGGGAGGATGCTTTTCTTTTTACTTTTCATAATATCGACCCTGTATCAGCAAGCAGTGAAGCTCTATATCACATTCCCATCTAAAAGCCAATACAGGAATAGGAAATAATTATTTCTTTGGCGAAAGTCGAGAGAGTAAGTACATAGCTGAACAAACCCTAACAAACACGACCATTTCTATAAGATCAACGAAACAGAAAAATCCCAAAAACTTTGCGGAGCTATATCCATATCTGACAACGATCTAGATAAAAATCAATTAAGGAAACCAAAAGAAGCGTTTCCTGGCTTTGAAGCGGAGTATGGTACTATAAAAAAATATTAGCAACAGAAATCTGTTTTCTTCTCATGAAAGTAACTTCTAATCTAGCTATTTCAAAACAACATTTGCTCTCATTTGTTGTCAATTTATCCCAACAATCCTCGTCTCTCCACCATCAAGATAACAAAGAAGTATTTGAACTCTGAAATTCCTTGGTATATCTTTCGAATTAACAAAAAAATCAATGGAGCTTGTAGAAAGTGACCATTGCATAGGCCAATTGTACCTACCTTGCTAACATTGATCCTCAACTCATTTGCGAGATCTCCGGACAACTACTCATCCTTTAAAATGGTAAATCTGACGACAAACAAACAAACAGATATAAAAGAAACAAATACGGGAAAAATAAGAAAGAAACAAAGAAAAAAATATATATGAAGAAAAAGAATTACATGAATATAATCCAGGATCCGAGCTCTGTATTGTCATCACAGATTCGTCAATATTCTGAATTCCTCGGTATATATCAAGCAGTGGAACATGCACCAACCTCAGCTGATCCAAAGAACAAAACAAACCTCGGTATATACCAAGCAGTGGAACTCTCACTGCCAACACCCTACACAACTCAATCACATCACCAATGGGCAGACCCTTATAACATAGATATCAAACAAAGAGCGCACGATGTTACCTGGGAGAGAAGGGGAGACCATATGAAAACCACAAGCAAATTTAAATTGCATTTCACCTTCGGATTCGGCTTTTTATAATAATCCTTTGTGCATATCTAGCTTTCTAACAGACAAATTTCATGATGACGTTTGATTATCCTGGAAAACCGCTTCGATCATGATAGCGCCAGTACGATTTCAATGAAAAACCGGTATGATAGGGACGAACCCAAAGGTAACATTTCAATTCAAAAGAGCCTTCGACCGTGACTGCTCCAAGCCTAAATTTTCAATTCTAAAACCGCTTCTATTTTGACCGTTCAATTTTGTGTACGTCTAGATTTTTGTGAAATTTTGTATAGTTAGATGTGGATTCATAAACGATTGCAAATTCCGGAAATATTCTAAGACCTAACGAACATGAACGCGGTCGATGAGCCTGCTACAAGCTCCTTGTTCTCTTTACTGAACGAACCATTGCGAAAACAACTAATCAAACTCGAGTTGTTCAAACTGTAATATATTTTATTTTGTTGTTTTTTCGATCAAAGTTTAATAATATCTTACATTGAATTTTAATTTTATAATTCCAATTTAAAAGATAAAAACATTTTAATGCATTGTTCTCAAATATTCAAAGTGGCATTAGAGCACAATATTGTTATCGAAAGCATCATTGATCTTCACGAGGAAAATTAGTGAACTTATCGTTAACCCTTTGAGCAAAATTAATTTAGTAGTCATTTTAATGAAATATGAAAAATTAAGATTACATATCTATTACTTATTTATGTTTTAAAACGTTTTATCTCTATATATTCTAAAACGTTTTATGTAATTATCACTCGACCATAAAAGTAATATGGTTTATTTATTAATATATAGAATTATAGCTATTTAGAATAATGATAATAATCCTTATTATTAATAAGGATGCAGTGCTATTTATAAGAGATTTCCTTAAAAAGCCCCCTATATAATAATTTAGTTTTTTATTAATGGATTATTATATGATGATTCTCAACTTTAATATTTTAATTTAATAAAGTAAATAAATATTATTAGATTTTTATAATTAATTTGTTTTTAGTCATTTTTAAATTTACTCAAAATTATAGCAATAAATAAAATAATTTCATATGAAATGATTATGAAAATGTGATAGTTTACCAACAAAAATTTAATAAAGTAAATAAACATTATTAGATTTTTATAATTAAATTGTTTTTAGTCATTTTTAAATTTACTCATAATTATAGCAATAAATAAAATAATTTTATATGAAATGATTATGAAAATGTGATAGTTTACAAACAAAAAATTAATAAAGTAAATAAACATTATTAGATTTTTATAATTAAATTGTTTTTAGCCATTTTTAAATTTACTCAAAATTATAGTAATAAATAAAATAATTTCATAGGAAAAGATTATGAAAATGTGATAGTTTACAAACAAAAAAAGAGGTAATATTTATTTATATAAACAATTGGCGCGTACATATAAATCAAATAAATTAAATAAATCGTGAATATTGATAAGCATCAATCATCAAAGCACTTATTTCATAATATATCTCACATGTCATTAAAATTTAAAAATCATATAAGTAACTAAATTATAGCTTTATTTTACATTAACAATATTATTATTAACTGTAAAAAGAGTTAATATATAAGTTCCATACATATACATTTGAAAAAACAAACAAAGGAACAAGATTTTTGATTTGTTTCAAAATAATGCCTTATCAATACCATATGTCCAAAAAATTATAATTCATTTCATGTGACACTTGTTTATATGACATTTGTTTCAATTAATCAATTTAATTAAAAGAGAGAAACAAATGTATAACTACTTTGAAGATAAATCTCAACTTTTGATTTTTGTATATTATTAAAAATATTCTAGAATATTTCATGGAAGTTAAATCCTTACCATCCACTTAATAATTATTGATAAGTGAAATTAAATTATGAAAATTCATTTTCTAAAATAAACATATTTATATATATAATTAATTATTCAAATCTTATATTTACTATAAAAAAAATTATTAATAAAAAAATTAGTGAATTAATTTATTTGTTTTATAAAAAAAAATATTTACGAAAATACATGATTTTTTATTAAATTTGAATGTTTTAATAAAACTTATCTCATAATTTTGCTAGAAATGGATAAACGTTTTCCAATACCAAAAGTAAAAAGTAAATAGATGAATGGTATAATTAAATCTAATAATGAGCAAAATCGTCCTTTTATTTGGTAAAAACATTTTAATAAATTATGCAAAACACTAGATGTTAAAGAAATAATGTTCTTTATAACTCTTTCCACCACGTAGCTTAAACAACTTTGATTTTCTGCTTCTTCAACGTCCTACGTGGAATGAGCGTTTTATGATTTTATTCGGTATGTCGCAGGACTGATATTTACGCTATGGATGACTTAACAAGAAGATTGACGGAAGTCGAGCGACGAGTTAATCAGTTCAAGCTCCTTCCCTGACAGAAGATCCCTGAACATGTCCTTTTACTTTTACTTTAAAAAATTAGGTGTTCGGAAATAAATGAGCACCATATACTCCTAGTTCTGCAATCCAACGGTCTGCGAAGAGTTAAACTTATGGTGGTCATTGTGTTAAAATTATGGGGGTGAAGAGTTAAGCGGATCCGACTTACAAAGTGCTTGCAGTATTTCTGTTCTGAAAATTGAATTTTGAGGTGAATGAAATTTGAAACTGACTTTTCTCACTAATTGAATGTTATCTCTTATTCATTTAGCTGATATGATATATCAATATGGAGATGACTATCATCTAGAAGCATTAACTAGTTTCTAAGGTTTTGTAAAATCTAACTAGTTTCTAAGGTTTTGTAAAATCTATGAAAACATTTTCATAGTAAACCTTTTAAAACCCAAATATATGGAATTTAACATTTTTTTAATATTGATAATATTATAAAATAAAATAAAATTATGTAAATAATTAGTAAAAATGTGACATTTATATAAATTAAAAACTATCAAATATCAAGATATAATTATATAGTAAACATAAAAAAACATATTTTATGGTTTTTTTTGTTTCAATTTCAGCATTATGTTACTTCAAAATGGAGTACACAGAGCATGCTTTGGTGATCGATGCTTCCCTCCATGGAAACCAATCCATGAACACCAATTTAGAGTCTTCCTATTACATATGCTTCATTTTACCAAAGTGTCTTTCAAATCCAGAGACAAGACTAGGCCTAGATTATTCAAAATTACAAAATTACCCTGACCATGATAGTCGAACACAAATTCCAAAAATTGAGAGATACATTTCAGTATTAGACAATAGCGAATTAATTAAGAAAGTCTAGGATCTTGGAAAAGGAGGGAGGAGAATTCATAGACCAAAGGCCACGACTAGTTGAATGAGGGTTGTTCATCGGTAAAGGGCTGACATTATTGGCATTGCGAAAGCTTGACATCATTGTCGCACATCCTCTCTTGACACCACACCGACCCCACACCCTGGTCCATGCTTTGATACGGCCACGATCCCACGATCCCAACTCTGTTTCGACCTTGTCACAACCCCTCAATCCTAGCAAAACTCCAAGACCCTAAACATGCAGCGACCAATGGCCATGCAGCAGTCACAAGACCAAATGCAGAGATTAAACATGAACCACTATATGAACTTATGCTTCAAGCAGCGTCCCTTCTTAATTTGACTGACGCGCCACCCTATGAAACTGTTGCGGAAATTCACCATGGACCGACTGACATAGCGCGGAAGGTGATGAACCAAAGGAGGAGATTTGTTTAGTGCTGACCCAATTTTACCATGCACCAAGTGCCTAGGAGTGTCACTAGTACTAGCCAAAAGTAGCGAGGAGAAGTACAGAGAATTATGAGAGTTATTAATGAATTTTTCCCAATGTTTTTAACCTCGCCATCAGCGAGAGACGTTGGGTGTGGAAATATAGTCTCAGAGTCAAGTCTCTCTCCCATGGAGACCACTGGAAGTCTATTGGCCTTTGCGAACCCCATGAGCAATGTACATATAACCCAATTCTCCATACAGGAGAGAAAATAAGTATGCTTGTCATTGTCGCTAAGTGGGATTTCTAGAGAGAAATTGTTATCATTGACATGCTTGAAAATACCTACCATTTCCTTAACAAGCAAAATTTCCTCATTGAGCTTCATACGGATAGTGCCTTGTAAATCAATCCCACACGCGCCAGCATTAAACCTTCATGGATTGATCTAAATAAGGTTATCAGACAATGATAGCTTCCCATGATGTCGAGGGTATTGATGTGCTCGTCGACTAGAGTGGAGATGACTTGCATCTTGCGTGAATTAATACCCGTGTACGTGAGGCTGGGGATGACGCAAGTCGATCGAGCTGGTGTCGTGTTCTGCTTGGTGCATTCATTTGACTATGATTGTCCTCCATTGTCACTCGTGGTGGGTATAGAGTCTTTCTTGGCGATTTATTCACGTGTCGATCTCAATTGCAGAGGGATTGTTTGGGGCCAGTTCTGTCACGCCCCTACACCTGCAGTAGTCTTCCAACCGCTTGTAGCGAGGTGCGGCACCACCGAACGCTTTCTTTTTAACAATACTAACATTCGTGGACTACGCCTACTCCAACATTAACATACTTAGTTTGTGTTTCGCAACCAAGTAAAAGCATTATCCTTTATGCTTTAATGAAGCCCATACTCATTCATTATCCATATGCAATTAACCGAGAACATCAACAATTGCAAACAAGTATAAAGGGAGGGGCAACTCCCTAAAAGTCTGCCCAATAGTTTATTAAGAATATCAGTTTCTTCAATAGTACAACCTTGCACAAAGAGGAGTGCTCACCCGAACCACCTATCTCTCTCTATCAAGTCCTGCACATAATATCTGCATAACCGAACCTTCACATCTCAACCGACATCAAAACTCCAATTCTGCACAAGGGAAGAACTACACATGAACCATGCGTATTCCCCTTTACCCCTGCGCAGATTGTTTTACCCCTTGAGCGTAGATGAGAGAGCGAAGTTGCTTGTTGCAAATGAATCGCAGTCCACCTCTATATATACGCATGTCACCTGTGCGTATTACCTTGGGCCGACCTTCTAAATATTAACATGAATGCCCCCAAGTCTTATATCTTTACCGTCGGCTTGGGGTATGTTTGCCACCCATCGTTCATTGCATATAAATCTCTGTACGCACACATAACTTGTGCGCCCAAGTGTGATGACACTTAGTCATTTTCGTGTGCTCCCATAACGTCGCATGTTTTGTCGCATTTTTACCGCAGCTCGTCGCAAACTCGTTTGTCGCGCGCCCGTCGTGCACCCGTGCCCGGTGCCCGTCGCAACCACAACCGGAGGTCCTTACATCCTCCTCCACCTGAAATCGTTGTCGTCCTCGACAACATACCATCATCCATGATGTTGACTCCTCCACATAAGGCAAACATCACTGCAACATATGTAGAACCATTGTCTCCACCATGTCTCATCTCGGATGTCCATGATCATTGCCCACTCTGCTACAATCTCTCCATGCTGCTCTCCACCATGGAAGGTTGATCCTTCCAATGCAAGCTACATGTCCACTGCAACAATGTGCCAACTTTATCATGTCATCATCACCATGTGTGAAATTGCCCATGATATGTCAACAAGTGCTAACACACTACAACCATGTGATAACACCTCATCTCATCAAGAATCCTCCATAATCCATGCTCAGGTCCATGGAAACTCCATCCATCTCATCTGCAACATGTTGTCCATGTGTGTGTCTCCTCCAAAGTGAAGAGATCATCTCATCAAACCAACTCTCGATGTGCCCCATTCAGGTCCATGAAGCCCTCTCCATCATCTGCAATGTGCCATCATCAATCATACCTGCTCCATGTGCTTGAGGGCTCACTGCCATGAGCAGCTAGCAATGAGCCCACCTTCTTACTCATCTAAGAAGATGTAGAGGGAGTAGAGCCTGAAGGTTCTCCCTCACTAATCAACTCAATCCATCTATCAGGATTCTCAATCTCCATCCTTTGTAGATAAGCAACCTGGTCTTCCTTCTGGACATCTGGGCTCACATATACCTCATCATCATCATCATCATCCTCTACCAACTCTAGCCTTCTTGTTAAGTCCAAGATGCTATCTGAGAGTGATCTAATGACCAATGACTGCTCCACAAGCTTTGCCTCAACAGTGGACAACCGCTTGTTCACCTTCTCCTTATCTTCCATTTGCATTGCTCCTACTTTACAATCAGGTCTCGTTGCACCAATGGTAGGCACACCAATGGGTACATCTTCCCTTCCATCATAAATGTAGAGCTTCTTCAAATGTGGTACAATCATAGCATCGAATTGTTTCATAAACTCCATCCCCAATACAGCTTCGTAGTCATCAATCCGCACTATAGTGAAGTCCACCTTTCTGGTCCATTCACCAAGTGTAGTGTCCACCTTCTCAGCTATACCAAGAATGTCCATAGGAGGAGAATTCACTGTCTTCATTTGTGCCTTTGCCGGTACAAACTTCAACCCAATTCTTCTTGCAGTATCTTCTCCCATGAAGTTGTGAGAAGCCCCACTATCCACCATAGTGAGTACATTAGTACCTCCAACCTTCATTTGAACATACTCTAACTTGTTTATGTTTGGGTCTCTCTTAGAGACTACTTCTGTAGTAGCAGAAGCACCAAGTATCTGCATCATCCCCACAGAAGCATCATTACTCTCATCATCAGACTGTGCAACCATAGCTACCTTTGGTTTAGAGGGACAATTCTTCACCGTGTGTGGTCCTGTACATAACCAACACTTCGAAGGTTTCTTCATTTTCGGGCCATCATCCGATTTTGAAGCACCATCATCCTTCTTCTCTTTTGGCTTTTCGGTCTTCTTCTTCTTGTCATCAGAAGTTTCCTCAAAGTGATCCACCAACCTATCAACTGCAGCAAAAGCTTCTTCAAGTGTTCTAATCTTCTGTCTCCTCACCTCGTTGCATGCCCAAGTTTTCAATCCCATAATGAAGTTGAACACCTTGTCTTTTTCTGCCATGTCATGAAGTTCCAGAGCTGCACTTGAATACTCTTGCTGGTATGCTTGTAGGCTTCCTGTTTTCTTTATGCACTTGAGTTTGGTCCTTGCTTCCCATGTGTCATCCTGAGGACTGACGTGGGTCTGCAAAGCCTTCTCCAAGTCTTTCCACGAAGTGATGTCATCAGCACTGCCATTGGCAATATGGTCCACTCTCCTTCGCCACCACATCTTAGCATCCTTTGTCAAGAACTGAGTAGCTTCCTTGACTTGTGTCTCACCATCAACCAGGTTCAACCACTCCAAGTATGGCTCCATGTCCCACAAGAAGTTGCCAAGAGTTGTTGCCTTCCTTGTTCCATCATAAGACTCCGGTTCCTTGACCTTCATATGAGGCATTCCTCCAAATGAGTTATGCCCCATGGCCCTCTTCACAACCGTAAGCTCATTCTTTGTATCTTCAAGAGTCTTCTTCAAGTTCACGATCTCTGGAAGACCTTGATTTCTTGATTCCTCAACCTCTTTGACCCTTTGTTCAAGTTGTACACACCTAAGATCAGTGTACTCATTTTGTATCTTAAGCTCATCATTCTGTGTTCGGAGTTCATCGAGTTCTTCTTTCAAATAAATCTCCATATTTTCTATCTTTTCCAACACCTTTTTAATGAACCCAATAGTAGTATCCTTGTCATCATGACTAGACCCGGCTTGAGACCCATCTGCCATCTCGACCAGCTTCTTCTTCCTTTGTGATCTAGTCTCGACCATTCAACAACTCCACCAAGTATCCTCCAACCTGAACCAACCCTTGTTCCACTTCGTGTGAAATGGTTTCCTTCACCTGCAAGTACCCTTACCACTGCCACGAACAACCTTTGCTCACCAGCTCTGACCGAACTCTAATACCAACTGTCACGCCCCTACACCTGCGGTAGTCTTCCAACCACTTGTAGCGAGGTGCGGCACCACCGAACGCTTTCTTTTTAACAATACTAACATTCGTGGACTACGCCTACTCCAACATTAACATACTTAGTTTGTGTTTCGCAACCAAGTAAAAGCATTATCCTTTATACTTTAATGAAGCCCATACTCATTCATTATCCATATGCAATTAACCGAGAACATCAACAATTGCAAACAAGTATAAAGGGAGGGGCAACTCCCTAAAAGTCTGCCCAACAGTTTATTAAGAATATCAGTTTCTTCAATAGTACAACCAGCAAGTATACTTGGCAAAAGCTCCAAGTCTATACTTAGAATATTTTACAATCAAGGCATAGAACAACCTTTTACAATCATGTGCACCCTTGCACAAAGAGGAGTGCTCACCCGAACCACCTATCTCTCTCTATCAAGTCCTGCACACAATATCTGCATAACCGAACCTTCACATCTCAACCGGCATCAAAACTCCAATTCTGCACAAGGGAAGAACTACACATGAACCATGCGTATTCCCCTTTACCCCTGCGCAGATTGTTTTACCCCTTGAGCGTAGATGAGAGAGCGAAGTTGCTTGTTGCAAATGAATCGCAATCCAACTCTATATATACGCATGTCACCTGTGCGTATTACCTTGGGCCGACCTTCTAAATATTAACATGAACGCCCCCAAGTCTTATATCTTTACCGTCGGCTTGGGGTATGTTTGCCACCCATCGTTCATTGCATATAAATCTCTGTACGCACACATAACTTGTGCGCCCAAGTGTGATGACACTTAGTCATTTTCGTGTGCTCCCATAACATCACATGTTTTGTCGCATTTTTACCGCAGCTCGTGGCAAACTCGTTTGTCGCGTGCCCGTCATGCGCCCGTGCCCGGTGCCCGTCGCAACCACAACTGGAGGTCCTTACAAGTTCATTTCCATAGCCTTACAATGAAAGTCCAACGCGTAATTTTCCATGTGATTAGCGAGCTTATTTCCTATGCGACAAACATGGGAGAGGATGGGAGCTTTAATCCACTTGATGATCTTTATAACCCTTTCAACATGAGATTCAAGCCACCAACTCGAGGAATCATTTGATATAGGAGTGTCGTCTATATCTTTTTTAGAATTGAGATAAGAAGAAGCAAGCTTGCATAGATGAGAATAATACAACCTTCAGTATCACGAATAACACCACCATAGCTAGTAGGTCAAAGATTTCCCCTGGAAGCCCCATCGAATTTGAGTTTTAAATAACTCGACAGGAGAGGGGACTAGGTTATCAGGCTGGAAACTGATGGGCAGGGGGTATTGATAGAATAAATTGGAGAATGATGATGGACAATTAAAGCTTCGAGAATATTTTTTTCTCTGGATGGGTAGTCCAAGTCTTGAGGGTTCCAATGAATTAAAGTAATAGTTTCGCCTAAAGAAGTAGTTATTAGGTTCTAGGCTTTATCAGTTGAGGGGGTTTGGTTTTTTAAGACTTGAGAATTTTGTTCTTTCCAGAGGATCCAGAGAGTGAACTCGGGCGTAAGCTACCAGATTCTATTTAGGATGGGAATGCTGTAGGGCATTGTATTCCAGCGATCTATGTTGATGGGGATGGACTGAGGATGAAGGTTGGATCCCTAAAAGGCATGGAGTAAGTGGTCCCATATGTTCATGGCAAAGGCACATTCGATAAAGAGGTGATTTAACGCCCCCCAGCAGTTGCATAAAAGACACAATGAAGGACCTATAAATCCGCATTTTCTTTTAGATTCTCCCATATGAGCGGTTTCTTTATGTTAAGTAGCCAGAGGAATAGAGTCACCTTCAGCGAGTGTTTTAATTTCCATAAGTGCTTCCACATCAGATCGAGTGCTTGCTGACGACCTGCAATCAAGAGCTTATATGATTATTTGTTTTTATATTTCCCTAATGTTCCATATCCCCATCTTAGGATGTCAGGGCTATTATTCACAACTATATTACGATTAATCAAGATCTATTCTAGTAGCTGAAGTTCATTTTCTTGGTGTTGCTGATGAGAGGGGAGGACTTTCCAAGAGCGTCATTGAGCCTCCAAAGTAGAATTATCCTTCAAAAAATGGGGCACTACAGATAGTCCTTGAGAAAAATGGTGATTTATGATATTGAGAGAGTGAGGAATAGAGGAAAGGCAAGGCCACTGATTCTAGTAGTCTTCCGAGAAAAGCATCGTTTTTCCATCTGTCACTTCCAAAAAACAGTGGTCTTGAATTAAATATTTATTGTTACAGGCTACTTGCCAAAGGTGGGAGCCTGAAGGATTACTTGCCATTCAAACACATTGCAAGTCGTGTACACCAGGGGAGTATTTATTGATCCACCTCTGACCCCAAAGAGTTGTAGGATTATTTAGTCAACGACACCATACTTTTGAGCTTAGGGCTTTACTATGCAATTCAGGATCTCGAAGGCCAAGAACGCCTTGAGTTTTGGGGAGACAAAGTGTGTCCCAAGTATCCAGGACCCATTTTTTCTGAAGTAAGGCTCCTCCCTAGAGAAATGAATGTTGGATACTGCTGATTTTTTTTTAGTATGGATTTTGGAGTAGCTAGGGCAGAGAGCATGTATATTGGCATGAATTGCAAGACAAAATTTAAAAGAGTGAAGCGACTTGCCATGTTTAAGGACCGAAAGGTCCAGGTGGATAGTTTGGTCTCAAATTTAAGAAGAAGGTCTTCCCATACTGAGCATCTTAGGGGGTTGAGGGTTAGAGGGGTTCCCATGTATTTGGCCATAAGGGAGCTCCTTTGAAATCCAAAGAAACGAGAGATGTTTATTTGAACCGCAAGAGGGGTATTAAAGAAAACGATTTGGGATTTTCCTTCATTGATTTCAGTACCAAAGGCCGAGGAAAAAGTGTCAAAGATTTCTTTGAATTCCTTGGATTCATTGATGGAAGAAGTGCCCATTAATATTTTTTCATCCACGCATCGATCAAGGGAACATAAGGAGAGGCCTTTGATCTAATGATTGGAGAGGGCATGAGTGATGGCACGACTAATTCCTTCAACCAGAAGAAGGAATATATAAGGAGAGAGAGGGTCTCGTTTCTTAATACCTCTGGAGGGAACACACATAGGAGATGGAGAACCATTAATCAGAACGGAGAAGATTTTTTTTGAAGGGCTATAACCCATGAGATCCACATTTCATGAAATCCAAAAGAAGTAAGAATGTGGTTTATGTACTATCAACTGATTTTTATCAAGGGATTTTGATATGTCAAGTGATTTTTATCAAAGGATTTTGATATGTCAAGTTTGACGACTATACCTAGTTTTTTTTGTTGATCGAATGGAGTGCAACTTCTCTTGAATTAACATAATGCTTTCCATAATTTGTCTTCCTCCAACATAGCCCGTTTGTTCTAGGGAGATGATACTTGGGAAGAGAGGCTTGAGCCAATTGGCGATGGTTTTAGAGATGATCTTGTAAATAACATTCTACAAAGAGATGGGGTGGAAGTCCAAAGGGGTGGAGGTTTTGATGGATGTGGCTATAAGGGAGATAAAAGTAGCATCCAAGGAAGAAAATAGAGAGGCAAAGGCTCTTGAGTATTTAATTACTTGCCAAATATCATTACCAAGGATGCACCAGCAAGATTGATAAAACGATGCTGTGAATCCATCTGAACCTAGAGCTTTATTCCTTGGCATGCTCATGATCACCGTTTCAATTTCATCCATGGAGAAAGGTTTTAAGAGGGCGACATTATGTTCTTATGTGGTTAGCTTGGGAATATGTTGTGTGATTTTCTGGATCGCAGAGGTTCTATCATGAATAGGTCGAGAGAAGAGATTGCTAAGGTTCCCTAAGAGGAGACCGGTTATGTCACTATGATCCTCTACCCATTGGTTGTTGAGACCTCAAAGGAAAAGGATTTTATTTTGATGCATGTAGTTGATAATAGATCTATGAAAGGACTTAGTGTTATGTTCTCGCTCTTTTATCCATTTGATTCTTGATTTTTGCTTGTAGAGAATTTCCTCTTGTGTTAGCCTTTTCTGTAGTTGTTGCCAAAGGTTTCCTTCCTCCTCCTTTAATTGGGGGTTGCCGCCCTCTGATGTTATACTTTGTTGGACTTTTTCCATTTGGGATTCTAGTGCAATATTTTCTTGGAAAATGTTCCCAAAGCCTTATTTGTTCCATTCTCTCATCTTTTGCTTAATGAATTTCAACCTTTGTTGGAATTGATACATGACTTTTATAGATATTGAGGCCAATTCAGACCACCAAGTTCATATTGGGGGGAAATCAAGGTGTTGCATCCAAAAAACCTTAAAGAGAAATGGTTTATTTCTTGGAGATGCCAACTAGTCTTGCTGCAGGGTGATGGGCCAATGATCAAATTTGTAGCTTGGGAAAATAGAGGCATCAAGCCTAATACTAGATAATAAGAGCTCTTCTAAGGTTAGGAATCAATCTAGTCATGAAATGATATGGTGGGCTCCTCCTTGTCCATTATTTCAGGTGTAGATACCATTTTTGGTTTGGATGTCCACTAGTTTGCATGTGTCAATGAAGGACTTAAAATATTTTGTTCCTTCCTCCAATTTCCTCATCCTACCTATGTTTTCTTGTAGTGATTTGATAAGATTGAATTCCCTAGCCAAATCTAAGGAGAAGGAGAAATCAATTGATGGATTGAATATAGGTGGGAGATGAAGGGTCTCTTGTCTTGCGCAAGAGTAGGCCCATATATTTTTTAGAGAAAACTGGATTGAGAAGAGTCAATTGGGTGGAAAACAATCATAATAATTCTTAGGAGAGAGAATGATCTCAGATTGGGATTGTGGTTGTGTTCTAAAGGATGGCAAGGCCTCCATAAAAGCCTGAGGCACAGTGAGAGAGGAAATCAAAGTTTTTCCTGATGAAAGGGAAAATCTGAGAAAGGGGTTGATTGGAGCATTTGGTTTCTTGTAATAAGAGAATGTCAGGTTTCTTCATGGCCATTTGATTTTTCAAGATTTGGTGTTTGGAATTTTCATTTAATATTCTTGTATTCCATGAGAAGATTTTAATCATTGGGAGGATGGTTGAGGAGGGAACAGGGTTGTTATTGGGAAACGTGTCCCGAATTAACCATAAATTCTCCAAGGTCTTGCAGGAGCTTACTATTGTATTTTCAACCCTTTTTCTTGCGTTCTTTTAAATTCGATAAAAATTCCTAAGTGACATATCACTTTAATCCTTACATTAAAAAGGATGAAGATGGGGAGACAATAGTACCTGAGTTATTAACTTGTTGGAGAAACAAATTATGGTGCCAGAGGAAGGCTCAAGCTATTAGTTGTATATAGTCTTTTGGGATTAATGTCAAATCTTTGTATTACCAATCTTCTACAACCTGATGCAGATTCATTGCCTGTAACTCCAGGTCGTGGATTTATTATTCCTCCATTGGGGTGGAAGCTCTTCATTAGGGATTTTCCCGCTTTGAGGCAAATTTGATGAGGTTGGTGCTTCCTTTGCCTTCTAAGATTGTGAGCTGATTGTATCACACTTTTTCTTCTCCGTAATGTTTTCCCCTGGATCATCAGATTGCAGAACAGAGAATTTGTTGTCATTCTGTGTGTTGGGAGGATTTGAATATTCACCTTTCCTCTTAGTGGTTATTTTCCTACCTAGGACTGTTTTGAAATCTTCTGCTTTAGGCTGGGAAGTTGCATTGGGACAATCCTTGAAGAGATGTCCATAGGTATGGAAATGTCAGCATATAAATGGTATTTGTTCATAATAACTCGTTTTCTCCCAAATCTCATCCTCGTAGCTGAGATGAATGCTTGCTGGGAGGCGTTTTGTGAGATCCATGTAGACACACAATCGAGCATAGGAAGTATAGTGCCATGTCTTTTTGATGTCTTATAGCATCAAAAATTTGCCCAACCTTATTCCAATATGAGTTAAAATTTCTGGATCCTAGTACTCACACGGAAAGGAATACAATTGGATCCATACCAAAAGGTAGGAAAAATCTTCTTTCTCAGAGTTGAATCTCGGAGCCTGTGGCTTCATAAATAGACCAATGGAGTTCATGAAGATGGTCCTCCCTCTAAGATATTGTCCCTGTTTTCAAAATTATTGAAAGTGACTATAAAGAATCCTCTTGAGCCTAAGTTTATTTCTACTTCTCCCTTTATGGCCTATTTTTTCCTCAGCAACTTAGTACGGTCTTTTTATAGGGCCAGGAGACTATAAATTTGCAGATCATTGTCTATTCTTTCATTCGACCTATAGTGGATCCAAGTTTTTCCACCGGGATCTTATGCATGGGAATTTCTTGAGCTTAAGGATGACACGGGCCCGTATTTGGCACTGCTTTGGAAGATTGTTCTTGTGTGGAGTCATTGGTTGCCTTTTGGCCAGATCTAACATTCACTGTGGAATATGACTGAGGCAAGGAGGAAAGAGAAGTATTGATTCATGGGGGATGTTGCATTGAATGATTGGTTACAATTGTTTTGAATGAGGGGCCTCCATTAGCGCCCTAGGAGGGTTCCATTTGGGCTACGACAGGAACATAATCACTGCAAGAATCTGTCAAACCGGATCACACCCTAGGGCAGTTGCAGAAAGCATAAAACCCTTACCGATCTACTTCACTTTATGATATATCTAATATTCTAAAGATTAAAATAATTATAAATATTAATTAAATCATAACTTTATTTCAAATAAGCTTGTAGAATAAGGTTTCCACAAATCTAATTTAATTATTAATAATTATACATATAAATGAGACTTCCAAAATTTCTCATCTCCCACTCTCCCTCCATGACTTTGTATCTCTCACTCTCCCCCTAGCTTGCTCTATCCTCCTGCGGAAGTGGGAAAACTAGTGAGATCTAGAGCCGCCTACCGCCTTCTGTCTTTTCACTATACTTGACAGCATGGATCTGTTGGATCTGTAGCGTCTCCTTAGTTGTCCCGTTCGACCTTCTCACCAACTCCCTTCTGAATGCAATTAAAGCTTTCTAAACACATTACCTCTTATTTGAAATTTCAAATTTGAACTGCGTGCCACATGAATACTTGGTTGTCGTCAAAGAATGTCCACGTGATTTCAGTGCTCTGTTATGGAGGAGATCTTTAGCACTTTCTCGATGGGCATGGAAATGCCATTCTTTCTCAGAAACAAACCCTAGAATAATCGAATTCCTTTTCTAGTGCCTTCAATACTGCCACAAGGGGAAAGTATTCAGAGAGACAAAACCATCCAATATTTTTGTATTATATGATGGAGAACCCTCTTCATGGATTATTAAACATGGAAATTTGGATCTATCGATTTCGAAAGGTATGTTACATAATTTGTAAAATTTGCAGTTTTTTTTTTATGCTCATCAGTTCTGAAGTTATTCGAAGATTAATTTGAAAACTTTGCAGTAACTTTTAGTATACTAATAAACTCTGAAGTTAAAGGTCAAAGATTAATTTGAAAAGTTAGCAGTTCCTTTCGGTATACTCATAAATTCTGAATTTAAAGGTTAAAGATTAATTTGAAAATTTTGCAGTTCTTTTAGTATCGTCATCAATTTGGGATTAGCTGCATTGGTTACCTTTAATGTTCTTGAGTGATCCATTTTCTTTGGAAAAAATATTGATAGATTCTTTATTTTGGATAAAATATTTTACAGGGAATGAAATTGTAGTACACAGGACGTGGGGACATTGGGATATTCTGCTCCATAGATGTGCAAAAATGGCTACTCCTACGAGTTTGATATATGGAGCGCGGGAGTGGTGTTGTATCTTCCTCTGTGCGGAAAGACACCTTTCGATGCTAAGCATGAGGAAGCCAAGAGCATGTATAAAAAAATACAAAATATAGAGCCAGATCTCAGTAGCGGTGTATGGAGTTTCATATTTGATTCTATGAAGCAACTCGTTCTTGGAATATTGCAGAAAGACTGCACACAACGATTTTCCTTCTATCAAATCTCGAGTGAGTCATTCTTTTCTTTGGATTTTGTTGGTATGCAAAGTTTGTTTGTGAATGGAAATTAGGGTCTTATAAATTACAACATTCAAAAGCGATGATTGGGATGATGCAGGCCATCCTTGGATTTTGAACAATATAGAGACGGATGTGGCTACGAGATCCACCACCAACACAGATATCGGTTCAACTACCTCTGGGGCCAATGCAGACGACCACTGAATGCATACTAATCAGAGTGATTAGAGAGCAAGAAAGACCGTGTGATAATTTGTAAGAATGAAGACTTTTTATGTCACACATATATAATATATATACCGCCGCCTCTTGAGCTTGAGAAATTATGATAATAGGTGAAGATAATGATTATAGCAATTTGCAGGTGGCATGTTATACTCAAGGATTACGAGGATAAATAAAGATATTATCTGGTTGAATTATTTTGAATGACTCCCACGTTTCAAACTTGTTGGAGGATTCTGTGTAATTTTTATATCATTGTAGACCTACCTCTATTTGTTTTAGATCTCTGCAAATTTCTTTTACTATTTGACATTCCTTTGAACTAAAGTTTACCTATGTATTTAGGCATAGCATGATTGGAAATTTACGGCATAGCATGATTGGAAATTTACTATAAGTAACCTATAGTCTTCATGATTTTAGGTTCTATTCTTTTTAAAAATGGGGGGCTAGTCCCTTTAGATTTTGAATGACTCCCACGTTTCAAACTTGTTGGATGATTCTATGTAATTTTTATATCATTGTAGACTTACCTTTATTTGTTTTAGATCTCTCCAAATTTCTTTTACTATTTGACATTCTTTTGAACTAAAGTTTACCTATGTATTTAGGCATAGCATGATTGGAAATTTACTATAAGTAACCTATAGTCTTCATAGTCTTCATGATTTTAGGTTTTATGTTTTTTAAAAATGGGGGCTATTCCCTTTAGAAGCTTGTATTAGGCCTAGAGTACAATATTTACATATATATATACAATCACATCAGTCACATTTTTCGAGATAGTACAAATATCTGCCGCAACAGAGCAAGTATCAGCAACATAGCTGCAGGAGCAACCCAAATCATGCAGCAAGGGGAATAGAACCCGGGTGGGGAGGCGGAAAGCCGATGGTCCCCACCTCGGGTATAAGCCCAGGTTCTATGTTTGATACTTCTTAACTCAGAATCCCGAGTAAATAATGTATTTTGATCCACGAGCAGGTATTTAGAAGTTCCATTTAATGTGGATAAGTTGGATTGTTTTGAAATAAGGTTTTAGATGGTATAATTAAAATTTATAAGATATTAAAACATTTATAATACAAGTGCATATTTATTTTCAAAGTAGTTATGCATTTTTTTTTAATTAATTAAAAAAATATCATATTAACAAGAGCTATATGAAATGAATTATAATTTTTTGGACATATAGTATTGATAAGTTATGATATTGTAAAAAACATATTAATAAAATGAGAATAAATATTTTTGATTCATAATTTTAAATGTGCATATATTTAATTTATTAATAATTAATAATAATAATTTAAACTAAATTATATTTTAGTTAGTTTTTATTAGTGTTCCAATTTTAGTCATGTGAGAAATATGATCAAATACTATGATGTTTATTCTGAATTGATGTCTATAAACTTTTCCCAAGCATTTAATTTACATAGCTATAATGATAATATAAGTAAAATTCTTTCAAACATTCAAAATTAAAATATCATTCAATATTTATTATTTATTATTTATTATGAGTTAATTTGCATCTAAAGACGTAAATTTAGATGACCGCTTCTCCAAATATCAGTGTATCCTCCCAATATGGAATTACTACATTTGCAAAAAGGTTGAAAAACTTCATAAATCTGGTTGGCATAATGCAAAGGTATTATTGTTCCAATTATTGATGAGGCTAGTATTATGTTTATTCCCATCAGAAGAGATCATTGACTCTAGAGTTAGTTTCAGGGTTTACATAAGGAGAATATCCAAGGTAGGTAAATCTTTTTACTACTCAACAGAAAGTGCTCAATTTTTCCGGACTGCCAAGAAGATAGGATTTTCCCGGAATACATTAGAATTACCCAGAAGATATGATTTTTCTCGAAAATATTATAATTCATGACTATGGTGGATGGAAAAATCTACCTATAAAAACAAGTGAATACGAAGATATCTCTATTAATGTCAACATAAATATGTATTGATAGGCTAACAATGCAACGAGAATTTGTTTTGCAAGTCTCAAGCGGTGAAAAAGTTGTACATTACATTGGGTGCCTTATCTTCATCCAAAATTAAAAGAACCAATATTTACCCCGAATGGAGAGGAGCTTATCATTTGGCTACATGGCCTTCTTGGAAATCTTTGGATGCGATTGGATCATCAATTATAAGAAAAACCTGAAAAAAAAACCATGCACAATTGGAAAATAGAGGCAATTTTTACTTTGCTTGAAATGCCACATGTTCCAAATTGAATAAAGCGTATTTTTTTCATAATGAAACGTGTTTTTAATTGATAAGTGAATACTAATAGAAGATTGTGGGAGCTCACATATATATATATATATATTCTTTCTAATTGGGTATTTCCATTCTTTTGGTATTATCAAAACATTGCTTAAAAGAGCTTATAATCTTAGAGGTATGTCTTAGGACAAAGAAAAAGAAAAATGGTATAAAATATTTGTTTTTTTAATTAATGGTGTAGGGAGGTTTTTAAGTCAAGATATTTGTTTTGGTAAAATTATCTTGTAGAATTGCTCTGAAGGAGAGCTTAAAATATTTTTGCTTCAAAATAAAGTTGGATCTTTTTCTAAATATACAGACAAGAAAGCATATTAAGTACTACTTATTGTATTTGGGTACATCATTTTGACTACAAAACGGAATCATTAAATTTTTTTGTTGTTGTTATCATTGATCCATTTGAAATTTAAAGAATCATATCTAAGAACATTTATAATTATGTGCTCTTGTGTTTATTTGTGCTTTCTTTGATTCTTGTGATACTTAGTTTTTAATCGTTAGCACACTAAATCCACAATTGTAACTAGTCATGTTGTTATCTAAAGAATACACAGAGCTTAAAAGGAGATTAAAGAAAATTGAAGGTTAAATGGACTGGTATTATAAATTGATTAAGCAGGAAAGCGGGACAACATATGACATGCATGCCTTGGATAAATGCACAAGGCAGAGAGAACAAAAATTTAAGAAGCATGTGTTTTTGTGGACAGTGGAAGTCAACCAAAAGGAGAGTGAGGTATGGCATTGGCATAACAACATCCCCACCATCACTTATAGAGGGAAACCACCGTGGCCAAGGTCAGGGAACCATGAGAAAGTGATGATAGTCGAAAAAGGTCTTGCTTGTCCATCTCCTTGACATATTTCATGTTCCATAGTTGTTCCTAGGGCTCTGATGTGTATTTGACCCATCACCACCACATTTTTACCCCAATACCTTGTTGACAGTTTTTGGGTCTCGTAAGACAAGACCTCCCTTTGTTTTCGATAGAGAGAGGGTATCCCATTTGATTATTGGCCATTTCCACTTGAGATGAGTGCCTCCCCATAGGAAGGTTAGTGGAATATTATTTATGCATTTGAGGACCCACTTGGGTGCAACTAACAAAAAAAAGAGATAAGTCGGCAGGGATTGGAGAATGGACTTGAGAAGAACATGATGACTAGCTACATTTAGAGAGTGGAACATCTAACTTTAATTTTTTTGTTGAGTTTGTCGATAAGTTTCTGCTGGGAGGAATGCTTGATGGTCGAGACTGTGAAAGGTACACCCAAATATTTGGATGGAAGGGAAGTAGGAAAGAGACCGAGAATTATGATGATGTTTCTTTGGGTAGTGAGAGAAGTGTTGAAGAAGAATACTTTATACTTTTCCAAAATGATAGTGGTTCCTGAGACTTCCAAGAAAAGTTCTAAGATTTCTTTGACCGTTTTGGCTTCGTTGATTGATTGTTTTTCATGAGAAGGGTGTCATCAAAAAAATGTTGTGGAGTTATAAAGGTTTCATTGTGGAGAGGTAGGTCATGTAGAGTGTTGTGTTGCAAAGCAGATTTGATGGATATGCTCAACCCTTTTTCCATGAGAATTAAGAGGAAGGGTGAGATGGGATTTCCTTTCCTAATGCCTCGAGAGAGTTTGAAAGTTTGAGAGGGGGAGCCATTAAATAAGATAGAAAACAAGGTCATGGAGACCAAAAAAATGACCGATTGAATCTAGTGAGTACTAAATCCAAAGGCTAGGGGTATGCTTTCCATATATACCCAATTTAGTTTTTCAAAGGCTTTGGAGGGATCGAGTTTGAGAATCATGCATATTTTCATGAGAACCCTGTGGGAGCGGATGGTTTTATGAGCTAGAATAAGTCCATCGACGATTTGCCTCCCTTCCATTCATCCAATTTTCTTAGGAGAGATAAGGATGAGGAGGATGGGCTTGAGATGGTTAGCTATCACTTTAGTGATAATTTTATAAATAACATTCCAAAGTGTAATGGGTTAGAATTTACCTAGAGAAGAAACATTGTCCTCCTTTGGAACCAATGCAAGGAAAGTGGCATTGAGTGCAGGAAATATGCACTTGTTAGCTTTTGATTCCTTGATTACCTCTAATATCTCATTGTGAAGAAAATTTTAGCATTGCTTAAAGAATGTGACCGTGAATCCATCTAATCTAGGGGATTTTCCATTTGCCACTTGATGAATGGCCTCTTTAACCTTTGTTGTACTAATGGGTCTGGTCAGGGTAGTGTTGTGAGCTTCCATGACCAGTTTGGGGATGATGGCTATAATATTATTGATAGATTCATTGCATTGAGGCCAAGGATTAAGGAGCATATATGTGTAGAAGCCTACGATTGCTTCTGCAATGTCCTCCTGTTTCTCTATATTTTACCATTATTAGTGCGTAGAGATGTAATTCAGTTGTGGGATTGGCATTGGATGGTAGAACAATGGAAGAACGAGGTGTTTTGTTCCCCATCCTTTAACCAACTTATCGTTGAATTTTATTTGTGATGTCTCTTCATGCTTGTACCATTCCTCCAATTTCCTTGTTAGGGAAGTTTCTTTGTGGGTTGCTTCCATAATTCTGCCATTGTTGATGGTTTCCTATTGGAGAGATATTGTTTCCTTTTCGAGGGCCTATTTATCTTGGAATATATTTCATAGCTATGATAAAGGAACATAAAGGTATATAGATCCTTACAATTAATAATTTCTTAACCATAGATGTTAATTTGCATCTTAGGACCCAAATTTAGGTGATCGATTCTCCAAATATCAGTGTATCATCCAAATCTACAATTACTACATTTGTAAGAAGGTCAATAAATCTTCATAAATCTGGTTGGTATAATGAAGAGGGATTGTTGTTCCAAATCCTTTAAATATGTGACTAGAATAGTACCACATGTTATATCCCATAGCTCTAAGTTCATATTGATGATTTCGCATCACACTTATTGTTTCATGAGTGAATAGATAATTCATCATTCCATTTGTATCAGTTTGGAAGATTCAGGGATCCCATTATATTATGTCTTTCATCAATGGGATAATGGAGTGCGTAGGTATTAGAATTGGGAAGTAGCACATGCATTTTTTGGTGGGGAAAGAAACCTCAGTATGCCTAGTAATTCTCATGTACCTCCCATGAACAATGTCCATGCAATCTTAGGGCTTACCTACATTTGTAAAGGATTAGTCTACTTCAAATTTTCTAGCTTGTGGAGAATCAACAACAACTTCTACTATGTATGCCTCCATTTGATTATTCTCCACTTTACATTCCCTTTCGGAAACCTAGAAATTTCTCTTTTGGGATAGGAACATCACTCAATGGGTTTAATAAGTTTTAAGTGGAGGAGTATGGTGGTATTAGACTAGCTCATTCCCTTCTCTCAGTCACTTATTTAATAGTTGGTAATGAAAATAACATGTACTGATTACCAAGAATACAATATAACCAAATAATAATCTACTCCTCATTAGGGGAAATGTTTATGCATTTAATGTTGGATGAAGATAATGCACCAAAAGTAATGTACAACTTTTTCTCACTGCTTGAGACTAGGAAAAAAAATTCCTGCCACATTGTTAGCCTATAAATAAATATCTATGTTCCCATTAATATATATCTATTGAGGTTCAATTTCTTTTATGGGGATATTTATCCATCCATTGTCGTCATGAATTCTAATGTATTTGGGCAGAATCATATCTTCTTTTCAGTTCATGCCCCATAACTGAGCCCTTCTTTTGAGAAGCAAGGATATTTACCGATGTTGCATATTCTCCTTTTGTAAATCCTTAAAACTAACTCTAGAGTTGATGATCTCCTCTTCTTGAAAGACACATAGTATTTGCCTCACCAATGGTATTTCTCAGGCCCATTGAGTACAAGTACAAAAAATTTGATTCATCCTCCTAGGGAGAAGCTAGAAGCCATTGGTGGATAGGAGTGCAATGTATACATAAATCTAGGCCACATGTTGTATTTGTAATTGTTTGCAATAATGAAAGAGCTTTCTTAAGATTTTGTAGTAAAAACCAAAACATCAAGTGTTTTTAGCATGTAGTTACGGGCTAGCTCTTAAAGGAAGAAACGTATTGCTAAAATGTTAGCATGCCAGGTATTCAATATGCACGCAGGGTGTTCAAAATTCAAATTTCAAATGAGAGGTACTACATTTAGAAGGATTTAATTACATTAGGAAAGGAGTTGGTGAGAAGGTCGACTAATGGGACAATTGAGGAGAAGGTACAAATACAAGATGTGAAGTACAATGAAAAGACACAAGGTGATAGGAGGTTCTAGATTGAAAATTCTCACGAGTTTTACAACTTCAACAATGGGAAGGGCTTATCCTTTTATGTAAACAAGTGTCAATGGAGATGGAGAGGGCCTTGTTGGCCACCTTGACAAGCCTAAAGAATGTGTAATCAGTATAAATCCTTTTCTGAGGCTAATACAATGTGTTGAATATGGCATCAATCCTTTTATGTGATATTATTGGCATGTCTTCCTTGTGCTTAATTATTAACATGGTATAAGAGCTATATAGTGCTTAAGGCCTAATTTTTCCATGCGAGATTAATTTTGGCATGAGATGGTGGTGCTAACTTATACATGAAGGAGTAGATAGTCTCAATTTGTAGATTTGCATCTGATGGCAACAAGCGAAAGATCGATAGAAACATATTGATACACACAACAATAAGTCCTCATGGTTAGTATGATTAGACATTGGTGAAGATCAGATCATGGAAATGAAATGAATATTCATACAAAATTTGAGATAAGTTTAATGATTGAAATGTGTGTTGAATTTTCTCATTATGTTTAATGTGAAATCCTAATAGACTCATTTTGAGAGCTTTGGAAATTGTTTTACAACATATTTTTGGAGAAGTGAAGGAGTATGGTCATATTAAACTAGTTATTTCCCTTCTCTCAGTCACTTATTTTAATTTGTGGGATCTCTTTAATTTTCATCGATTCTGTTTTTTCCATCCTTTATTTTGTATCTTCTTAAGCCTAGAACTACTAGGAAACAATTGGGGTAGCCTACTTCAGTAAGCTTATGGATAAAATTTGCACAAAATGAGACACAAATTCATCTCTAGGCTTCTCTAGTTTATGGTATCCCTTACTATTCCTATATTCAAATAGTTGTATCTATCCTTAGTTCGGTTCTATTTCAAATTCATCTTTAGGTTCAGGAAGTACTAAATTTTTTAATTTGTATTAGTTTGTTTCTAATAGATTTCCTATCATTTTTAGATCATTTTGTCTACCTTTCATGTTTATTGTGTGGGGATAGCTCTATTTGCAACAAGTTGCAACCATATTCCTCAATTACCAAAATTGGGGTGGAGAACTACTATAAAAAAATATCCTTCAGAGGATAACCCATGTTCTCAATGTTTCTCTACTCATAAATCCCTCTGGCAGGTTGACCGTGAGCTACAAATCAAGTTCTATCAATTGACCCATTCTCACATAGAGATGGCATAAGAGTTGTAGACCCTCAAATTCCAATTTTCTCGACTGTATGATGAGGTGGATGTGCTGAGAAACATGATATCAGAGCTACATTTCAAGTTATCTTAATGGACAGATGCTCATCATCAGGATGTCAGTTGGAATGACAATTTTAACCACAATCTTCTTGCTAGTATTAACGACTATTGATAACTGTCTTGCTCTTCTTTTTTGAAATGTTTTCTTTGACATGCTCGACTTATGTAATTAGTCTTATTATTTTTTTATAGAGTTGTCCAGGAAAGTCCTCTATATGTTATGGTTCTTGTAGTTATATTTTGTAGGCAGTATAATATGAATGCCCAATTGGGTTTGCTCTTTTTTTTTTGTAAGCTTGGAAGTACCCTTTTATTAATCATATGTAAAGTAGGTAATAGAATATATGTCTGGTGGCCTCAACCTACCCGAAGGAAACTAGGTCTGTTGGCCACCGATCAACATCATAAGCCATCCAAAACATAAACAGTTTGAGTATGTCCATCCAAGATTTATAATATACCATATCTATCACCCATCTACAATTACTACTAACAATGGAAATGCTATCCGACCAGATCATAAAAGCCAAAAACATCAGAAAATTTCAGAAATATCATGACTTCCCAGTAGTCAGTCATCAAACGATGTTATCGGGGTAGGGTCCTTTGCACTCGACCTTGCCATTTCATTTTGTTACAGAATTTGTAGTTGCTTTTCCATGCAATGAAGGCGGACATTCTGATGGTACAACTAGACTTGTACTGACTATATTTCCCATTGCATGTCATTAAAACTTGGCTCAACTTGCTGGGTTTGTTAGGGGCCTTCCAAGTTCTGGGTTTCCAACATGGCTCTCACTAGTAAGCTCTTCATTACCCAATATAGTTGAACTGACTATTTGAACAGAGTCAGCCTTTCGGGAGTGTGTCAAGGGTCCATTACCAAAGGTGCCCAGTCCTCTGTTAGAATCGGTTCTGTTGCCGCCTTAGCATTCAATTCCACCTCCCATTTCAAAATTTCAGACTTCACTTGTGACGTGGATCCAAAATTAAAAGCATGCAAGAGATTTTACATGTTCTCCTCCCCTATTTTCTTGCCTCTTCTACGCTAGGGCTTACTAGACAAAGTGAGCGACGTATTCTCTTTCCTATTGTTCTGATTGTTGTCACAACAGTGCCCATGCTTTCTCGTACCAACCTTTGCCTTCACCATGCTGTCATAGATTGGGTCTCTCAACACTAGTACAAAATGACTAATTAGTTACTAAAAAAAAACTAAAATTTGCATATAAATGACCATTTTTCAGTCGATAACCAATAGTAACTAATTTATAGTATCTTATAACGCGATCAAATTTTAGTCATTTTTAACTTAGTCATTAATTGGTTTCCTCAATTTTACCATCTAGTAGTATATTTAGTTATAAATTTTTCATTGGTTTAATCATTAATTATTGCAATTAATGACCAAATATACAACAAAATATATTACTATATGAATCCTAGAGAAAACCAATTAATAACTAAAGAAATATTACCAAAATGTTGGTCGTGTTATAAGATACTATAAATTAGCTACTAATAGTCATGTATATGCAAATTTTAATAATCATTTAAAACCAATTAATGACCAAAGAAATATGACTAAATTTTAGTTGTGTTATAAGATACTGTAAATTAGCTACTAATAGTCGTATATATGCAAAATTTAGTCATCATTTTACTAAAAAATTATCATTTGCAGTAGTCATTTATCTTTTTTTGGTATTTTCATATTCATTATATAAACAACTGATTGGTTTGGCTTCCAGGGGTAGAGTCTTGTCATCACTAGGCATGGGAAGAGCGATGGAGGCTGTTCATGGGCTTAGGGTTTCAGAAGGGCCGATCTGCGTCGTCGCGGCCTCAAACGTTTTTCTCTGCTTTGGAACGGCTAGAAGCCTGACTGCTGGGTCCTCAGAGCTCGATGATTCCCTCTGGTCCTGGGCCGGATCCTCTGATGGAAAGGACTATTGTGACTCGAACCACAACAAACAGGTTTCGGTGCGTTTCCCCTCTTTCTGGGCGCAGGTCGATTACCTCAGGGCGGCATTAGATCATCCAGAGTTTTTTACTCCAAAACAACCGGTCCTTTTCCAGTCTCGTCTTGATACGCCCTCCTCCGTGAACGCTTTGCACAGGCATGGCAGATCTGTCAGCGACTATGGGAAAAATAGGCATATGACAGTTCCCATGACCCATTTTGGTATGCCATGGATCCGATCGGCCGATATAGGGCTGATTTTAAATGGCATCATCGAAGACCAAGTATGGGCTGGGAGCATGGACCTGGCTCCTCGGAGTTTCGAGGTTTCTCTGCTCTCTGTAGCGTAGATCTAGGCTTCTACCATCTCGGCGCATCGTTTTAACAGAGGACTCGAAGACTATGATTTGTAAAGGAGAGATAGTCTCAACAGGAGCCCCGATCTGGGAAACGGCTCATTAAATCGGGCCAAACATTGTAGAACTGGGGAGGATCTATCAGATCTGGCTAGGTCCAGGCAGAAGAAAAATGGATTATCGCCAGATCCAGAACACAAATCTGAAAACCGGGACTTGATCAAGGCAGACACAGCGGATCTGAAGCAAATCTTCATCAAATCAACAGAAGGCAGACACGTTTGTGTGCAGGTCTGGGAACGGATGAGTGTTTTGCAGTTAAAAAAAGAGATCCAGGACAAGTTGGGAATTCCAGCTGCATTACAAATGCTATTATTTTCAGGGCTCTGCATGCAGGATCAACACACAATCCAGCATTACAGGGTTGCAAAGGACTCGACTATTATCCTAAATCACCGATTGCGAGGTGGATCTAAGGGATCTACCTCAAAACCTACAGGTACCTATCGCGATGCAGCCAAAGGGAAAGAACCTCCAAAGGGGAAAGAATCCAAAACAGCTAATGTACCTCCAGGGCAGTATATCGTGGATCAAGTGCCAGAGAGTCCCTCCATCTCCCTGGATTTACCAGAGGTAAAGTACATTTTCTCAGATCTACAAAAAATGCTGTTATTTGTAGACTTAACGGCTTCTGGCCTAGAACCAATGCATTGTACCAATGGATTCACACAGTCTGGACAAAAAACTGCCAAATTCACCTTTGCTCTAAGGGTTTCTTCATAGTAACTTTCCTAGAAAAAGAAGAAAAGGAAAGAATTCTCAATGAAGGGCCATGGTTCTGGGGCAATGCGGGACTGTTTGTTACCCCATGGTTCCCGGAGTTTGATGCCAATACTATGGTGGTATCAAGGATGCCAGTATGGGTAAGGCTGCATAATCTTCCGATACATTTCTGGCACTACAAGGCCTTATTAGTTATAGGGAATACCCTTGGAAGAATGTTAAAGATTGATTCAGAGAGACACATAAAGGGAATCTTTACTTTTGCTAGAATATGTGTCGAGGTAGATCTTAGCCAAGGATTACCTGAAAGCATCATTCTGAACTTCAACAATTCACAGTGGAAACAACCTTTGGACTATGAGAATACAACATTCAGATGCAGGGGATGTCAACAAACAGGTCATCTGTTCAATGCATGCAAAAGCCTCAACAAGAGCAAGCCGCAACAAAGGAAGCCAAAAGGATGGCAGAACATAGATGATGTCGTAAAGAAGAGAGCCTCGGAAAAGAAAGCCTCTTCGATAACAGAAGACGAAGAAACAGAAGCAGAAGAGGATGATACCACCATAGAGGAAGTTGAAACAGGGAACCAGGAGGGAAACATATAAGATAACAAGGCTCCAAATCAGGCAGAGAACCACCAAAATCAGGCAGAGATGACAAGCGTGGATCAAAGCATGGGAGGCATCAAACGGCATAATCACTCAGACACTTCAGACTCAGACAAAGAAACAGGCCCGCAGAATGCAAAAACACAGTTAGTCATCGCTTCGATCGAGCCCACACAAGGAGAGTGGCGTAAGGTCGAAAAGAAAAAGGGGAGAAAAACTTAGCCGAAACTCAGTTTTTTACCTCTTTTATTTCTCTCTTCTCTTCTCTTTTCTTATTCTTTGTGCACGTTAGTATTCTAACGTTGCGTGGGGTGCAAAAGCACTCGAGCCCATGTGGCAGCTTTCGGAATGCTTCAATGCATCTGCTAGTGTAACTTTTCATTAAATTCTTTAATAAAAAGTTACCGTTTTTTTCCTTGGAAAAATATAAACAACTGATTTAGTAGTTTCTAGTCATTTCATTTAATTTCATTTATAACCATTATAAACGACTAATTTAGTCATATATTCATTTTATTTGTGTTCATCATTAATTAATATAAGCTACTAATTTAGTAGTTTTAGATTGATTTTATGTGTTTATTATTAATCAACGTAAATTAATTAGTATGACTTTGTGACTAAATTTAAAAAAAATGTCATACAATGTCCATGTTTATCTAATATAATAACACAAAGTTACATATGTTAATTGCAAGACTAAATAATATCAAGCGCAAATACAAATAATTTCAACCATATAAATTTATTATATAAAATATCAAGTATTACAATATGAGTTTCCGATTTAATATTGGTTGGACTACAATTTACACATGAAATATTGTTTCATCATTTCAAAACATTATCGTTGTGTTTCCAAAGCATTGCAAATGAATTCACTAACTCTGAAGGCTTGACCATCAATCTCTATGAGTGTGTCTTATGCAAGATATTGGATCTAAGAGTATCACAGGACAGATTCTTTTCTCTCTCTCATTTTGCATTTGTCGCTCTAGGGTTATTGTTCTCCTCTTTCTTCAATTGTTGCTTCTTACCATCAATATTGAGTTCCTCCCCTGAAAATGAAAGAAGATACAATGCAGAGTATAAGACATGAAAGACAATGAATACTTGAATATAAAATAAAGTAGACTATAAAATATTTATACAACATATACCACAACATTTGATATTGGCCACTATGCAGCTAGATGACCTGTATAAACAAAGAAAATAAAATGTCACCATACAAAATAACACCTTAGGAACTTATTATTGAACCTTCAACAAAACCTTAGGCACAATCCTACCAACTAATTTACTTGTTAAAAATATTAGGCAATAGATAACTTGTGAAAACAAATGGAAAAAAAAATATCAGTGTGAAAAATATCATTATTTCTTGTTCTAAAAGAGTCATGTTCCTTAAATTTGGATATTATTTTACCCACAGTAAAATTTACTTGCTATTATGACTTATGTTTTTAGGATCATGAGATTGATCCAATATCATATTGGATTGTGGAGACAAAATGATTCAACTTTCCAAGATGAGTACCTCACTTGGTTGAATGAAGGTGCTAGTTGTGAGTACTATCAAAACCTTAGGGAAGCAGAACACTAAGGCCTAAGGAAATACATCACCACTTTTCCAATGAAATAAAAAATTTCAATCCCACAATGGCCTCTAGGAGTACCTTTCGTTGGATGGATATCACACTCTGAGAGATGATTATCTAATATAATGAGAAGTGTACATATATTTTCACAATGCCCCTCACAGTCAAACCCTATAGTTGTGTCCTATAATATTAATCATATTATACTATTTAATTATAAATTATGACTATCAGCTAATTATTAGTTTGAATAATTAGTCTTAAATTGTGTTTTTAGTATTTATGTATACATGAAAATATTCGGAAAAAAAAAAGATACTTTTTGTGACTAGTTAATTTCGAGTGAATCTAAATACACAAGAAATTATGGTGCCTCAGTGTTTCTCTAGTGGTTATCTTCTCATTGTACCAATTGCTCCCATGTCCTCTACTGCTTTTGGTGAATTCCTCTTTGATCATGTCCAATGCCAATGCAATGGACATTTATCCTCGATGTTTTTTTAAGCTAAAGGGAAGCTCCCCAAGTAACAACCAAAAAGTAGCCTCAAATATATTATTGGGGGCCAAAATGCAGCAATTATATGAGAAGATAAGAAACATTGCACATTAATCATCTTCCCTTTAATATTGATTAATAATTTCTTTGCATGATCATGTAATACTAAAGTGTCAAGTAGGGACATTTAAAGTGAGTCATCCATCAATATCACCTTTGAGAGTGCTTAGTAGTTAATACTTCCGATTACACACATAGTAGATCTCCAATTTCAAGGATAGCAATATAAACACAAAAAAAAATGAAATTAAAAGAAATGTTAGGAAGTCAAATGCAACTAATTTTGAGTCAAGGAAATACCAAGCCCTTCACATTAGCAAGGCATTCTTAGGCACTAAAATAGAAAATCCTTACATTGCATCATTTTCGCCTTTTATTTAATTTCTTTAACTGAAAACGTAACTTTCAAAAAAATAATAATTGAAAAAGATCTCAAAATCCTAACAAATGCTCGAGTGATTGTCGTATCAATTAAACAGAAAGGCAATCATTCGATATATTTCAATTTGCGGAATATATTGAAGAATATGAAGATTTCTCATTGCTTGCTCCTAATCAAATTGTAATCTGTGGGTTCCAATCAAGTAATCAATTTCCCTCCAAGATAGTTAAGAGATCACTTTGGAGAAGGACTTCTAGAAGCATTGGGATAGTAGAAATGGAATTAACTAGGAGGAAAATGAAGCACTTTAGTGGGTGCTCCAAAATATTTGAATGCAGCTGAAAATGATTGTATACTCGCTCCACACATTTTAAAATAGAAACCATTCAGCTGCATCTCATTTATTTTCGATATTTTTGTAATATATAATTCTTTAAGTAAGAATAGAGCATTCATAAATAATGTCATGAAAGAGGACTCTTCATAATATTATTAAGTTGGGCTCTAACAAATAAACAATTTAATGTAGTGAATAAATATTACAAGGTACATTTCAGTGATTAAAATGACGACTTTATTCTTTATCTCATTACAACAAAAATAAATTCAACCCTAACTAGTTGGGATCTAACAAATCAAGAATTCCATGTAGTAAAGTAAACTTGCATGGTAGATCCCAATTATTTGCAATGACAACTTCATTCTTGATCTTATTACAACATAGATAAATTCAAGAATACATACATATTTCCTCATCTGAGACAAACGTTGAACACATTTCGACATTTCATAGAAATATAATGATACGATTTAGCTGTAGGACATGCAAAAGTTATCTACATCTAGCACTCGTCATTGGACAATAGTGTTATTGAGACACCATCTCATGGCATTAGAATAATGTAGATAGATAGTTTTATAGAGATACCTTGCAACACCTATTCAACACTACCTTCAAGCTTCAAATTCATCAATTGATTTACTTTAGTAGTAAATTCTAGTGGGATTTCATTAAATACAACCTGACAAAAGCCATTTATGATAGTTGTCGTTGCCTTCTCTGGATATATCCCCCTCGGGAAATAAAATAACTGATATTGATCAATTTTTGAGGTACTTGCTTCATGTTCAACATGGGCTATTGGGTTATTCATGTTGAAAAGGTTGCAAATATTAGATGTATAATGGAAACAAGCATGCAATTCAAGGTTTCTTCTAAAGTCTCTTGGGTGAACTATAAAACACCATGTAATTAAAACATGATATATGGTAGTAACAAAAACTTACCCAAGATCCCACTTAAGAGTTCAAAATGTTGGAAATAGGAGATTTCTTAAAAAATATCAACTATTTAATTGCATAATCACACTAAAATAGACAAATATTTAAAATGTTGAAAAGTGAAAAAAATGGAGTTGGAATATTATAGTTATGTTAGGGTGGATATAGCTATGTAAAATGTAACTTCTATCTAAAACACTTAAATGTAACTTCTATAGACACATGAAATGTAACTTCTATATAAAAAATGGAGTTGGAACATTATAGTTACGTCAGGGTAGATATAGCTACGTGAAATGTAACTTCTATATAATATTCTAAATATCCCTTTTTAGTCATCTAAGAGACTAACATTTTTTTATCTTCGTTTAATAACTTAATACTCCACCAAAAATAACATTGAATTGGTTCTTCACCAACCAAGGGGAAATTTTAAAACAGTTTGAAAATGCTTACTCATTCCCTGGCCATATTTCTGATATTTTATTTGCGTGTGGATTTAAGCTAGTGTAATGTAACTTCTACATATTTGACAGTTTAAATGTAAAAAAATTACCTAGATTAAAGTTATATAATTATCATGTGAACAATATGATACAATATGCATGAGTTATAAGTAATATGATGTTTACAGGTTATATCAAGACAAACTTTTTCTCATCTCATTAACTCTTACCTTATAGTCATTGATGGATATAGCCTTTAAAATTATGAGCCATCCTTGTCATATATTATATTTAATGTTGGATATAACTTTTAAAAACATCAACCTTATGTAGATATAATTCTTCTAGATTAATCACATTGATAGGATTTTGTGATATTTCGAACCAACTATTGTGGTTCATCCTCGGGACAAGGTGAGAAATCAATCAATCTAAAGGAATAAATAGCATGGATGCATCATTGTCTAGGGTAATCCCTTGAGATTTAGCCTTTGTTGAATTAGTTAAAAATAAAATATATTTAATAATATTAATCCGGAAGACTTATATCTACATTATGGATCACAAAAGTCTTAGATCTAACATCAACCTTGTTTGTTATTTTATGTACGGTCAATTTAAATGGAAGTGCTCATAATTTTATTCAATATTATCTTGTACAGCTGGAAATAAAATGATGTGGGGGTGGTGTTTCTAGTGATTTTCAAACTTGTTTTAATTACCTAAATTTATCCTATTTAAAGTAAATAGTTGCACTGACCATCTTATCTTCAAGTTAGTAACTTTGCTTGAGGACATCTTCATGACATCCACCATCTCTAAAAATTATTAAATATTAGTAGTGTCTTGCACTAAATAGACAATATTGACATAGAATCTTTTATTGTGTTTTTTATTGTGTCACAAATTTATTGATATTTTATGATTCTTGGTTTTGATTTCCATGCTAAGACTGGATTCATCATGCTTGCTAGGATTTTTAGTTGTGCACACATCATATTGCTCACTTCTAATTCTATCAAAAATAGAGAGTATGCACAATGACATGTAGTGACATGTGGGTGTCTATTTTACTCAATGATATGCTTGATTTTTTAACCCATTCCAATCCTACCACAATGAAATTAAGAGAGACAAGGACACAAGAAGGACTGTCAATAAATGAAATTAGAGAATGCAACTCAATTGTACCTGAATTTAATGATAAGTATTTGCAGCTTCTTGGTCACCGATGAGCATCAAATCACACTGTGAAAAATTACTTGCATTATGAGAATTTGGTTGCACCTGCAGTAATCCTCTGTAGTAGTTACTTGGCTTACCCATAGATATAATTTTAGAAATAATCCCACTCCTGCAATTCTTCCCTATATGGATCATCATTGTCCCCCCTATTGATAGTTACTTTTCAACACAATAGAATAGAACTCTCCAATTGCATCATCGCCTTTCAAAACAATGCTTGAGTATTTCCAGGTGATTATTGAACTAGTCTCTACTCAGGTCCATGAAATCCTTGATTTGTATCCATTGCACAAACTTATTTTTGTAATAAAACTATAAATCCCACGTCTGCATTCCTCGTCCCCAACAATACCAATTCTTTACAATGTAATACTTTATCGTTTCTCCCTATGTGAAATAGAGATCCACTACTGTGGCATAGAGATGATTGGTGTCATAAAATGGTGCAGTGCATCCTTCAATATATGTCACAGAACTCCTCTCATCTACAACAATAAGAGTCCTCTCAAACTACTTGGCCTCCATCTCATCCATCCTGAAATAAGTGGATATTTCCATGGGTGACAAAGTGTGCTTGGGGATTTAATAGAATGAGCTATTATTAAGAAAAAATACAATGCAACATAATAGTTATCAGCAGGAGGAAAAACCTTGCCAAGCTACTTCCTAACTAGAAAAATATACTCCCAAATTACCTCTTATAACGAACAAAAGATAACCTCAACTACCTATAGAGTCTACCTATGCATGGTAGCAATGAAAACACTGTCAAAAAAAACATCTACAACAACATTGGTCAATCTCTTCTTCTAGGCAAGGGCATGGCCAACTTTTGAAAAGTATCAAGTAGGCTAGGGTTCACCTCATCCAGGCTCCTCTTCTTCTTCTACTCTCTTTGTTTAGGTTCAGAATAATAGCAAAGGTCTTTGAAATTCATGGGTGGGTAAAAGTTATCAAACCATTTGCGTTATTCCATTTTTAATCATTATCTGTAAGCATTGAATCTAAATTGCAAGCCATTCAGGTTCCTTCTTTTTAGCTGAAATTAACCTAAGATTTGTAGAGTTGTAAAGTTTAATGGATCTAAGTATATTCTATTTAAAATATAGTAACATGGTTTAAAACTGTAGCCACTGAGATTGAGATCAGAATCTAAGGATGAAACAAGAAATATTTTATGTTCATGGTTACAAGAAATTTTAATTTCATGTAACAAAGTTTGAGGAAGGTCTAGCATTTGCATCCTACCAGAAACTTTTCTTGCATCACTCAAGACTTTTGAATTTGGGCATAGTAGAGTCCATTACACAAACAATCAACCACTAAAAAAAAGGTGAAAAGAAAAAATAAAATTTCATGAATTCTAACCCTATAAAAGTTAGGGAGGAACAAACTGATCTGTACAATAAGGACATGAAAAATGCTTACTTGTCCATTGTCTTTTGATGAATTGTTGGCTACAATCAAGATCTGCATTATCATAATCATTAAACCCTTTGTACAATAAGGACATGCAAAATGCTTACTTGTGCATTGTCTTTTGATGAATTGTTGGCCACAATTAAGATTTACATTATCATAATCATTAAACCCTCAACTCTAGATAAAATTTATGCTTTGATCATATACACCCTCGAAATTGTTTACCCGTAAGAAAAAAATCATCTTTAGTGAAAAGGAAGAACTCTCCATAGTCCAAATTCATACCCATGTACAAATTACCAAAATCTCCATGCCCAATGACCTTGCCCTTCCTCCATTGATGCTTTCCTAAGGTGTTTCCCATGCAAACTCCATCTGGGGTTCAAATCCCATGAAATCCATAGATCAGGTTGATGGTCTTCCTTATTTTGGCATTTCCACACAGATATAGACAAGGCAAAGAAAAATGCAGTGCTATAATGTGATGTTGTAATGTGTGAATATTTTATTTGAATGCAACGCTAAACTGGAAATGAAAAAGAAAATAAATATTTATAATGGAAAAAATAAAAGAAATATTTATAATATTAAATCAAATATATAAATTGCAATTGGGTTAAATGATTTAATTTTAATAAAGATTTGTTATTTTTGCATAAGATGCTAAATTAAAAAGAAGAAGAACAACTTAAAAATGATATTGGGATGAGTGTAAACATTTAAATATGACCTCAATTAATAATAAAAAGTTAAATTAATAAAAATAATAACATTCAATTTGTTATATTTTGATTTTGTTATTAACTTGTGAATAGGCTTTGTTACAATACCATGGGCCAATACCATGACTTATCAATACTACAAATCCAAAAACCATAACTTATTTCACAACCAAAATATTTTATAACGATATGACAAGATTCTCAACTGTGGATATTCACCCCCACATTACAGTAGATATTATTAACTTGTAAAAATAGCTTTTGTTACAATACCATGGGTCAATACCATGGATTATCAATACCACATGCCCAAAAAACATAAATTATTTCACAATCAAAAAAATATGACAAGATTGTTAACCATGGACATTCACCCTCATTTTACCATGGATATTAACTTGTAAATCAGCTTTGTTACAATACCATGGGCCAACACCATGGCTTATCAATACCACATGCCAAAAATTCATAACTTATTTCATAGTAAAAATAATTTATTTTAATTTAATTTTACAACATTTTTTTAATTGAATCTAAAAGGGAAACTGTTACAATTTGAGATATATCTAAACCCTCTATCCTCACGACTACTAAAAATATTCCCATAGAAATTAAATTAAGGTTTTAATAAAATTAAGCTAAGATGGATCTATGCTCTCTCTCTCTCTCTCTCTCTCTCTCTATATATATATATATATATATATATCTCTAGATATATATATATATATATATATATATATATATATATATATATATATATATATATATATATATATATATATATATATATATATATATATATATATATATATATATATATAACTGGCATAGATCCATCTTAGCTAAGGATCCAAGGGATGAGAGCAAGAAAATTGACTAATTATAATAGATTAAATATAGCGCATGATTTTTAATTTTTTTTCATTATTTTATTTTCTTTGACATGATTGATCCAAAATATAGGTTTAATATTTTACAACCAATTAAGATTTTTTTAATTTAGATAATTTCTTCAACACAATACAATGTGATCAAAATTTAAGAGAGGGAGGGAGATAGTGAAAAAGTTGGAGGACAGAGAGAGATAGAAAGAGAGAGTGATGGGGGGGAGAGAGAGTGAGGTGGGAGAGAGGGAGCGAGAGGAAGGAAGAGAGAGAGAGAGAGAGAGAGAGAGAGATGGAGTTGGAGTCGGAGAGAGAGGAAGGAAAGAACTAAGACATAGAGAGATAGAGGTGGAGAGAAAGAGGAGCGAGAAGGGAGAGATGGAGAGAGAGTGAGGGAGAGAGGAGAGGAGGGAAGAGAAAGAGGAGGAGAGGATAGAGATATGAAAAGAAGGGGAAGGGAGAGAGACAGAGACATAGAGATGGAGAAGGACAAGGAAGGGGGGAGATAGTAATAGAGTTGGACGGAAGAGAGAAAGAGAGAGAGTGAGAGTGATTTGCGGGGAAGAGATAGAGGGAGGTGGGAGGTAAGGGATAGAGAGGAAGGAATATAGATATGAGGAAAGAGATATGGAATTAGAGGGGGTAGGAGAGGGAGGGAACAAGAAAAGCATAGAGGGAGAAAGGTGGAGAGAGAGGGGGTGACAAGGGAGTCATGAAGAGAGAGTGAGGGAGAGAGGAGAGTGGCAGGGAATAAAGAGAAGGATATAGATAGAGAGGGAGAGAAGGGGAAGAGAGAGATAGATAGAGAAGGGGAAGAGAGGGAGAGAGAGAGTGTGTGTGTTTGGGAGGTGAGATAGAGAGAGGGAATAAAAAAGAGACACAAATAGAAATCTAGATATTATATAGTATTATATAACCAACCTAGATACATATTAACCCTATAACTATCAAGTGCCATGAGGGATCCAATCTATCGAGGTGCAAACATTTCCTCAAGCTTTGCACTAGAAAAAAATGTTTGCACCTCAACAGATTGGACCTCTCTCAGCGCTTAATAAATCTGGGGTTAAGATGAATCTAGGTTAGTTAATATGAAATTAAAGTATTTTTCATTTGATATTATAGTCTTAAAAATTAAAATTGCGCTTCAAATTAATTTCAAATTGGAACTAGATCCAATTAAATTCAATGAATAGATTTTTAAAAATTACATAAAATATTTTTTCCTATTAAAAAATACATTTTTAAAATTACAAATTATTATAGATAAATAATGCAAAGCTGGCTCATTTATACACCATGTGAGGATGAAGAAGTATTTAAGGAAGGATAACATTTCAACCAATCTTTAACATCCTTTCAATCCCCTATCACTTGTAATTTTAGATTGCTTGACACAATTAAGATGACTAACATAAAAAATTGATTCATATTATTGTAGTACTTGTTAGGTAGTTGTATTTTTGTTCTTATACCAAATTGGTCATTCATGTTAATCATTTTTAGTTGTATTACTTATTAGCTAGTCACATATTTTAACCCACCACTAAATTAGTGATTTATGTTAGTCGTTTTTAGTTCGCTCACTTAAGATTGCTCATTTTTGGTAGTATTTCACTTGGAAAAGCTTTGGTGAAGTCATATAGTCACTAATTGCTCATTTTGTACTAGTGCAATGACTGCAGTACCTCTTGTGCCCTCATGGTAGCAAGAACCACCAGTGCAGGAGTTGGAGGAGTTTGCAGTTTTGGCAGACCTGAAAGGGTGGTGCATAGAGATGGTTGATTAAAATATTTTAGCCAAATGTAGACTTTACTGTCCATCTCTTTCCTGTGGGTGACAATTTTGGTTCCACATTTCCTGTTATGAGGAATGAAAACACAGAGAATCTCAACACCCTCGGCCTTTGCCTTTGGGCTGGCAGAAGACCCGACTTTCACCATATCATTGAAATGTCTTGGATACATTACACCACCCAGAATCTCTAACCAACCCTAGGCCCATCCAAGACTCAGACACCAAGAATTAAACTAAGCATTTACATAATTAACAGAATGGATGCTAGTTGCTGACCCCGACTCCCCATACATGCCCCTTTGGGCCGAAATATTTCTAGAAAATGTCAGACTCTCTAACCGACCCCAAACCCATCCAGGTCAAAGACGCCTAGAGTTAAATGATTCATTAACATAATTTACAGACAAAGTACTAGTTACAAACCCTGACTCCCCATACATGTCCATATGGGCCAGTAGATTTCCATAAAAGACTAAAATCGGCATACCAGACGCTAACAGTGACAGACTTAACCCAATCCCAATTAACCCATGCAATAACATCACCAAACCCTGCCATTTTGGCTTCATTCCTTGCAGCAAGACCACCATTTCATGAACTAAGAAGGCCTGAGATACATACTAGTAGCCTTGCCTTGTCGTCGCGTCGTTGACATCGCCTTGGGTGCTCAACATGTGTCACAAGTCTCCAATCCCACGAGCAACCTTTACCACTGCACAACAGCTCTAGAGGTGAAACCACAATAACGTTTGCATGCAAAAAGCCAAACTTACCACTTGTAAAACCAATGTTATCATGCCCGAGGTTTAATCTGCCACTTGGTTATGGGTCGTTAGGTCCTTTAATGCCTTGATCATGTAGAGGCATTGGGTGGGTCATTCGCTTGCCCTACCCCACAACTGTTCAATCATTACTTTGATCCTCACTCGGGTCTCTCGTCCCGTCACACCTCGATCGGGGGCAGTTGGGTTTGCTCTTGGAAGATATATCTCCGAGTTTTTCCATATGCGAATCAACACAGATTTAATAAATACATACCCATTTAAAAAGAAAAAAAAAAGCTATTTTAAATAACCTTCTTAAACTAATGGAGGTTGTATACAATTAATTTTGAACAACGTCCTCAAATCAAATTTAAGGTTCCTCCAGTTTTATGTGGATAAACTTTTGAAAATCTACGAAGCTCCATCAAATCTAAGGATAGAATATTAATAGGAGGACAACAAACACTTTTTAATCCATTAAAAGTTGCAAAAGGACTCATTTTTCATAGCGATTTCAAAAAAACCTAACCAAATTTAACTAATATTTCCAAAATTGTGAAAGATTTTTATAATATAACTAAGGTATATTATTATATATGTTATCATAATGTAATAAATAAGTATCATGTAATAATTTTTCTATAAGTAATCATTATTATTAATAATAATTGTCATATGACTTGTTACACAATATTTATTTCTTACATTGTGGTCATAAATATAATAACATTTCCTAAGTATATTAAAAATTTTAAGATAATAAAAAAGTAGGTAATGGTTAAGAACATGTGTTTCTTCTTAAGAAGTCAAAGGGATTAAATATATTAAAGTGCAAATTTCTTTTAGAGTGCAATATACAAAATTACATTGTTTAAATTTTGTTTTTTAATGTATAAATTGATTCAACCCCTTGCAAAACTCCTTGAGAATTTGAATTGTGTAAACTGTAAAACTTGAATTTATTGTTTCCACCAAATATTTGTTAGATTTCAAAATAGTGAAAAATGCACATAAAATGAGCTAATATACCTAAAAAGAGGCACAATATAGAATGGTGAGACTACTTGAAATATTTACTCTCTAACTTGGCTATGACCTTGTAATTAAATTATTAGTATTATTAATATTATTACTTATTACATTTTTAATTAGAGAAACAGTATGAAAGATGTAAAAACTATTTTTAAAAAAATGAATAGAGTTACATTGTTAAAATTACATGTTTGATGTTGGCATACTAAAAATAATGAATAATATATCTATTATTACATTTAAATATCAATGTTTTTCATGCATTTGTTAGGAAATATAGAAAATAGCTTATATATTCTCCATGCAAAAATAGTTTTTATTTTTCTTTGTATAGATTCATTTTAGCCATGTTCATTTTATCCATGGATCTATCAATATAATCTTCTTTTTTAAGTAATTTTCTCAACACCACTTTTGAATTATAATGTCAACAACAAACCTAGTGAGCATATTGAGAGTAAGATAATTGATATTTTATAATTCTTTTAATTAAAACTAACCGCTAAGCAAATAGATATGTTCACTTTTATTTTTAATTATAATTAATAATATATTTATTTAGAAAATATTTTATTTTCATTTTAAAAGAAACACCTAATTTGAACATTAAAATTAATCATTTCTCTTATACTCATAAAATGCAAAACAACAACATCTTATAAAAATTTGATAAAAAATTTCAAATTTTAGAAAAAAATAATATTATTTAAATCAATAAATTTTTACTAAATTTAAAGATATTTAAATTAAATTGGTAGCCTAATTATTAACCATACTCACCTATTAATATAAAAATGATTTAAATTAAATTTCTAAACTAATTATTAATAAAACTCACCAATTAACAACAATTAAATTCATAATTAATATTAATATTTAAGATTTTACTTATAAATTTAACTTTCTGTAAATCAATACTAATGTTCTTTAAATTTTGAATAACTCGATAGATATCGAGTATGATAAATATTTGCTTACACAAAATTAGTGTGCATTAACCATTTCGTTTGTTGAGATTTTCGGTTTTAATAAAATAGGCAAAAATCTCAGTAGGTGACAACAATCAGATTGTGTTGCTATATTTGCTCTACTTTGTTGGGAGAGAGTTAATGCATCCTATATTTACTATAAGAGGATTTATGAGGCAGTTAGATTCTCTTAGCTATAAAACAGGTGTCCATACGGATTGGGTGTGGGTGTGAGAGTTTGTGAGGAAATTGAATATCTTGTAATCTCCTGTTTGATAATAAAGATTGTCGATGCCTATGTTTGGTGGACGTAGCCCAGAATGGTTGGGTGAACCACGTTAAACTTCTGTGTCTTTTGTGATGTGTTTATTTGTTGTGTATGTTATTTATCTTGCTGCGCACCGTTGGCTCTAACAAGTGGTATCAGAGCGTGTTGGAGGAGTGGCACAACGGAGGAGTGGCCTGTTGGACCAGGCGGCATTGAAACAGGCGTGGCACGTTGCTGGAGGAGCTGCGCGTATGATCATAGCACTGTGGCTGTGTATGAAAAACAACGTGGTTGTGCTGGTGTTAGAGTGCCAGCAATGTTGATCCACCGTCGTGACTCTCGACATTACTACGCCTATGCATCATTCTTTTTTCGGTAAATCAACACGTGGCATATCATATATACAATATAATATATTGTACGGTAAATAAACCCGCGTCATCTAAGATCTGATTTAACTTTGGATGATAGTCGTATCATATAGTTAAACAATCTGAGGGTTTGGCATGCCGCAACGAGAAGATTTTCTATTCGTATAGCTGCCATCAGTGCGTATGCCGTGGAGCTAGCCAATGATGTTCACGCTGTTCAACTAAGTGCGAATGTCGTGGAGTATTTTTTTTTTGAGTTTTCTGCAATCGGCGCAGGTTATGTTAAAACAGTCGCGCCAAAATACTGAAAAGGCGCGGATAAGGCTGTATGAAGTGCGCCAGTGCGCCAATTTTTCAGATCAGCGTGGATCCGATAGGTTTAGTCGCGCCATTTTTGTCACTCTGAGCGTTTTTGCTACCGGCACGGTCTTTCTGGAGTTACGAGAGCGCCAACGCGCCAACGATTGCGTTGGTAAAAAATTATAATTGTTTTTTGGGTTTTGTATTGTAATTCGCACAACAATTTTCTTTTTTAAAAGCAAAGGCAGTGTAATATAAGGCATAGGCGGTTTGTATATATTAACTTCTTTTATTTAAAAGTTGGATTTGGAGATTGTTTGTTTTAAACGAGATGGCGAAAACTCAGAGTGCCCGGTTTGAAATCGAGAAGTTTAACGGCAAAAACAATTTCAAGATCTGGAAGGTAAAGATGCATGATCTCCTGGTAAAACAAGGCGTGGCAAAGGCGCTGTCGGGAAGATCCAAACCGCCTTACCCTGTGAAAGATGATGAATGGAATGAATTGGATGGAAGAGCCTTGAGCGGTATTCGACTGTGTTTGGCTGATGATGTTTTTTTTAACATCGTGTCAGAGAAAACTACTGCTGGTTTGTGGACGAAGCTGGAGAAGCTGTATATGACGAAATCCTTGACAAATCGAATTCTCCTGAAGCGGCAGCTATACAGTTTGCGAATGAAGGAAGGTACATCGATTACTGATCATTTGAATGTTTTTAATACTCTACTGGTACAATTAGAAAGCATAGAAGTAAAATTTGAATCCGAGGATAAAGCCATAACTTTATTGTGCTCGTTGCCCGAGTCATGGGATCATTTTGTTACTTCTATAAGTCTTAGTTCATCCGAAACCATTGAATTTGATGATGTCATCAGAGCTTTGTTGTCCGAGGAGACCAGGAAGCAGTCAAATGCTGACACCTCTACATCAGAGGCAATGATGGCTAGAGGTCGTTCTAGAGAAAGACGCTCTGGTAAGCACAGCGATTCGCGTTCAAAGTCGAAAGGAAAGAAGAGTAAAGTAAAGTGCTGGTTTTGTGGCAAATCGGGGCACTTGAAGAAGGATTGCTGGAAGCGACAACAAACTTCTAAAGAAGCTTCATCGACAGAGAAGAAAGAAGAAAAAACGACCAATACAGGTTCGGCATTTGGTTCAGGTATGAGTGACGGAGTCTTATCAATTAATTTGTCAAATCATGATCAACATTGGTTGTTAGATTCTAGTGCATCAAACCACATGTGTATTCATAGAGAATGGTTTAAGACGTATAGATCAATTAATGATGGAGTCGTGTACATGGGTAATGATGTCACATCTAATATTGTGGGAATAGGGAGTATATAGCTGCAAATGTTTGATGGGACAACTAAAATGTTAACTGATGTAAGACATGTACTAGATTTAAGAAAAAATCTCATTTCACTGGGAGCACTTGACACAAATGGATATAAAACTGTAATTCAAGGTGGAGTAATGAAAATTTACAAAGGTATTTTACTAGTAATGAAAGCTAAGAAGGTAGGAAATCTATTTCAGTTAGAAGGAAGAACAGGGTCAGTTCATGTGTCTACCGTGTCTGAACATGACAATAGTTCCATTCGCCTATGGCATCAAAGGTTGGGCCATATGAGCGAAAGAGGATTAAAGATTTTGGCTGATCGCAAGCTACTTCCTAATCTAAGGTCTGGAAAGTTAGATTTCTGTAAACATTGTCTGTTTGGCAAACAAAGTAAGCAAAAGTTTAAAACAGGCAAACATACTAGTAAAGGAATACTTGATTATATCCATTCAGATGTTTGGGGTCCAGCACCTACAATCTCGTATGGTGGCTCGTCATATTTTGTATCATTTATTGATGACTTTTCTAGGAAAGTGTGGGTCTACATGTTGAAAAGGAAGTCTGATGTTTTTACAGTTTTCAAGCAGTTTAGAGCATTGGTAGAAAACATCACTGGCAGAACTATAAAATGTTTAAGAACTGACAATGGTGGTGAGTTTACTTCCAAGGAATTTGACAACTATTGCAAGGATGCAGGGATCGAGAGACATAAGACTACTGTTTATACGCCTCAGTAAAATGGAGTTGCTGAACGCATGAATAGGACTCTTTTGGAGAGAGCACAGAGTATGCTGAGTAACGCTGGTTTGTAGAAGGAGTTATGGACAGAAGCGGTGGCTACATCTTGTTATGTGATAAATCGGTCACCTTCGACAGCGATAGGTTGCAAGATTCCTCAAGAGGTATGGAAAGGTCACCCTTGGGATTATTCTAAACTTAGAGTGTTTGGTTGTGATGCATATGCTCTAGTACCTAAACATCAGCAAACTAAATTAGATCCAAAATCAAAGAGGTATATCTTTGTTGGGTATGGTGATGGAACAAAGGGATTTAGATTGTGGGATCCTACTACCCGCAAAATCATCATCAACAGAGATGTAAAGTTTGATGAATCCTCTCTTGTACAGTTAGATGTAGATAATAAATTGAAACAGGATGATGTATCTGATTTTCAACACATTCAGTTTGACAGCACTTCTAATAATAGTCATGATGACCATAGTTCAGATTCTAGTCATGAACAGGTTTCAGAATCAGATTATGAATAGGGTTCAGATGTAGGTCATGAACAGGTCTCAGATGGTGATCATGAAGAAATTCCTACAGATGGTAGTCAGCCAATTGTGGAAGCACCAGAAACATCCTTAAGGAGGTCTACAAGAATCAAACGCCCTCCGAAAAGGTATGATGATTATGTTACTTCAGTTGCTTTGACCGCTAACGATGATGAACCTTTGTGTTATCAGGAAGCTGTAGAAGGTTCAAAGAGTGACAAATGGAAAGCAGCCATGAAGGAAGAAATGATGGCCTTAGGTAACTATGGCACATGGGATCTGGTTGAACTTCCCAAAGGCAGGAAAACTGTGGGATGTAAATGGGTTTTCAAGGTAAAATAGGGTGTGAATGATTCGGAGGACAGATACAAAGCAAGGCTGGTTGAAAAAGGGTTTTCTCAGAAAGCAGGCATTGACTTTCATGAGATATTTTCACCAGTTGTTGAAATAGTTTCAATTCGAATTGTGTTAGCATTAGTTGCTTTGCTTGATTTAGAATTACAGCAACTAGATGTTAATACTGCATTTTTACATGGAGATTTAGATGAGGAAATTTATATGGAACAACCAAAAGGGTTTGTTCAGCATCACAATAAGAAATTTGTCTGCGGGCTCAAGAAATCATTGTATGGTCTGAAGCAATCGCCTCGACAGTGGTACAAGAAATTTGATTCTTTCATGTTGAGTAAAAAATATATAAGAAGTGAATATGATCATTGTGTTTACTTTAAGCAGTTAAGTAATGGCATGTTCATTATCTTAGTGTTATATGTTGACGATATGATTTTAGCAAGCAAAAGCATTGAAGAAATAAACAGGTTAAAGACTCAGATGGCAAGGACATTTGATATGAAAGATCTAGGAGCAGCAAGACAGATTTTGGGCATGGAGATTTTCAGAGACAGGAGCAATGGTAAGTTGTGGCTATCACAACAGAAGTATATTGAGAAAATACTTTTGAGGTTTGGTATGAACAATGTGAAGCCTGTGTCAGTCCCTTTAGCTTCCCATTTTAAGCTTTCTTCCAGTTTATGTCCTAATATAGATGAAGAAAAGGATTATATGTCTCGAATTCCATATGCCAATGTAGTAGGATGTTTGATGTATGCGATGGTTTGTACTCGACCAGATATTTCACATGCAGTTGGGGTTGTCAGCAGGTATATGGCAGTTCTGGGTAAAGAACACTGGTCAACAGTGAAATGGGTGCTTCAGCATTTGAGAGGCACAAGTAGTTAATTGGATCTAGTTCCAATTTGAAATTAATTTGAAGCGCAATTTTAATTTTTAAGACTATAATATCAAATGAAAAATACTTTAATTTCATATTAACTAACCTAGATTCATCTTAACCCCATATTTATTAAGCGCTGAGAGAGGTCCAATCTGTTGAGTTGCAAACATTTTTTTCTAGTGCAAAGCTTGAGGAAATGTTTGCACCTCGATAGATTGGATCCCTCATGGCACTTGATAGTTATAGGGTTAATATGTATCTAGGTTGGTTATATAATACTATATAATATCTAGATTTCTATCTGTGTCTCTTTTTTATTCCCTCTCTCTATCTCACCTCCCAAACACACACACTCTCTCTCTCCCTCTCTTCCCCTTCTCTATCTATCTCTCTCTTCCCCTTCTCTCCCTCTCTATCTATATCCTTCTCTTTATTCCCTGCCACTCTCCTCTCTCCCTCACTCTCTCTTCATGACTCCCTTGTCACCCCCTCTCTCTCCACCTTTCTCCCTCTATGCTTTTCTTGTTCCCTCCCTCTCCTACCCCCTCTAATTCCATATCTCTTTCCTCATATCTATATTCCTTCCTCTCTATCCCTTACCTCCCACCTCCCTCTATCTCTTCCCCCCAAATCACTCTCACTCTCTCTCTTTCTCTCTTCCGTCCAACTCTATTACTATCTCCCCCCTTCCTTGTCCTTCTCCATCTCTATGTCTCTGTCTCTCTCCCTTCCCCTTCTTTTCATATCTCTATCCTCTCCTCCTCTTTCTCTTCCCTCCTCTCCTCTCTCCCTCACTCTCTCTCCATCTCTCCCTTCTCGCTCCTCTTTCTCTCCACCTCTATCTCTCTATGTCTTAGTTCTTTCCTTCCTCTCTCTCCTACTCCAACTCCATCTCTCTCTCTCTCTCTCTCTCTCTCTCTCTTCCTTCCTCTCGCTCCCTCTCTCCCACCTTACTCTCTCTCCCCCCCATCACTCTCTCTTTCTATCTCTCTCTGTCCTCCAACTTTTTCACTATCTCCCTCCCTCTCTTAAATTTTGATCACATTGTATTGTGTTGAAGAATTGGTTGTAAAATATTAAACCTATATTTTGGATCAATCATGTCAAAGAAAATAAAATAATGAAAAAAAATTAAAAATCATGCGCTATATTTAATCTATTATAATTAGTCAATTTTCTTGCTCTCATCCCTTGGATCCTTAGCGAATATGGATCTATGCCAGTTATATCTATATATATATATATATATATATATATATAGAGAGAGAGAGAGAGAGAGAGAGAGAGAGAGAGAGAGAACCAGCATAGATCCATCTTAGCTTAATTTTATTAAAACCTTAATTTAATTTCTATGGGAATATTTTTAGTAGTGGTGAGGATAGAGGGTTTAGATATATCTCAAATTGTAACATTTTCCCTTTTAGATTCAATTAAAAAAATGTTGTAAAATTAAATTAAAATAAAATATTTTTACTATGAAATAAGTTATGAATTTTTGGCATGTGGTATTGATAAGCCATGGTGTTGGCCCATGGTATTGTAACAAAGCTGATTTACAAGTTAATATCCATGGTAAAATGAGGGTGAATGTCCATGGTTAACAATCTTGTCATATTTTTTTGATTGTGAAATAATTTATGTTTTTTGGGCATGTGGTATTGATAATCCATGGTATTGACCCATGGTATTGTAACAAAATCTATTTTTACAAGTTAATAATATCTACTGTAATGTGGGGGTGAATATCCACAGTTAAGAATCTTGTCATATTGTTATAAAATATTTTGGTTGTGAAATAAGTTATGGTTTTTGGACTTGTAGTATTGATAAGTCATGGTATTGGCCCATGGTATTGTAACAAAGCCTATTCACAAGTTAATAACAAAATCAAAATATAACAAATTGAATTTTATTATTTTTATTAATTTAACTTTTTATTATTAATTGAGGTCATATTTAAATGTTTACACTCATCCCAATATCATTTTTAAGTTATTCTTCTTCTTTTTAATTTAGCATCTTATGCAAAAATAACAAATCTTTATTAAAATTAAATCATTTAACCCAATTGCAATTTATATATTTGATTTAATATTATAAATATTTCTTTTATTTTTTCCATTATAAATATTTATTTTCTTTTTCATTTCCAGTTTAGCGTTGCATTCAAATAAAATATTCACAGATTACAACATCACATTATAGCACTGCATTTTTCTTTGCCTTGTCTATATATGTGTGGAAATGCCAAAATAAGGAAGACCATCAACGTGATCTATGGATTTCATGGGATTTGAACCCCAGATGGAGTTTGCATGGGAAACACCTTAGGAAAGCATCAATGGAGGAAACACCTTAGTTTGCTGTCAGCTCATTTTCAAGTTCTCCTTGTGGATAGTTTTGATGTAACTCTTTATTTCTTGATCAATAAAGATGAATCCAGCTTTGCACCAGCTCTAAATCTCTCTTAGGAGGCTGTAGCTCTTGGGGTTGGGCCCATCTCAAGCGCCCAATACCTCCTTTGATTATCTTTATGTGTTTTTGCTACATTCTTAGAATATAATCTGTTGTTTAGATCTAAATCTTGTTTTGTTATTTAGTTTGTTTTTTTGATGAGTAAAATAGTTTTCATGCTCAGATTTAGTTGATAGGTTGTTAATAGAAAAAGCTTCAAGAAAAGGGCCAACAAACATCTGTGGTTTCACCTCTCCCTCAGTGGGATCAGGAGCTGTGACTAGGATGACTTTGCTGCCCACAAAAACACTGACTTTGCTTTGCCATGCAATCATTAGTGTTTGGTTTTCATTTGCAGAAGTTGGTTACATGTTCAGATCTTTGAATGCTTTATTGCACAGTTAATATACATGGTTTCCTTGCAAATAAAGCTGCTGTCCATTCTTGTTACTGTTAGCTAGATCATATTAGGGTAGCATAACTAGATCTTTGTTTTCTTGCATGTCTTTGTTGGTTCAGTTGGAAACACAAATTGCAGAGCACTTGTACCACTTCCCTATCTACCCAGACTCCCTCAAACCCATCTTCTCCCTCTCCTAACTTGGTTTCTTGCCTCACGTTGCCATACTGCCCTCATAACCCTACCTTTTGTGCAACATTACTTCAGTCTTCTTGGAACAAGTCCAGCCATCCACACCTTCTCCTCAACTCCATCCTCCAAGTCCTAGACCTCTTCACACCCCTATTTCACCTCCATACTCATTCCTCCATATTTTTCCCTCCATCCATGCTCCAAAATCCCATTTCAAAACATCCTGTAGAAGAATTACAGAACATCCTGTAGAACTTCTGAACTTCTTGTAGAAACCCCTGCAGACTTCCTGTAGAAGTTCATAAACACGGTTGCATGGCATCCAGACTTTGTGAAAATCTCTGAAAGGATGTTAGGGACCCCTTAGACCCTCTCTGAACCTTCCCAACCTTTCCCAAGCATTTCTCCTCCTTGATCCACCGCTGCACAGTCAAAAATAGTTAAAAGCACATGCATGATAATTCCAACAACTTAATCAAAAATACAAAAAGATGTTTTCTTCAGATAGAGGTAGTCTAGACACATGTATTTTACCTTCATAGAAGTAATGGAATCTCTTTCAGTAGTTTGCATGCTCTCCTTTGCGTCAGTAGGACTAGCTGGTAGAATTAGGGTTTGCTAGGGTTTGCGTTTCTTTTTGGCTTTCAGTTTCTTTTTGCAATTAGATTAGCTTCCTTCGAGTTAGCTTTCATCCATCAATTAAAAAGCTTCTTCTAAGAGCTCATAGAAGTTGGCTTAAGCTCCTACTGGACTTGTGCCAGCTGACCAAGTTACAGCTGCGGCAAAAGCTAGTACTTGTGCATACAGCACCGTCGCTTCCAAGTTTATTACGAACTACCGGGTTGATAAAATTAAAGAAGGGAGTCTCAGGAGTTGCAACATTATTGTTGCAATACTGGGGCTCACCATCACGTACCTGAAGTCAGATGGTTGCTGTGAAGTGCTTTTTGCTGCTGCATGCTCATGTTCTGTTGCTGCATCCCTGGATCCTTTGGTTGCATGAGGGCTTGGTTGATGATTTTTGATTGTTTTTCCTTGTGCAGGTGTCCTCTGACCAGATCTAAGCTGCAGGCATTTGTTTCCACGTTCAGATCTGCACCTTCAAGCTGCTGCTACTGAATTTTCACCATACCAGAACTTATTTTCGCCATTGCTCCTAAACGGTAAACCGGATCGATCTGAAACTTGCTGAGCATGTTCCTATCATCATTATGCACCTCCCATAGCAAAATCATGATCAATGGATGCACGGATTTCGAGAAAAATGGAAAATGGCTGAAGATTTCAGAGATCGATTTCTCGGAAACCGTGCATCGGAATCGGCTGAAACTGCTTGGGTAGGTTACCATCACTCATATGCATATCCCCATGAAACAGGTTTTGAAACAGATGCACGGATATGGAGAAAATGCAAAAATGGCTGATGGAGATGGAGGCTAATTTCTTGGAAACCGTGCACCGGAATTGGCTGAAACTGCTCAGGCATGTTTCCATCACCCTTGTACAATTCCCCATAAAACGGTTTTTCAAATGGATGCATGGTTTTCAAGTTATGGCAAAAACAAATTTTGTTCTAGGTATTTTTGCTTCAAGGCATTTTGCATTTTTGTTGCATGGTATGAAAAATGAATTTGGGCTGTGATGCAGGTATGGAGATGATGGAGGAGGAGTTGGAAGATTGCATGAGGACTTCTAAACCCTTGAGGAAGCTACCATGTTCACCAAACCACTGTTTTTCAATCCATTTTTAACTTCTTGTAGTTCCTACAGGAACTTCCTGTAGAAAACACAGTTTTGAGGAAAGAAGCACAATGACATGAAAAAAATGATGGAAAATGGATGAGGGATGGAAACATGGATGCTTGCAGGAATAACCAATAGATTCCAAGCTTTAGATTCCCTTCCAAAATCGAATCTGGCTCGCTTGAAGGTTCTACAAGATGTTTCCTGTAGAAATACAGAACTTCCTGTAGAAGGCACAAAACTCCCTTGGACTTGGTTGTGAGTGATCCCCCTGCCCTGCAATGTCCTTGCTGCAACCTAGAATTAGCCAATGGAAATTAGCTTTATTTTTCTTCTTCTTTTTCTCTTTTTTTGAAAAACAACTAGGGCGCCTCATGGAGGTTTTCACCCTAATTGCCTGCCCTGGGCGCCTCCAAGGAAGGTTTTCACCCAGGGATCTTATTCCTTTTTATTTTCTCTTCTTCCCAACCCATTGACCGCCTCATGGAGGTTTTCAATCAATGAGCCAATCTAAGGCGCCTTCGAGGAGGTTTTCACCTTAGATTTTTCTTCTTATTTCCATTTTTTTCATTTCTTTACTTTTTTCTTTTTTTTTTCTACCCTACCCTACTTGAAAAACAAAATCATTTTCAAGTATAAGAATACTTCCAATGGAGCCATGTGCACATCGAGATTAGAGAAAAAATGATGTGAAGGCTTGAAATGCATGCTTGGACAACTATCCGGACTTTAGAGACCAAATGATCTGACTTTGAAGGGATCAAACATAGCTGAGGAAGAGAGTACCGCTGCAACTTAGTGACCGTCTGAAACCATATCTCAATATAGCTTTGATATCCATGGTCCTTTTGCTGATCTGGATCATTCTTCATGTCACCTTCTATCATGACCTTCTCATCTTCCTCTTTTTGTTGATCTTTCTCTTGAGTACATGGAGGATTTGATGGTAACCATGAGGGAACTCTCTCGATCTCTGATTCTGATCTCTTCTCTTCATCAAGTGCAGCCCATGGTTCTTTGATCTCCTCTTTGGAATCTTCTTTTTCCTTTGGTCCTTCAATGTTGTCAATATAATCTCTGTTTTGCAACACTCTTCCTGAGCTTTGGTGAACATCATTGAGCTCAAGAGGAGTCATTTGCACATGTTGTGCCTCAGCTTTGCAATTGGGTTGAGCTACTCCATTGTATGGCTTTGGAAATGGTACGGGTAGTTGAGTGGAGGTGTGAAATTGAGATGGAGATGGATGGCATTGTGGTTGGGTAGGCATTTGGGGTTGCCTTGGTGGAGGAGGAGGCGATGGTTGTGGATGAGCAGGTGGTGGAGGAAAATGAGCGGGATGAGAGTTGTACTAGGGCCTCCACTCCTGATAAGGTGCATTCCACTGAGGCTGTGGCTGAGCATAAGAGTGAAATGAATGAGCAATTGGTTGGGCATAATATGGATCTGTGAAGGAACAAGGAGGAGGTGTGAACCAGGAAGGATGAGCAGGGGGACCCCAAGAAGGCATGAAAGTGGCTTGGTAGGGGTCATAATAGGTCTCAGGTGTCCCTTGCAGTTCCTGCTGGTAAGATTTAGGTCCAGGCAGCTTCCTTTGGTTCATACGATAGAGTGGTTCAGTGGCTCCTTTAACTCTTTAATATGCAACTTTAAGTCCAGGAAAGGAAGGGCACTGATTCGTAGGATGGTATTCTTCACAGACAAAACACACTTTTAGGGAGTGCATTGGAAATTCGTTCCTAGGATTCTTTCTAGTGCACCTAGGACAAAAGATGACCAAAGCCCTCTTGGCTTCCTCTTGCTTCTTTTGGATCCACAGGGTATCCAATTGCATGGCAAGAAACTGCCTCATATCACTCTTGAAATCTTCTATCTGATCTTCAAATTCGTCTTTGGACAAGGGACTGCTCCCGACATTTCTGCTTGTAGCCATTTGCTCCAAAGGAATGGTTTCTTCTTCTTCTCCCCTTGAGGTTCTTCAAATATGTCTTGCTGTCCACCTAAGGGTTCTTTAATCACAGCCATCGAAGAAGAGAGAGAAGGTTGGCTGTGTGAAGCAGTGGGGGTGTTGTGCAATCATTTTTCTAACTTATCTCTACTCCTACAAGGCATGAAATGGAAAGACTTTTGATTGCTTTTGTTTTTTTTTTCTCTGGTACCTGCAAAACTAAAATAGATTGAACTACAACTAACTATCTTGCTGAAATGAAAATGCGGAATTGAAATGAAAGCAGGAGGGGACTAATCTATTTTGCTCAAATGAAATTGCCGGAATGAAATGCTAGGCTACGCTTGCGAAATTGAAATGCTAATCTACGCTTGCAGAAATGAAATTACGGAATTGAAATGCTAATCTATGAAAGCAGGAAAGGCTATTCTACTTTTGCATAAATGAAATTGCATAATGGAAATGAAATAAACTACTTAGCAGAAGATTGTAGTGGAAAATAGAAGAAAAGCAACAATCACCAATACTCTGACGCTTCCCCGACAACGGCGCCAAAAAGATGGTGGGCCCCAGTATTGTAGCAATAATGCTACAACTCCTGGAACTCCCTTCTTTAATTTTATCAACCCGGTAGTTCGTAACAAACTTGGAAGCGACGGTGCTGTATGCACAAGTACTAGCTCTTGCCGCAGCTGTCACTTGGTCAGCTGGCACAAGTCCGCTAGGAGCTTAAGCCAACTTCTATGAGCTCTTAGAAGAAGCTTTTTAATTGATGGACGAAAGCTAACTCGAAGGAAGCTAATCTAATTGCGAAAAGAAACCGAAAGACAAAAAAGAAACGCAAACCCTAGCAAACCCTAATTCTACCAGCTAGTCCTACTGACGCAAAGGAGAGCATGCAAACTACTGAAAGAGATGCCATTACTTCTAGGAAGGTAAAATGCATGTGTCTAAGTTATCACTATCTGAAGAAAACATCTTTTTGTATTTTTGATTAAGTTGTTGGAATTATCATGCATGTGCTTTTAACTAGCTTTTCACTGTGCAGAGGTGGATCAAGGAGGAGAAATGCTTGGGAAAGGTTGGGAAGGTTCAGAGAGGGTCTAAGGGGTCCCTAACATCCTTTCAGAGAGTTTCACAAAGTCTGGATGCCATGCAACCGTGTTTATGAACTTCTACAGGAAGTCTGCAGGGGTTTCTACAGGAAGTTCAGAAGTTCTACAGGATGTTCTGTAATTCTTCTACAGGATGTTTTGAAATGGGATTTTGGAGCATGGATGGAGGGAAAAAGATGGAGGAATGAGTATGGAGGTGAAATAGGGGTGTGAAGAGGTTTAGGGCTTGTTGGATGAGGCTAAGGAGCGATTGGATTTGTTCAAGGATGGAGGAAGCGATGATGCACAAGAAGATGAGAATCATGACAAAGTAAGCGAATGAGGCAAACATAAGGTAAGGGTTATAAGTGAAGGGTGAAGCAGGTAGGTTGGATGGAGTATGGGCAGGTATGGAAAGATAACAGGTACTCTGCAAGTGGTTTTTCCAACTGAACAAACAAAGACATGCAAGAAAACCAAGATCTAGTTATGCTACCCTAATATGATCTAGTTAACAGTAACAAGAATGGATAGCAGCTTTATTTGCAAGGAAACCATGTACAACACGTGAGCAAGAACATTCTAAAAGATCTGAATGCATGACTAACTTCTACCAATCTATTCTAAACATAAAAAGCTACTTTAACCACCAAAAGAAATCTAAATAACAAAGCAAGATCTAAATCTAAATAGCAGATTTTATTTTAAGAACACAGCAAAGACACATGATAGTAAACAAAGGAGGTACTGGGTGCTTGAGATGGGCCCAACCCCAAGAGCTACAGCCTCCCAAGAGAGATTTAGAGCTGGTGCAAAGCTGGATTCATCTTTATTGATCAAGAAATGAAGAGTTACATCAAAACTGTCCACAAGAAGAACTTGAACATGAGCTGAAAGCAAAGCTAATCTATTGCCTAAAAATCGAACTACAAAATGACTACAACAAGACTATGAAATGACTAACTACCAGCTACTATCTACTGGCTAACCAGCTAACCAAAATGAGGCCCTAAGCCTTCTTATTTATACAATTTGAGGACCCAACAGTCCTCCTAAAATTTAGGGACTCGGCTGCCCAAAACTTGTAGTTAACAGCAGTCCTACTTGACTTGCTTGGCTGCCCTTGTGCTAATTGATTTGGTGGCCTTTGAACTCCGAGCTGATGGTGGAGAATTCGAGGTAAGGGACCATAAATGAGGGGGACACCTTCCTACAAATCCTCTCCCTTGTTCTCCCACGAATTTGGCTGCCAAGTGCTCATTAAGACCTTCAATTTTGTCTCCAAATTGACCAAAAAGGCTACACAAAGCACCCATTAGACTTGTTGGCATAATGACTAACCAAATTCACTCTATTAGCATAGATATAACCAAAAACATGCAATGAACTAATGAGAATGGTGGATTAAGTCAAATTAGGAGGTTGAATGAGCCCAAATAATTATCCATTTTTGGGGTTCATAACCTGGTTTTGGAGCTTCCTTCTCTAATTTTATCAACCCGGTAGTTCGTAAAAAACTTGGAAGCGACGGTGCTGTATGCACAAGTACTAGCTCTTGTCGCAGCTGTCACTTGGTCAGCTGGCACAAGTCCGCTAGGGCTCAAGCCAACTTCTATATGTTCTCAGAAGAAGCTTTTTGAGTGATGAACGAAAGCTATCTCAAAGGAAATTAACCTACTTTGCAAGAATGAACTGAAAGTCAACAAAACATGGAAACCCTAGTAAACCCTAATTTGACCAGCTTAATCCTTACAATGCAATGGTGGGAATGCAACTCCTAAAAATGATGCCATTACTTCTAGTGAGATGAGATGCATGAGTCTAAACTACTTTCATCTGAAGAGAACATGTGTTTGTATTTTTGCTCAAGTGGTGGGAGTTATTATGACTGTGCTTCTTATTGGGTCTTGACTGTGCAGGGGTAGTTCAAGGGGAGGAAGGCTTGGAAAAGGTCAAGAGGACTCTGAGAGGTTCCAGGGGATCCCTACCATCATTCCACAGAAGTTCACAACGTTCAGATGCCTGGCAACCGTGTTTGCAAGCTTCTACAGGATGTCTGCAGGGGATCCTACATGAAGCTCGGGATTTTTACAGGAAGTCTGTTAACTTCTACAGGATGTTCTGCAATCGGGGTTTTGGGTGATGGAGGAGTGAATGAGCTGTATGGGTGGATAGGTAGGATGAGAGGGGAGCTTGTGATGGCTTATGGACAGAGAGATGAAATGGAGAGGGGGTGTGTAAAGCTGGTTGGTCAATAGAAGGGTGGAAGCAACGGAAGGCCGAAAAGATAAACACCGTGGATAATAGAAGAGTTGGTGGGCAAATGATCTAGCTGGGACGTAAGGAGATGGCTTAGGCACGACTGAGAAGGATAAGGAAATGATAGAGTGGTGCTGCGCAGTGTAAATGAAACAAATCACCTCTGTCTTGCACAAAACCGAGAATTCATCAACCTATTCTAACTGTTTTATTAAAAACCAAAGAACAGCAATGTAAGTTTTAGAGAGAAATCGTGCATGGTGCTGAAACAAAGAGTTATTGCTCAAGATCTAAATGCATGGACACTTCTACCAATGGAAATATTACTTTAAAGCTTGCATGAACATGTAAAACTGCGTTTTTGGTGGTTGGCACGGTCTACACTCCCAATCTCTAAACAGAGGTGGAAGTGAGGGTACAATCAACCTTTTCTTGGAACTCTGATGACTTCTAATCCTCCTACTCTAATCTAAACTGCTGAAAGCACTCTATCGATAAAACTAACCTACTTAACCACATCAAGAAATTCGAATCAGCAAACTGTGTTTTCCAAGTGCATGTAAAGGACAAGAAATATGATGCTAGAGAAAAGACAAGTAACAATAGAAAGAAAGGAGGCCTATTGCTCTCAGGTTGGGCCCAAACCTGAGAGCTATAGCTCCTCTAAGAACTCAGAATTGAACTCAAATCTGCCTGCCTTTTATTAAAAGATCATAATCATAAGTCTGACAACATGCCAAAAATGGCTTACAAAGAGCAAAACAGAGCTATAGCTCGTGATCCAAAATCTGCAACAAAGGTTCAAAAAGTTCCCATCGAAGGCTACAGCCTCAATATTTATACATTATGAGGGCCAAGCTGGCCTCCTAAATTAGTGGGGCTTGGCTGTCCAACTAAAAGTAAACTGTTGTTCCTGTAGAATCCGTTGGCTGCCTTCTAGCTCGGTGGTGATAGCTGTTGGGGCTCGGAGTTGGGGTGGAGATCACGAGGAAGGTCATTCAAGGCTGTGGACAACCTTCCTACAAACCCGCAATGCCACCTTGGCTGTCTCCTTGCCTCCATCTGCGTGGTTTTGCTCCATTTAATGTCAAAAAGACCTGAAATAAACATGTATTAGCCACATAGGCATAATGACTGCCCTCCTTCCTACAAATAACATGAATATACTAAGAAATGATGCATAAGTGATAAAAAATGAAGGGTTGAGCAAGGTAAGTAGGCCAAATGAGCCCAAAATGTTACCAAAATTTGGGGCTCATCATCACCCCCCAGCTAAAATATTTGCTCATCCTTGAGCAACTAATCCAACCCCTCATCCTTCATTGCCTTTACTGCCACCCTTACATCCAAAGCCTCTGTAGTAGTGTCCTCCTTGCTGATATGAAACCCAGCCTTTTTGTTCACCTCTTCCCACTGTTCATTATCTTTCTCTGTGCTGCCTTCCATCAATCCTAGCAGCAGTGGTGGGCTTAGCTTAAGGCCAATCCAGCTGCCTGGAGGTTTTGCATGGATTTCTTATAGAGGGCCACCTGTACCAGAGCTTCCCTCATCTGAGTTGGGGTATGGTACTCTCGGATTTTCAGACTGTGGGCCAAGGTATTCCATCTGCGGGTGCATGCTTGGACAGCGTTGTCTCCTAACAGTCTCTCCATGTCCTCAAAATGAGCTATGGCTTGGGCCTGTTGATCCATATATCTCAATGAAGCTTGAGGGTCAGTGGACAAATGTTGGTGTGCTGAGATTAGTGCAACTGGATCCCCTGGTTCTGGTCTGATGAGCAATGGCTCATTCAGCTCCCGGTTCATGACCGCTTTGGCTTCTGCTGCTCTTTTGTCCTCATGGTTCAGCCATGAGGCAAATGCCATTAATTGCATATCTCCTAAGGCCGTATTGGGATCCCATGAAACTACATTAGGTAGGGCCAAATTATGGAGGTATAACTCCGCTAATTTGGCCTTATCCTCTGATGAGCTGGTGCTGCATACTTCAGTGAATTGCTGCGGGTCTTGGCGCTGAGAGATACCTCTTTGCACCAAGGTATTGATTTGAAATTGCAGCCATTGGTCTTTCAAGTACAGGCCATAGGATTTGGCCGGCTGCCTGCATTGTATAGCATCCATGGCCCAACTGGCCATGCAGGCCAATTGTGCCTCTTTCTGCTGCAGCTGTTGTCTGAGAGCTTGCACCTCAATTTGTGCTTGCTGTTCTACTTCCTGTAGATGTGTGGTTGGCTCCGCAAGACTGGTGTTTAGTTCCTTTTTGCCTTGCTGTTCTGCTGTGATGTCCTTGGAGGATGTAGTTGTCCCTGTCCTCAGCTCCTGTAGCTGCAATCTCAGCTTTTGGTTTTCTTCCTGTAGGAACACTCATTGGCAATTTGCCACGTGTTTAGCCATGGATAATTCACTTCTGGCCTCCTTGAGCTGCTCCTGCAAGGGACCTATGTCTGCCACGCCCTTTGACTTGGCTATTTTCATCCACGTGTGTGTACGGAATCTTTCTTCCTTCAATGCAAAAAACAGTGGCACAGTAAATTTATGAGGTATAATTTTGCCAGCCTCTAAAAAGTTGTAATATGAACTCAAACTTGGCTAAGGGCTGGGCTCTGGTATATGCTCTTTCTCCACTTCTTTTGGTGGCTCTACTTCGCCCTCCCTCGGTGGTGATGAGGGTGCTTCTCCTTCCATTCTCTCAGTTTCTTTAAGCCTGGCTAAGGTTTCCTGTAGAGCATCCTCAGCATCCTGTAGCCGCGCTTTTGTAGTCAATTGGTCTAACCTTTCTTGCCAAGTGGTTTTCTTCGGGCTCCCCCTCTCATAGGTGACTGATATCCTCGAGGGGGACCTCTCCTTGGGCGAAGTAGGGGCATCTTCGATAATGATTGGGCTGCTGGAGGGAGGCTGTGGCTTGCCCGTATTTATTCTTACACTTATTCTAGCTTTAAAATATAGAGGGGCCTCCCTCTTTCTCTTTTCCTTTGGCTTAGGAGGTGTGCTGAGGGCGGCCAGCATAGCTGCTGCCTCCCTTTCAAGAATGTCGGCTTTCTTCTCCTTGGGTTTCGCTTTTTCAGGGCTTCCTGTAGAAGACCCTGTTTTAGTTAATTTCAGGCTTCCTGTAGAAGCTGGTTTCGGTTTTCCTGTAGAGACAGGTGGCACCGCTTTGGTTTGTTTTGCTGCATGAGTTTTACTTTTTGACTTGGTTGCGGTTGCTGTCGAGGCACTTTTGCTGATGTGGACCTTCTCAGCCTTGTCCACTCTGCTTTGCAATCTTTTCTCTCTGGCTGTCAACATGGGTGTGGCACCCTTTTTCTCTTGTTTCTTCTCTTGCTTTTTCTTCTGCTCCGTGGTCGTGGTCTTCTGGCCTTTGTCTTTCTTCCCTGCGGGCACGGACTCCTTCTCCTCACTGCTAGATGAACCGAGCTCTTCGGTCAGCATCTTTATATCCCCATCCTTGGTCAAATTTCTGAAGGCTTCCCATGAGAGAGGAACCTTGTATGTGTGGAGCGCATCCTCCACGAGGAGTTTGATGAGTCCATGGTGGGCTACCTGGTCTGGTGTGCCTTCTTTCAACTTGGTGGCACACTCAATCAGAGACTGTAGTAGAAAGTAGGGGAGACTGAGTTTGTTTTCTACAGGTAGGTCCATCTGATTCCTTAATTCCGTGAGTAATTGAAAATGGTACCCATATACAATGCTAAAACGGCCTTCGCAGGTGATGTACTTCATAATCTGCAGGCTAACTTCACTCCACGGTGGCAGTAAACTGACCCCATTTTTATCTTCTGAGAATTCCTCCTCTGATGGAAAGAATTCTTTCTTAGCCTGTTGGCCCAATTTTCTTTCTTCTTTATCCCATGGTAATCCCATTGGGAGCTCAGTAACTCGGCTGATGAACTCTTCTGCCACCTCGTCGCCATAGCCCTGCAATTTGTCACAGAATGATATCCATTGCGCTTGTGTGAAGAGCTCCACCACCTCAGGATTTTCTCTTAGCTTTGTGGAGTCGGTTGGTTCCCTTCTGATAAACCCACCCGGCATGGTGAAAAACTGTTGCGTTAGCTGGAGGTGGCGAATGCGGAAGAAAATTGGCCTACTGGGACAGAGCGTAGAATTACGCCTCTGTCATGCATACAATTCACGAAGCTTATCTCCCGAGGACCTTAACACAACTTAATTATACTGACATTCTGTAGGACGACAATTCATGCAACGAAAGACAATATTTGCAAAAAAATTCTACGACCAGACTGTAGTCGTCGATTCTGCCACCCTCAAAACCAATTGCATGGAGAGTTCAATCAGCCTGAACACTCATAAATTTATGATCTTCAAACAACACTCAAATACCATATAAATTGGTTAAAGAACTGCACCTAGACATGTGAAATCAGGGGCTACATAGACCAACATAAAAATGCATTTCATTTTTTGATCTGGAACTGATGGGAAAACATTATCCACTTCTCTCAAAACAGTGTCTCTTCAACTTCAAATCTGCCCAATCATACAATAACAACACCAATAAAAGAAAATGCTCATATTTGTGTTTTCTACATGTATTATAATCCACCATGACTGTTGATTTGTTTGCAGGGCTTGCACCATACATATTGAAATATATGCGTTGGTTTAGACTCTGACTTTGATTCAAAAACAACAAAAAAAGGAAAAAAAAGAAAAAAAAAGGTCAAAAGTCTCATGGAAGTGCTCCTCTGTAAGCTGGTATAATTCTGCACCCTGTTCAAAATCTGATTTGAACTTTTTCAAATCTGAAATATCTCTCAGAATCTTCAAGGTGCCTTCCTATGCTGAACAAAACGTCTCAGACAAATGGACTTATAAAAACATTGGATTTATCTTATTATGTGCATCTACTACTCGGGAATACTGCTACTTCATTTTCCAATATCACCCTGTATATGAAGTTATTGTGTGCTAGAAAGAATGCCTCTGCAAAGATCAAAATGCACCGGCACTTTGAGGGGTATCAGGACCTAATCATGCACTTGAAGAATGCTGCCACTAAACTGCTCATCATCTGGGGAACTAGGATACTGAACTGTCCATCCAAAAAAGAAGTGTTGGAAGAAACAAGTTTAATCCCTGGAAATTTTTGCAGGTTACGGGAACACCATGCGGAAAGTGGACCTCCCAACAGAAGCAGAAAGGTCACTACCAAGTTCCCAGGCATCCTCACATCCATCCCCTCCATGAACACTCATTTTTTCCAGGTTTCGGGCACAATGTAGTCATGGTTCAACTTTCTACAGGAAGTTCTGTATTTTTACCAGAAACATCCTATAGAAGCCTTTGGGTAGGCTAGAATCAATTATGGAGAGGGATTTGAAGCTAGAAGTCTGCTGAGGAGGCATGCAACCATTATTTTCTTCCATCCTCCACTGGTTTCATCTCCTTTCGCCACCATTGCTGCCATCAGATTGAATATACTTGCACACTCATACCAAGGCTGAGAATTCACTAGGAAAAGGAACATGCAGTGGGAAGAAGCAAAGAAGCATGGTTTCATGACAGAAAAGAGGACATCACTTCAGAAGCTTGGCATGACAAGGAGGCCACCAGGGCCATCAAAGATGAGGAGAGAGATTGGTTGCTCAGAGGATGAGCAACACTTTCAGTAGGGGGGTGATGATGAGCCCCAAAAATGGATAATTATTTGGGCTCATTCAACCTCCTAATTTGACTTAATCCACCATTCTCATTAGTTTATTGCATGTTTTTGATGAGCCCCAAATTTTGGTAACATTTTGGGCTCATTTGGCCTACTTACCTTGCTCAACCCTTCATTTTTTATCACTTATGCATCATTTCTTAGTATATTCATGTTATTTGTAGGAAGGAGGGCAGTCATTATGCCTATGTGGCTAATACATGTTTATTTCAGGTCTTTTTGACATTAAATGGAGCAAACCCACGCAGATGGAGGCAAGGAGACTGCCAAGGTGGCATTGCGGGTTTGTAGGAAGGTTGTCCATAGCCTTGAATGACCTTCCTCGTGATCTCCACCCCAACTCCGAGCCCCAACAGCTATCACCACCGAGCTAGAAGGCAGCCAATGGATTCTACAGGAACAGCAGTTTACTTTTAGTTGGACAGCCAAGCCCCACTAATTTAGGAGGGCAGCTTGGCCCTCATAATGTATAAATATTGAGGCTGTAGCCTTCGATGGAAACTTTTGAACCTTTGTTGCAGATTTTGGATCACGAGCTATAGCTCTGTTTTGCTCTTTGTAAGCCATTTTTGGCATGTTGTCAGACTTATGATTATGATATTTTAATAAAAGGCAGGCAGATTTGAGTTCAATTCTGAGTTCTTAGAGGAGCTATAGCTCTCAGGTTTGGGCCCAACCTGAGAGCAATAGGCCTCCTTTCTTTGTATTGTTACTTGTCTTTTCTTCAGCATCATATTTCTTGTCCTTTACATGCACTTGGAAAACACAGTTTGCTGATTCGAATTTCTTGATGTGGTTAAGTAGGTTAGTTTTATGGATAAAGTGCTTTCAGCAGTTTAGATTAGAGTAGGAGGATTAGAAGTCATCAGAGTTCCAATAAAAGGTTGATTGTACCCTCACTTCCACCTCTGTTTAGAGATTGGGAGTGTAGACCGTGCCAACCACCAAAAACACAATTTTACATGTTCATGCAAGCTTTAAAGTAATATTTCCATTGGTAGAAGTGTCCATGCATTTAGATCTTGCGCAATAACGCTTTGTTTCAGCACCATGCATGATTTCTCTCTAAAACTTACATTGCTGTTCTTTGGTTTTTAATAAAACAGTTAGAATAGGTTGATGAATTCTCGGTTTTGTGCAAGACAGAGGTGATTTGTTTCATTTACACTGCGCAGCACCACTCTATCATTTCCTTATCCTTCTCAGCCGTGCCTAAGCCATCTCCTTACCTCCCAGCTAGATCATTTGCCCACCAACTCTTCTATTATCCACGTTGTTTTATCTTTTCGACCTTCCATTGCTTCCACCCTTCTATTGACCAACCAGCTTTACACACCCCCTCTCCATCTCATCTCTCTGTCCATAAGCCATCACCAGCTCCCCTCTCATCCTACCTATCCACCCATACAGCTCATTCACTCCTCCATCACCCAAAACCCCGATTGGAGAACATCCTGTAGAAGTTAACAGACTTCCTGTAGAAATCCCGAGCTTCCTGTAGGATCCCCTGCAGACATCCTGTAGAAGCTTGCAAACACGGTTGCCAGGCATCTGAACGTTGTGAACTTCTGTGGAATGATGGTAGGGATCCCCTGGAACCTCTCAGAGTCCTCATGACCTTTTCCAAGCCTTCCTCCCCTTGAACTACCCCTGCACAGTCAAGACCCAGTAAGAAGCACAGACATAATAACTCCAACCACTTGAGCAAAAATACAAACACATGTTCTCTTCAGATGAAAGTAGTTTAGACTCATGCATCTCATCTCACTAGAAGTAATGGCATCATTTTTAGTAGTTGCATTCCCACCATTGCATTGTAAGGATTAAGCTGGTCAAATTAGGGTTTACTAGGGTTTCCATGTCTTGTTGGCTTTCAGTTCATTCTTGCAAAGTAGGTTAATTTCCTTTGAGATAGCTTTCGTTCATCACTTAAAAAGCTTCTTCTGAGAACATATAGAAGTTGGCTTGAGCCCTAGCGGACTTGTGCCAACTGACCAAGTGACAACTGCGACAAGAGCTAGTACTTGTGCATACATCACCGTCACTTCCAAGTTTTTTACGAACTACCGAGTTGATAAAATTAGAGAAGGAAGTTCCAGGAGTTGTAGCATTATTGCTACAATACTGGAGCCCACCATCTTTTTGGCGCCATTGCCGGGGAAGCGTCAGAGTATTAGTCATTGTTGCTTTTCTTATATTTTTCCTACATTCGCCTTCTGCCAAGTAGTTTATTTCATTTCCATTCTGCAAAAGTAGCATAGACATTTCCTGCTTTCATAGATTAGCATTTCAATTCTGCAATTTCAATTTTGCAAGCGTAGATTAGCATTTCAATTCTGCAAGCGTAGACTGGCATTTCCATTCCTGCAATTCCATTTGAGCAAAGTAGATTAGTTCTTTCCTGCTTTCATTTCAATTCTGCATTTTCATTTCAATTCTAAGATAGTTAGTTGTAGATCAATCTGTTTCAGTTTTTGCAGGTACCAAAGAAAAAAAAAACAAAAGCAATCAAAAAAGTCTTTCCATTTCATGCCTCGCAGGAATCGAGATAAAACAGGGAAATTCTTACCCAACACCCCCACCACATCACTGAGTCACCCTTCTCTCTTCTTCGGTGACAGTGATCCAAAAGAACCTATAGGTGAACCTCCTGAGATATACGAAGATCCTATAGCAGAAGAAGAATTAGAGACCATCCCATCTGAAGCTATTGCTGACAATAGAGGAGAAGATGAGAGAATAGAAGGTGCCTTCCCCATCCGAGAAACCAATGGAGACATGAAAATGAAGAACATTAGCCCCTCCGCTTTACCTCATTTCCATGGACTGACTATTGAAGATCCTGATACCTTCCTATTTGAGTTTGCTGTCCTTTGTCGAACCTATGACTATACTGAAGATGAGCAGAAGCTGAAACTCTTCCCTTCAACTCTTAAGGATGCAGCATTACGCTGGTTCATGGGCTTACCTGGGAATAGTATCACCACTTGGGCTCAGATGCAGCAAGCTTTCAATACCAAGTACCGGGACTACTGTAGGTCCAAGGAAACCAAGGGAGAAATCTTTCGGATGACCATGGTAAATGATGAGTCCTTAGAGGATTATGAGGAAAGGTTCCAACTTAGCTATAAACGGGCCAGGTGCACACTTGACCCTGAATCCCTCAAGTTGGTCCTGCTCCGAGGAGTCCCTGAAGACCTCTTAGATACCCTTCACATGTTAGCTGGAGGAGATATTTACCAACTGCCTTATGAGGACATCAAGACTGTGTTTAGAAACCACTCTAGGGCAGCCCAGAAACGAGGTAGAGGAAACCTCCTCTCAGCTGGTATTCCTTTCTCCAAACATGAGTTTGCAAATCAATTAGAAGATCTCAAGAGTGAGGTGAGACAGACCATTGCCATGCAACTTGACACATTCAGGATCCAGCAGAAGAAGGAAGAAGCTGAGAGGGCCTTGGCTATCTTCTGCCCTAGATGTACAAGGAGACACCCTAAGAACGAGTGCCCATTGCATTCGGTTGAAGTGTGTTTCATTTGTGAGGAGGACCACCCCACAAATAAATGTCCAACCTTACCTGGGCTTAAAGCCATGTACCAAGGGACAGAAGCCCCCACTGAAACTCTCTATTTCCTCAACCAAAGGAGGCCACAAGGACCTAGACCTTACCAGCAGGGGATGCAAGGGGCACCCCAAGCTTATTACAGCCCCAACCAATCTACTCCTATGCCTTCCTGGGGTCCCCCTGCTCATCCTTCCTGGTCTATGCCTCCTCCATGGTCTTATCCACCTCAGTACCCTACTCAGCCCACTACTCATTCATATCACTCACATGCCCAGCCACAACCTCAGTGGAATGCACCTCAGTCGGGGTGGAGGCCCCAGTACAACACTCCTCCCGTCATTTTGCCTCCATCGCCAGTTCAACCTCAACCATTACCTCCTGCTCCTCCAAGGCAACCTCAAATGCCTACTCAACCGAACCCGAACCCCAACAATAGACAGGCCCAGCAGATATACACTGGGGAAACATCATGCCCTACCTATGATGTGCAGATCCAGGAGATCAATCTTCGATCTGGAAAGACTCTTCCGGATCGCCAACTTCCTCCCCCAGAGGACGAGGAAGACAAACAGGAAAGTGAACCAAAGGCTATTCCACCCTTTCCTGAGAGACTAACAGCCACCACACAACCCAACCTAGATGAGGATGAGCTTCTGGGAGAGCTCAAGCAGTTGTGTGTGAAAATTCCACTTCTTCAAGCCATCAAGGATGTGCCAATATACAAAAAATTGGTTAAGGAAAGGTGTTTCAAACACCCAGGCAGGCGAAAGAGAGATGCTTCAACCATCAATGTCATAGGACAACTGTCTGACCTTATGTTAGGACAAGTCATCTGCCCAAAGTACCTAGATCCTGGGAGTCCTGTAGTAGATGTCCACATCAATGGCACTATTATACCTCACACCTTGATTGATCTGGGGGCTGCCATTAATGTGATGACCAGGGATACCATGCTCAAACTCAATCTTCAGGGTTCCCTGAGGAAGACCTCGACAGTCCTGCAACTAGCAGATCGCTCCACTGTGACTCCCAAAGGGGTTGTGGAGGATGTCTTGGTCTCTGTCGACTCTTGGGAATACCCTGCAGATTTCTTGGTTCTGCAACCAAAGGCAAAGCTTACTGGATATCCTCTTATTTTGGGAAGGCCTTGGTTAGCCACTGCAGATGCATACATAAGTTGCCGTGCAGGAAACATGACCATCAAAAATGGTCCTATGTCCAAGCAGCTAGTCCTATACCCTCCTGCCCAACCCTCCTTAGAGCATGACTTACCACTTTGGTTGGAGGAAGGAGAAGAAGACGAGGTGTACTCAGCACCTTTGTGCACCCTAGACACCACTAGAAGAGACCCCCCAACCGAGGATGACTTGATTGAGACCTTGATCCAGAATCCACCTCCCAGTGCACTATCCTTAGAGAAATTGGTGGAGGATGCCCAAGCCAGCACCTTAGTGGACCTTTGTGCAACTAACCCTGTCACTCCCAGAGTCAAGAATGTAGAGTTCGGTCCTGAGAGAACGTTAAAGATCAGCTCCTCCCTATCTCCTTCCCAGGAAAAGGAGCTGTGTAGCCTGTTGGCCAGTCATCTAGATGCTTTTGCTTGGAGCTATAAGGAGATGAAAGGAGTCCATCCTTCGGTCTGTACCCATCACATATACATCAAAGAGGATTGTAAACCGGTTAGGCAACCCCAGAGGAGAATGAATCCAGCCCTTAAGGACATTGTCAAGGAAGAATTGCAAAAACTGTTGGATGCCGGATTCATTTACCCCATCTCAGATAGTGAATGGGTGTCCCCTCTGGTGTTGGTTCCCAAGAAAAATGGGAAGTGGAGAATCAGTGTGGACTACCGAGAACTGAACAAAGCTACCAAGAAGGACCATTTCCCTCTACCTTTCATAGATCAAGTGTTGGATGGACTGGCAGGAAAGAAGTTCTTCTCTTTCCTAGATGGGTTTAGAGGGTACAACCAAATCCAAATCAGCCCGGAAGACCAAGATAAGACCACCTTCACTTGTCCTTGGGGTACCTTTGCCTACCGAGTTCTTCCCTTTGGGCTATGCAATGCTCCTGCTACCTTCCAGAGAGCTGTCTTGAGCATCTTCTCGGAGCTGGTCCATGATGCGGTGGAAATCTATATGGATGACTTCACTCCTTATGGGTCCAACTTCCAGGAAGCATTGTCCAATCTGGGAAAAGTCCTAACCAAATGCATTGAGATGAACCTGTCCCTTAGTCCTGAAAAATGTGAATTCTTGATGACTGAAGGAACCGTGCTAGGCCATACCATTTCTTGCCAAGGGTTACAAGTGGATCCTAACAAAATTGCTCTCATCAAGAGGGTTCCACCTCCCCAAAAGGTAAGGGATGTTCGGAGTTTCTTAGGATTAGCAGGGTATTACAGGAGATTCATTAAAGACTTCAGCAAGCTAGCCTCACCATTATTTGGCCTGTTGGCAAAAGATGTGGAGTTTAAATGGACTGACGATTGTCAGAGGGCTCTGAATGAATTAAAGGACAAGTTAGTGTCTGCCCCAATCTTGAGAGGTCCAAACTGGGCCCTACCTTTCCACATCCACACGGATGCCTCAAACAAAGCCATAGGGGCAGCTTTAGGACAAAGTGAACAAAAACTTCCATATGCAATTTACTTTGTTAGCAAAAACTTATCCAAAGTTGAACTGAATTACACTGTAACCGAGAAAGAATTCTTGGTTGTGGTCCATGCACTGAACAAGTTCCGACATTATATCACTGGCTATCAAACCTTTGTACATACGGATCATGCTGCAATTAGATATTTGATGAATAAACCAGATGTGAATGCTCGTATTATTAGATGGTTACTTTTGTTGCAGCAGTTTGATTTGACCATTGTTGACAAACCAGGTAAAGAAAATGTTGTTGCTGACTTTTTATCTAGATTGGATTTGTCTGCAGATGAGGATGGAACAGTGGATGACCAGATGCCTGATGAACATCTGTTTGCTATCTCAGTACTCTCTCCATGGTTTGTTGATATAGCAAACTACCTTGTTTCGGCACAGTTCCCTCCGCACCTATCTTCAAGAGAGAAGAGCAGAATCATCAGAAAAAGTGCCTCATTTACTTGGATTGGGGGCAACCTGTTCAAGCTTGGCCCTGATCAGATCTTAAGGCGTTGTGTAAGGGAGGAGGAAGTCTTTGATATCCTCCTCACCTGTCATGATGGGCCTTGTGGAGGACATTTTGCAGCAAAGAGGACTGCCTTCAAAATCCTGCAGGCAGGCTACTATTGGCCCACACTTCATCAAGATGTCAGAAGGTATATCAGCCAATGTGACCGATGCCAAAGAATGGGGAAACCGACTCAAAGGGATGAGATGCCTCTCCAACCTCAAGTGACTCTTGAGCCATTTGAGAAGTGGGGTATGGACTTTGTGGGTCCAATCAACCCTCCTTCGAGGCAAAGGTCTTACATCATTGTGTGCACCGACTACCTGACAAAGTGGGCAGAGACTAAAGCAATCAAAGCAGCAACAGAAGAAAAGGTGGCTGAGTTCTTAAGAGAGAACATCTTCTACAAATTTGGCTACCCAAGAGAGTTGGTCACCGATCAAGGAAGCCAGTTCACATCCAACTTAATTGAAGACCTACTAGCTCATCACAAAATCAAGCATAGGACTTCCACCCCCTATCATCCACAGGCAAATGGGCAAGTGGAAGTCACCAACAGAGCATTGGAAGCGATTTTGACTAAGGTGGTGAGCAGAAGTAGGAAAGATTAGGCAGATTGCCTGGTTGAGGCCACATGGGCTTACAACACCACCTCGAAGACCACCACCGGCTTCACACCTTATGAGTTGGTCTATGGGAAGAAAGCTTTGCTGTCCATTGAATTTGAATACAACACTTTGAGGATGGAAGCTCAGCTGGACCTAGATCTCAGCCATGCACAACAAGAAAGGTTATTGCAGCTGAATGGACTGGACGAGCACCGAATGCAGGCCCTCCTTCACTCAGAAGTGGTTCAACTTCAGAGGAAGGTGTGGCATGACCAACACCTCAATGACAAGCAATTCCAGCCAGGAGATTGGGCATTGCTGTATGACTCCAGGCACAAAGATTTCAAGGGGAAGCTGAGAACCAGATGGCTGGGACCATATGCAGTGGAAAAATGTCATGACAATGGATCTGTTCTTATTCGGGCCATTGATGAGGAGGCCATCCCCATGCTTGTCAATGGGCATCGACTGAAGATCTACAGGAAACCTCTCTCAAGACAAGAGTTCATCAAAACCATGGAGAAATCAGTGTTGGTCATAGAGAAGGGTTCTGCCTCTGCTTTGGGCATACCCTGAAAGATCTAAAAAAAATAAAATATATATAATAAAGATCCTTGGGTGAAAACCTTTCTGAGGCTCCCAAGGCAGGTGGTAGGGGTGAAAACCTCATTGAGGCGCCCCTATTGTCTTTCAAAAAGAAAAAAAGGAAATTTGAAAAAAGATCCTTGAGCGAAAACCTCTCTGAGGCGCTTAAGGCAGATGGCAAGGGTGAAAACCTCATTGAGGCGCCCCTGCTATCTTTCAAAAAAAAAAGAAAAAGAAGAAAAAAACAATATGCAAAAAAAGACAGGGACAGCAAGTTTATAATGTGGAAATGCATGCAGGTTGCAGGTGTTCTATGAAGGAGAGGAGGTCTCTCAACTCAAAGTCAAGGATCCTTATCATGCTGCCAGGAGACCTCACCAGCACCTCCTCCAAGAATACTCATCTTCTCCAAGGTATGGGCACGATTTCATCACAGCCTAGTCTTCTACAGGAAGTTACAGACTTTCTACAGGAAGTACAGACTTTCTACAGGAAGTTCTGTATTTCTACAGGAAACTTCCTGTAGAGGTTTTGACGGCCCAGAACTGATTATATGAGGAGATCTAACGACCAAGGATCGGTTTGGACGCATGCAAGCTACTATTTTCACCCTTACACACTGCTGTCACCTCTTTCTACCACCCCTGTCGACATGCAATGAAGATACCTGCACCATCAAAGCAGATCATTGAGTATCAAGAGAAAGCAATTTTTGAAAATGAAAAAACGCTGAGATGTCATACCATATCCATCCCAGCCATCCATGAGCTCTGTGAGCGTGATCGTGAGGCCACTGCCTTCGTCGTGCAGCATGCACCCGAGGAGGAAAAACTGCTACAGGACATCCTGCAGAAGTCCCGTAGCAGTTAAGCCAACTAGAGTGCACACCATTCCACCGCCTGCAACATGCAAAGATCACGCGGGCGCATGCAGCCGAAGCATCAAATTCATCGTCAGCGGCCTGTGAATATGAACCTCCGAGCCTGTGCAAATCCACCAGCAACAAATAAATCCACTCATCGTCGTCCAAGAGCCTGAAAAATCGTGTTGCGGCCGCACAGGTAAGTGCCTCGACCCTTTCTTCCGTCGAATTGCATGAATTTTACTTTGAAAATGTTTGCAAGTGTGAAGTGAATGGGTTGAGCGGTTGTATGGCCATTCGACTGGCCACGTCGACCAGTCAGTGGTCTAGTCGGATGTTTGAACGGTGGTTGTGGCAAAAAGGAACGGGCAGTGCACACGTGAGAGCCATCCAGTTGCAGAGAAACGAGTTTAACAGAAATGACGGCGGCAGATCTGCGGGGAATGATGCGGCAGTAAGGGAACTTGCAGAAAAATGATGGAGTGATGTCGTCCAACGGTCCGGCAGGGACAACTCACTCCCGCGCCACAGATTCCGCCGAATTCAAATCTAATCGGCTAGATTGCCACCCCACGCATTTATCATTCACCGTTTGAAACTCGAGTGATCATCCGGATCCCTCTGCAGCTCGACACTCCAAGTCTTTGGCCGTTCGAACGCCTGTTAAGCAGCACAGAGAGCGCAGACCCACTGCAGTATCCTCCGGAATTCACGCGCTGCTTCTACAGGAAAGTTGTTTCTACAGGAAATTGGGTCCTCACGTCAAAAGGTGGCAGATTCAAAAGGTAAGCCTGAACTCTCCATGCAATTGGTTTTGAGGGTGGCAGAATCGACGTCTACAGTCTGGTCGTAGAAAATTTTTGCAAATATTGTCTGCCGTTGCATGAATTGTCGTCCTACAGGATGTCAGTATAATTAAGCTGTGTTAAGGTCCTCGGGAGATAAGCTTCGTGAATTGTATGCATGACAAAGGCGTAATTCTACGCTCTATCCCAGTAGGCCAATTTTCTTCCGCATTCGCCACCTCCAGCTAACGCAGCAGTTTTTCACCATGCCGGGTGGGTTCATCAGAAGGGAACCAACCGACTCCACAAAGCTAAGAGAAAATCCTGAGGTGGTGGAGCTCTTCACACGAGCGCAATGGATATCATTCTGTGACAAATTGCAGGGCTATGACGACGAGGTGGCAGAAGAGTTTTTGCAAGCTCTGAGGCCGAAATCCAAAACATTGGCCACCGTTAACTTCAGGGGTTTGAGTCTCAGACTCACCCCACAATTCATCAGCCGAGTTACTGAGCTCCCAATGGGATTACCATGGGATAAAGAAGAAAGAAAATTGGGCCAACAGGCTAAGAAAGAATTCTTTCCACCAGAGGAGGAATTCTCAGAAGATAAAAATGGGGTTCGTAGAACCAATTTACTGCCACCGTGGAGTGAAGTTAGCCTGCAGATTATGAAGTACATCACCTGCGAATGCCGTTTTAGCATTGTATATGGGTACCATTTTTGGTTACTCACGGAATTAAGGCATCAGATGGACCTATCTGTAGAAAACAAACTCAGTCTCCCCTACTTTCTACTACAGTCTCTGATTGAGTGTGCCACCAAGTTGAAAGAAGGCACACCAGACCAGGTAGCCCACCATGGACTCATCAAACTCCTCGTGGAGGATGCGCTCCACACATACAAGGTTCCTCTCTCATGGTAAGCCTTCAGAAATTTGACCAAGGATGGGGATATAAAGATGCTGACCCAAGACCTCGGTTCATCTAGCAGTGAGGAGAAGGAATCAGTGCCTGCAGGGAAGAAAGACAAAGGCTAGAAGACCACGACCACAGAGCAGAAGAAAAAGCAAGAGAAGAAACAAGAGAAAAAGGGTGCCACACCCATGTTGACAGCCAGAGAGAAAAGATTGCAAAGCAGAGTGGACAAGGCTGAGAAGGTCCACATCAGCCAAAGTGCCTTGACAGCAACCGCAACCAAGTCAAAAAGTAAAACTCATGCAGCAAAACAAACCAAAGCGGTGCCACCTGTCTCTACAGGAAAACCGAAACCGACTTCTACAGGAAGCCCGAAATTAACTAAAACGGGGTCTTCTACAGGAAGCCCTGAAAAAGCGAAACCCAAGGAGAAGAAACCCGACATTCTTGAAAGGGAGGCAGCAGCTGTGCTGGCCGCCCTCAACACACCTCCTAAGCCAAAGGAAAAGAGAAAGAGGGAGGCCCCTCTATATTTTAAAGCTAGAAGAAGTGTAAGAATAAAGACGGGCAAGCCACAGCCTTCGTCCAGCAGCCCAATCATTATCGAAGATGCCCCTACTTCGCGCAAGGAGAGGTCCCCCTCGAGGATATCAGTCACCTATGAGAGGGGGAGCCCGAAGAAAACCACTTGGCAAGAAAGGTTAGACCAATTGACTACAAAAGCGCGGCTACAGGATGCTGAGGATGCTCTACAGGAAACCTTAGACAAGCTTAAAGAAACTGAGAGAATGGAAGGAGAAGCACCCTCATCACCACCGAGGGAGGGCGAAGTAGAGCCACCAAAAGAAGTGGAGAAAGAGCATATACCAGAGCCCAGCCCTCAGCCAAGTCTGAGTTCATATTACAACTTTTTAGAGGCTGGCAAAATTATACCTCAGAAATTTACTGTGCCACTGTTTTTTGCATTGGAGGAAGAAAGAGTCCGTACACACACGTGGATGAAAATAGCCAAGTCAAAGGGTGTGGCGGACATAGGTCCCTTGCAGGAGCAGCTCAAGGAGGCCAGAAGTGAATTATCCATGGCTAAACACGTGGCAAATTGCCAACGAGTGTTCCTACAGGAAGAAAACCAAAAGCTGAGATTGCAGCTACAGGAGCTGAGGACAGGGACAGCTACATCCTCCAAGGACATCACAGCAGAACAGCAAGGCAAAAAGGAACTGAACACCGGTCTTGGGGAGCCAACCACACATCTACAGGAAGCAGAACAGCAAGCACAAATTGAGGTGCAAGCTCTCAGACAACAGCTGCAGCAGAAAGAGGCACAATTGGCCTGCATGGCCAGTTGGGCCATGGATGCTATACAATGCAGGCAGCCGGCCAAATCCTATGGCCTGTACTTGAAAGACCAATGGCTGCAATTTCAAATCAATACCTTGGCGCAAAGAGGTATCTCTCAGCTCCAAGACCCGCAGCAATTCACTGAAGTATGCAGCACCAGCTCATCAGAGGATAAGGCCAAATTTGCGGAGTTCTACCTCCATAATTTGGCCATGCCTAATGTAGTTTCATGGGATCCCAATACGGCCTTGGGAGATATGCAATTAATGGCATTTGCCTCATGGCTGAACCATGAGGACAAAAGAGCAGCAGAAGCCAAAGCGGTCATGAACCGGGAGCTGAATGAGCCATTGCTCATCAGACCAGAACCAGGGGATCCAGTTGCACTAATCTCAGCACACCAACATTTGTCCACTGACCCTCAAGCTTCATTGAGATATATGGATCAACATGCCCAAGCCATAGCTCATTTTGAGGACATGGAGAGACTGTTAGGAGACAACGCTGTCCAAGCATGCACCCGCAGATGGAATACCTTGGCCCACAGTCTGAAAATCCGAGAGTACCATACCGCAACTCGGATGAGGGAAGCTCTGGTACAGGTGGCCCTCTATAAGAAATCCATGCAAAACCTCCAGGCCAGCTGAATTGGCCTTAAGCTAAGCCCACCACTGCTGCTAGGATTGATGAAAGGCAGCACAGAGAAAGATGATAATGAACAGTGGGAAGAGGTGAACAGAAAGGATGGGTTTCATATCAGCAAGGAGGACACTACTACAGAGGCTTGGGATGTAAGGGTGGCAGTAAAGGCAATGAAGGATGAGGAGTTGGATTAGTTGCTCAAGGATGAGAAAATATTTTAGCTGGGGGGTGATGATGAGCCCCAAATTTTGGTAACATTTTGGGCTCATTTGGCCTACTTACCTTGCTCAACCCTTCATTTTTTATCACTTATGCATCATTTCTTAGTATATTCATGTTATTTGTAGGAAGGAGGGAAGTCATTATGCCTATGTGGCTAATACATGTTTATTTCGGGTCTTTTTGACATTAAATGGAGCAAAACCACGCAGACGGAGGCAAGGAGACAGCCAAGGTGGCATTGCGGGTTTGTAGGAAGGTTGTCCACAGCCTTGAATGACCTTCCTCGTGATCTCCACCCCAACTTCGAGCCCCAACAGCTATCACCACCGAGCTAGAAGGCAGCCAACGGATTCTACAGGAACAACAGTTTACTTTTAGTTGGACAGCCAAGCCCCACTAATTTAGGAGGCAAGCTTGGACCTCATAATGTATAAATATTGAGGTTGTAGCCTTCGATGGAAACTTTTGAACCTTTGTTGCAGATTTTGGATCACGAGCTATAGCTCTGTTTTGCTCTTTGTAAGCCATTTTTGGCATGTTGTCAGACTTATGATTATGATCTTTTAATAAAAGGCAGGCAGATTTGAGTTCAATTCTGAGTTCTTAGAGGAGCTATAGCTCTCAGGTTTGGGCCCAACCTGAGAGCAATAGGCCTCCTTTCTTTGTATTGTTACTTGTCTTTTCTTCAGCATCATATTTCTTGTCCTTTACATGCACTTGGAAAACACAGTTTGCTGATTCGAATTTCTTGATGTGGTTAAGTAGGTTAGTTTTATGGATAGAGTGCTTTCAGCGGTTTAGATTAGAGTAGGAGGATTAGAAGTCATCAAAGTTCCAAGAAAAGGTTGATTGTACCCTCACTTCCACCTCTGTTTAGGGATTGGGAGTGTAGACCGTGCCAACCACCAAAAACGCAGTTTTACATGTTCATGCAAGCTTTAAAGTAATATTTCCATTGGTAGAAGTGTCCATGCATTTAGATCTTGCGCAATAACTCTTTGTTTCAGCACCATGCACGATTTATCCCTAAAACTTACATTGCTTTTCTTTGGTTTTTAATAAAACAGTTAGAATAGGTTGATGAATTCTCGGTTTTGTGCAAGACAGAGGTGATTTGTTTCATTTACACTGCGCAGCACCACTCTATCATTTCCTTATCCTTCTCAGCCATGCCTAAGCCATCTCCTTACCTCCCAGCTAGATCATTTTCCCACCAACTCTTCTATTATCCACGTTGTTTTATCTTTTCAGCCTTCGATTGCTTCCACCCTTCTATCGACCAACCAGCGTTACACACCCCCTCTCCATCTCATCTCTCTGTTCGTAAGCCATCACCAGCTCCCCTCTCATCCTACCTATCCACCCATACAGCTCATTCAATCCTCCATCACCCAAAACCCCGATTGCAAAACATCCTGTAGAAGTTAACAAACTTCCTGTAGAAATCCCGAGCTTCCTGTAGGATCCCCTGCAGACATCCTGTAGAAGCTTGCAAACACGGTTGCCAGGTATCTGAACGTTGTGAAGTTCTGTAGAATGATGGTAGGGATCCCCTGGAACCTCTCAGAGTCCTCCTGACCTTTTCCAAGCCTTCCTCCCCTTGAACTACCCCCGCACAATCAAGACCCAGTAAGAAGCACAGACATAATAACTCCAACCACTTGAGCAAAAATACAAACACATGTTCTCTTCAGATGAAAGTAGTTTAGACTCATGTATCTCATCTCACTAGAAGTAATGGCATCATTTTTAGTAGTTGCATTCCCACCATTGCATTGTAAGGATTAAGCTGGTCAAATTAGGGTTTACTAGGGTTTCCATGTCTGTTGGCTTTCAGTTCATTCTTGCAAAGTAGGTTAATTTCCTTTGAGATAGCTTTCGTTTATCACTTAAAAATCTTCTTCTGAGAACATATAGAAGTTGGCTTGAGCCCTAGCGGACTTGTGCCAGCTGACCAAGTGACAGCTGCGACAAGAGCTAGTACTTGTGCATACAGCACCGTCGCTTCCAAGTTTGTTACAAACTACCGGGTTGATAAAATTAGAGAAGGAAGCTCCAAGAGTTGTAGCATTATTGCTACAATACTGGAGCCCACCACCGCACCCAAAAGGATGTAATCACATATAAACGGAAATGGAATTTCAATAATTTTTAAAAACAGAGCCTACGCATAACTGCAAGTTCCAAGCCAGTATGTCATCAAACGAAATGTCGCGGATTCAATAATTTATACGCACAGCAACTGCGCATTGAGAACCGAAAGCTATTGTGTATTCAATAATCAACCCATATAACAATGGCGCATTGGAAAAAGATAACCACCCACACTTCATGCAATTTCAACATTATAAAACATCAATTTTTGCTCATGTGCAGATCCATAGCTCAAATTCATTACGGCAACCATACTCATACAGGATTGGATTCAACATAATCATATTCACATAAAACAAACATTCATACAGAGTTTTCTATTCACGGCCAGATATGCAAATCTATGGCCCTTTTACAAACTGCTCGAAGGCTTCCAAGGAGAACCTTGCTCACTCTCACACTCCTCACACACTCCTACCTTCAATGCCTTTGAGGCTCCATAATTTATTAAACTTAGCATGATAAAAAATCCTAAAATCACTCAACTAAAAACTCTAAAACTCTACATGCAATGCATACACATGGCAAAAGCATCTCCTCAGCTTTATTCCATCTTTTTCCCTGTTCTAAAATAGAAAAGCTTTCCTTATCACTTAATGGTCCATATCCATTCCTTTTGTGCCTAAAAGCTCTCCTAGCTTTATTTATTTATTTTGAGAATGTCTAATTAAAAGCCTAAATATTAAACTAATTCCACAACTGTATGAACCCTATGTCTATTATTTACAATAATTTCCTTTTTGGGCTGGATGCTCCCGCATCATACTCCCAAGGTAGAAAATTTTCATGATCTCCTGATCATGTGTTTCGCTCTATGTTTGCCTGGATCCCATATCTTGTACTGTAACTTTCCATTTGCCGCTGCTTCTGTCTGTTGTTCTTCTCCAGGTCTCCACACTTTATGCTGTCTTGCTCCACTAGCTGTACTCTTGCAATCTTCTGTTGTCTTCCTCTTGCTGCTTCTCTTTTGTTTCACTGCTGCTGGTCTCTTCCGGAATTTCTTCATCATCATTCGCCTCATCATTTCAATTTCTTTGTCTAGCAGATTTTCTCCAGCTTCTTCAGTAAGACCTGTACTCACAAAACAATTGTTAGAATAAGAAATATAAGGCATCAATGCCTCTTTTGCTGCTAGTGTTGTCTCAACTGCCATCATAAGTGTCGCTCCACATGTTGCTCTAGCTGTCACTATGAATGTTGCTGCCTCCCAAACTTCTTGTCCCTCTGCAACATTCATTTGCTTGTCACCTGCAATTTCATCTGCAATTTCATCTGCAACTTCATCTGCAACTTCATCTGCAACTTTTTCCTCTGGTTCAGATGTCTCCAGCAAACATTTCAGCCACTTCTTCTTAAGCATTTCATCAACATGTTGTAAATTATAATCTTTGTCTTCTTCCCTCAAGACAATTCCAAATGATGGACTTTCTTCTTTATTACCTGTAAACACAATCAAATTGTCAGCATTAAAATCACAGGGCTTACTGGTCTCACTTGTTGATTCAGTTACCAAGTTTTCTCTCTGTAGTTCCAAGTATTTTTCAGGACTCAAGAAATCTTCATTAGCTTTCTCCTAAATATGCTACTCTGAGTTCTTTTCCCACTTCTCTATCATCACATTAGTATGCTGATTTACCCTCACCATGAGACTGTTAGCTAGTCCTTCCTTCTTACCATCTCCTGCTTTATGACTGTCATTCATAAAGGCTCTCTTCCCTTGTTTCTTCATCCAATAAGTCCTCTGTCTCTCCAACTCTCTTCTCTGGAGATCTAGTTTCCTATACAATTCAACAACTTCATTAGGAGTAGATCTTGGAAATTTCACATGATTTTCCATACCTCCACTAGTGGTTGACCAATCATCAGCTGGTCCTTCTCTTTCTGCATCAACATCCTGATTAGACTCCTTCTTCTCCATCTGCTTCTGAGATCTTGCTAACTCATTATCGATCTAAACAGCCTTCAGGTTCAATTATTCTTGCACAAACTCTAAAGCTTGTTTATCTTCCCGTTCTATACCTGCAAACATGCGCAACTCATTAGTTTTTAAATCATGAGACTTTTCAGTCTTGACTGCTTCTTCCATTGCTTCTTTTCGAACAAATCTGCATTTGGAATCTTTAATTCCCATCTCTGGCATAAGAACTCTAAGCTCCTTCTTTAGTAAGGAAATCTCAATTTTCCCCAACTTCCTCTGCAACTGTTGCCAAATCACTCTCTTTCCTTTCAGTGGAAAGATCCATTTTCCATTTTGATTTTTCTGCTCTTGTAGCCATTCTTCCAGTACCTGCAATTGTACCTTCATTATTGCAATCTCTCTTTCTCGAACTCCTGCAGTCATCCCATTTCTGTGCCATTTCTCTAGACCTCTTCTCTGATTCTCCATGATCACCTTCTCCAGCTGTATATAAGACCCATCTACCTTCTGCTTTTCCAGAACAGAATTTTGATTCTGCTGGTCTTTTTCCTTCTTCATGACAATATCAGCCAATTGTATTTCACCTGCAAACATCCACAAATTGTCAGATTTAAAAATATATGACCCTTTGGTCTTACTTGAAGTTTCAGTCTTCAAGCCTTCATCTTCACTATCTCCCAGAAATTCTCCTTGTTCTGGTTCACAGATGTATTCTTCCATTTCAACTTCCTCTGGACTTATATTCTTGCCATTTACCTTGGCATCCTCTTTCTTATGTCCTCTACCGTGGCTTTTTCCTGAACCTCTGCTATGACTATCAGTAGTCATCTTCTCCTTCGCCATGAGTTCCTCACCTATGAGTTGCATGAAGCCTCTACCACAACAAACTCTCTTGCTGCCACTTACCTCACCAATCCTTCCCTCCGGATCTGGTCTTTTGGTAATCATTGGTCCTCTACTGGAACCTTTCGAGCATCCTCTACTGCTCCTATAGGCTTCTCTTATCTGCAACTTTCTTCAACCTCTGTTGATTCTCCTTTGCAACAAGCCTCTGCAACAGCTAGTCCTCCTGGCTGCAATCTTACCTCACTAAGCTCTCCTTACTTAGTCTTTTGTTAAGCACGGTCCTTTGTCTGGAACCTTCTCCTGAGCAACACCTTTGCTCCCTCTAGGCTTCTGCAATCTCCTTTTCTCTCCTGAGAACACTTCAGTTGTCTTCTTTATCCAATTTCTTATTGGATTCTTCAGGTTCACTGCCACTTCTCTGCAACCATAAACTTCAATTAACAAATTTCAAATCAGGAAATCATCTTACCTTTAAGATCTTGCATGATCTCGTCCTCCCTCTGTTTCTGCAATCCTGTTCACTTGTGTAGTTTGCATATCAGATTTAAAAATCATTCATCACACTTCAGTTCTCAAAAAAAACATCTTCAGCTGAGCATTCTAGCTCTGATACCACCTGATGCAGCCCAGGCCGCTCCTACCAGGCCGCTTCTACCAGGATCCTCTGATAACCCTCTTACGCAACTGTAGTTGCATATCTATAACAGTCACGTTTTGTAAGTTAGGCACATGTATAACAGGTTTATAGAACCTTTTTCCGCCAATACCGCCTCCTCGGTAATTAACCACACAGCAGGTATATAATTAACGAATCTTCAATGGTTATTAACATACACATACAATACGCAGACAATAGAGATATCCACTTACGCCATCCCACCAGGCTGTTCTCGTCTTTAATTTGATATGGCCGACAGTTATAAACCGGCGCTACCATATACAAAGGCCACTTCAGAACAGCAGGCATATAACCAGTAGTTTTACTTTGGTATGGCGACAATTTTAAGTTGGTTGTTTACCATGCACAAAGGCTCAGTCTTACAGACTAACTGTTGTATATATCCCCCTTGAATACATGTGCAGAGGGCTCCGACGTCGCACCCAAAAGGATGTAATCACGTATAAACGAAAATGGAATTTCAAGAATTTTTAAAAACAGAGCCTACGCATAACTGCAAGTTCCAAGCCGGTATGTCATCAAACGAAAGGCCGCAGATTCAATAATTTATACGCACAGCAACTACGCATTGAGAACCGAAAGATATTGTGTATTCAATAATCAACCCATATAACAATGGCGCATTGGGAAAAGATAACCACCCACACTTCATGCAATTTCAACATTATAAAACATCAATTTTTGCTCATGTGCAGATTCATAGCTCAAATTCATTACGACAATCATACTCATACAGGATTGAATTCAACATAATCATATTCACATAAAACAAACATTCATACAGAGTTTTCTATTCACGGCCAGATATGCAAATCTATGGCCCTTTTACAAACTGCCCGAAGGCTTCCAAGGAGAACCTTGCTCACTCTCACACTCCTCACACACTCCTACCTTCAATGCCTTTGAGGCTCCATAATTTATTAAACTTAGCATGATAAAAAAATCCTAAAATCACTCAACTAAAAACTATACATGCAATGCATACACATGGCAAAAGCATCTCCTCAACTTTATTCCGTCTTTTTCCCTGTTCTAAAATAGAAAAGCTTTCCTTATCACTTAATGGTCCATATCCATTCCTTTTGTGCCTAAAAGCTCTCCTAGTTTTATTTATTTATTTTGAGAATGTCTAATTAAAAGCCTAAATATTAAACTAATTCCATAACTGTATGAACCCTATGTCTATTATTTACAATAATTTCCTTTTTGGGCTGGATGCTCCCGCATCAATTTTTTAGTTCATGCATTCATCAACCATTCATAGATTCATCAAACATGTCAAGAGACATACAAAATATACATCATATAAACAACAAATAACCAACATATAAAAAAACATATAAACTATAAAATAACCAATATTTAACCCATGACAACTCAGTCGTAATATCACCATCATAATCAACCAGGCAATCCAGAGAATCCTCTATTACAATGAAAACTCATTACTAAGAAGCCACATGCATGTACCATGCATGCCAAAACTAGCAAGGAAACCATACATACAACTTGATACTGGCAAAGAAATCTAGTCGTAGTTGTCGGTGGAACCAAAGGGAGAGTTCCAATCAGAGCCACAATGCATCTTGCAGCATAAACAACTCATGCTTTGGAACTAAGCATGGGAGAAAGTTAAAGTGCAGTGGAAGCACTTTAGACCTAATGAAGCTACATGGAAGATGACTGATCATATGAAGATATTATATCCTATTTTATTTGATGCTTGAAGCGAATGTGTTTGGTGTGTGTGTGTATTATAAATAGTACAATGAGGTGTGTTATAAACCTCCATAAGAAATATGTTGTAAATACTACATTGAGTTGTGTTATAAAGCTCCATACGCAGTATGTTTGTCACGTTCAGTGGTTTTCTGGTCAGAAGAATCATAAGAACAATGAGGATGGTGTTCCCCCAAGGGGGAGGGGTTTGTAATAGCCCCAAGTTTATTTTCCATGTAAATGGAAGGAAATTATAAAAGAAAAATAAGACCAAGGTCATGTGACATGTATTCCAAGCTGAATGGAGGGAAAAACATTAAAGTGGGCATCACTTATGGTTAATTAATGGATATGGAAATTTGCGTTGGCAGTGAAAAAAGGCAAAGGGAAATAATTGGAAATTAAATAAATAAATAAAGGAAAATAGGAGAAAAGGAAGATGAAGAGACAATAATCTGCATGCAAGGGAAAGTGAAGGAAATTGAAGGAAAAGAAAAGGAAAAGGAAATAAAAGGATAGGGAGAACATTCTATGACTCTCTTAGTTATTATTTCAATCATACACTCTTAGTTACTCTTGATCACTCTTGGCACTTGGAGGTGAAGGAGAGAGAGAGCACTGCAACAAGAGAAGAGAATACTTGGACACAAGAAAGTAAGCAAGCAGAGGAAACACGAGGGAAAGCAAGGAGCACAAGGAGAAGATTGGAAGAGTAGCTACAACATGAAGATTTTGCAGGTAATAGGTTGCATGTGTGATTTCCTTACTAGGATTGGAATGCATGGTGCATGCATTTGGTTTACATGGTTATTTTGTTGTCATTGGTATGGGATTGTCTAGATTGATACTGTGTTGAGATTTATCTTGCCATTTCATGGATAGCCATGGTGTGTTGGGACTCATTCTTGGTTGAGCTTTGGATTTCCAAAAAACACTGGATTTGAGTGAAGTGGTCTCAGGAAAATATGAAGGGTTGGGGGTGGAGATGGTTTTCTCTAGGAATCACTTGAAAGGTGGGTGGAGACAAGAAAATTCCTTTGGGTATGGTGAAGAAATTCTGAGGCATCCAAGCTTGTGTTGGTTTGGTGATCCTTGGACCAGTTTAGGTGAGATCGCAGTGGCTTGAGGGTGGCAGTGGTTTAACCTATAGATTCCCTGTTTTTTTATATTTGTTTTATCCCATGATATTCCACGTTCATGCTTTGAATATGGCAGGAGAGTGATTAGCTGAAAGAAATATTTGGTTTAGCCCAATATATGGTTAGTTGGTACATGGAAGTCCCTAACTTGGTTGACATTTCCATATGTTATTATGTGTTGATTATTATTGAGATTAATGAAAACAAGTTTTGATTTTACATATGATTTTATGACTCGTGTATCATGGTTCCATTATGTTTAAGTGTTAGTTACATGCATGGTATATTTCTAATTTTATGATGTTCTCTTGTTATGGATCCATTCCATGGTTAGATGGGATCTTGGTTACCTTATGAATCCATGAGCTATTGTATGTTGTTTGAGCTAGTAATAGAGGGAAATACACCTTCTTGATGATTCTATGATGAACTTATTGAATTAGTGAACAAATATTCATTTATCTATAGGTACTTTGCCTATAAAGTGTTTGCATAAATGACTATTATGTGTTTTGTAAGTTGAGTATTATTAGAGACTAGAAATTGATTCTAGAGGTCCCTGTAGCTAAATGATAGAGTTCTAGAAAGTTATGAGCTGATCTGGGTAGTGGCCTGAAGACTAGCCTAAAAATATGGAACAGAGTCCCTCGTTGCATCCACAAAACTGGGGAATTTTGGTTGTAGCCGCATGGAAGGCACCTTGTGCATGCAGCTGGAGCCTTTTAGCCACATGCGCAACTTAGCATGCATGTGACTAGGTCGTAAATTAATGTAAAAGAAAGTTTAAGGTCAAGGAAGGATCACCATTGGATGTTTTCTGACATCTGGGTGAGCAAGTGTCCCCGAGAGGTTGCAGTAAAATTGCAACAGACTAGGCCTCACTTCCATAACTAAAACTTGGATGTCAAGTCATGCATAATAACTCTCAACTCATGTTTATCCTTGAGAGCTTGTAAAAATGAGTAAATGTGGAGTGATGTATTACAAGCATGATCATCTAGTTTTCAGCAGGCTACTATATTTTCAATTCCATATATTACTTTTCCATGCCATGTTTTCATATATATATAGTATATCCCTTCAACTGTTCAAAATCATCACATAATTGGTATGTTTCGCCTCGACCCGGTGCATATCCTTGTGAATATAATCTTCAATACACTGCTCGTTATTCCATTGCAAGATTTTTCATGTGTTGTATATGCTTTCCATTGTGAGACATAGTACACTCGTACCAACACAATGCTTAGGGACAAGGATTCAAGACTAGTATATGGTTACGCACAACATGTTTATATATGATGGCCTTCAATGTATTATGGGCACATGCATTATTTCCTTTTGTCACAATTATACAACGTGTTGAATTTCGATCTCCATTGTAATGCTTGGCAATATCCATCACATAGTTTATGACTTGCTCCTTGCTTTGAAATTTTATCCCATTCTTTAGAACAACGTAATACGTGCATTCGTTGCGCAATAGTTGAATATTGGTTCAACACATATGTTTTTCCTACTTGTATTATTCACATTGCGTGATTATATGGTTTCACATATATGGTGTATGTTATCAAGACTTTGACAGCTACCAATGCACCACAAACGGTATTATACGTGACCCATCATGGATGCTATCGCTTATTTGTTCATTGCATGGTGTTGTGCATTACGCAATATTGTCCTTTAGTTTCAACACATGATCATGCACTCTTTGTAATTCTACACACTATCCTTCATTCTTTGCCTTTTGGTATACCTTTGTCATGATATTTTGCATATTTGTATTATTCACATTGCATGGTTATATGGTTTCACATATTGGTGTATGTTATCAAGACTTTGATAGCTTCTAAAGCACCACAAATGATATTATATGTGACCCATCATGAATGCTATCACTTATTTGTTCATTGCATGGTGTTGTGCGTTATGCAGTGTTGTCCTTTAGCTCCAACACATGAGCATGCACTCTTTGTAATTCTACACACACTATCCTTTATTCTTTGCCTTTTTGTATACCTTTGTCATGATCTTACTACATACATCCAACACATGAGCATGCACTCTTTGTAATTCTACACACACTATCCTTTATTCTTTGCCTTTTTGTATACCTTTGTCATGATCTTACTACATACCACTCATTGTCGCCCCTCTCAAATTTGTGTTGGAATTCCTTCTCCTTTCATCAAGTAGTGTGTCGAATGCACAAGTGCCACTTTAATTCTAGTCACCACCATAAAATACATTAGGTATCATATCATTTAAACTTTAGCTTATAATTTGGATTCATATTTAAAATGATGCCATGCTTTGAGGGACCACATGAACTTTACGTGGAGGAAATAAACTTCATTCGTTGTGAGACATGAGTGATGTTCATTGTAATAATCTATGACATGGGCCCATTCACCTGTAAGAAAATCAACATCAATTCTTATAAGTCATTCACTCCACGTTGTTCTAAATGGCTAGTTGTATTTGCAGGCTCAAGCTCTTACAACTTTTATGACTTTACATCTTACAACTTGGAATGCTGGATAAATTCTAGAGATTGCAAGTCTAAATAGATAAGTGAGCCTATTTTAGCAGAATGAACTTTATAAAACTCCAAAGAAACCTCTAGGTGATTTTGCAAATGCTAGAATCTTTCTCGAAAAGGAACTCAGTAAGGATATGCATTTTAAAGACTTCAGTTTGAAAGATAAACAATCATTTTCCATAGGACATACAAACTTTTTTAGTTATCGAAGTGTCATGTATTTATTAGGCAAATATTTGATATGAAAATGCAAACATTATGTCTTGAAAATGCCATGAAATACACATGAGGATACAAGCTTAAGGACACAAATCAACGAATGTGAACTAAGGGAAAGTATAACCAACAACACAAAACTCATGTCTATACTTTGCATAAGACAACACAAAGAGTACAAAGTTAGGGAATGCATAATGGAAACAAGAACTTCACAAACCCTAATGTATTTAGACAAGCAGTGAACATCTCAAATGCACGCTACAAGACATAAGCCATCATAGACCTAGATGACAACTAGGTTAGGAAACATGGGATCAAAAAAGTCATAACCTCTGAGACCTTAAGAGCAGAAGGGGGACCTAAAATTTGAGTGTTCGGTCAAAATCCTAATGGTTAATGATATATGGAATTATTTTGAAAAATATTATAACCATTTTGTAGACCTTGATACACTGTTGCTTGTGTCATACAATAAAAAATTTGTTGTTTTCCATCAAACAACTTGACAAGAGATGTTCTTACCTTGATTTTCAATAAAATTACATTCAATAAGATTCTAATAGTTAATCCAATAATTTGTATGATTTGTAGGTCATAGAAAATAGTAGCCATCAAATGCATTGCTAACATGAGATTGACATCTTGCTACTAAGTCAAATTAGAAAACATAAATAAAATAATACAACCAACCACAATATATACTATTAGACTCATAAAACATTTCATATCTCTAAATTGAATCAATCATAGTAATCGAATAACTACACTATTCCAACCAAAAAATTTAAAATCTAACTGCCTATACAACAAAACTTTCATTCAAATCGTGTAATAAAATTCAAATCAAATACTGCGTATTAAATTCTAACGAAAATATAACCCATTATTAATTAGATTTAAATTTATATAAATGCATAAAGCATACACCTAAAGCATATCACTATTAAAACAAATACATAAATGCACCCACCTATACATGGATTCTTATAAACATACTAATAATGTCACCTGCAAAAGTAAACCTCAAACTAAATTACACCGAAATAACAAAATAGATAAGTAAAGATACGAGTACCGTGACTAAGTTGAAGAGATAATAACGTTTTATGGAGAGATATTAAGTTGAACGAGAAAAAGGTAGTGCTTATTTAATTAACATCTAAACCATTTTAGTGAACACTTTTTGGTTATTATTAAAATGGAGATAATTCCATAATTTTAGTTCGTCCTAGCATGGATGGTTATAGTGCTTTACTTTGATTTGAGAATATTATTTGCCTCATGGTTATTGTTATTCACTATCATAGGTTGCTTAACGGGCAAGTGATTAAAGATCAATAGGATGTCAACTCTAAGGTGATATGATTAGTAGTGTGCTAATTATGAAAAAAAATGTAAGTGTGTAATATCAATATTTGTTGTTATAATTTGTGGACAATCTATTTTTATATTTTTGGTTTGTATTTGTTATATTTTTTTGGAAATAATTTAAAAATTTATGAAAATTGTTCGAGGACAAGATCAAAGAAGTGAAAAGCTTTATTAATCAATGCTAACAACATTGATAATAGTATGTTAAATTACCTCTTTTGCAAGCCCAAAATTTACACACACATTACAAAATGGACTACAATATGTTATCAACATCATTACTTAGTAGATGTCCATGTTCTCATCTAGACAAGGAGGTGTCTTACCTTAAATCACACGTCACAAGATTTTTAGGAGTGAGTATTAAGTGTTCTCTTAGGAACTTGCAAATGACTTACAAAACCTACACATGTTGGGGCATTGTTGTATATGGAGTGGTGAGCATTGGAAACACATCATTGCTCAAATCAGTCCATAACTCCAATTAGGAGAGTATTACATTTTCTGATGTTTTGATGTCAACTAAGAGAGTATTATATTTTCTAATGTTATGATTAGGTAAATTTTTCAATACTATACAACTTTGGAGCTGCAAGGTTGTATTACAACATTGCAAGGTTATATTGCACATGCACTCAAATTAGGATTTTACAACATATATGATAAACTTGATATCCCAAAGTTAGAGTTCCTTTCATGTTTAAAGAGTAAGATTTGCTAGAACTAGGTGTGGCATTTAAGACTAAGAAAAACATAAAATTAATCAATATTTTTTATTAATGTTTAATTATCCATGTGTTTCCACCTCATTTTTCCCAATACAATGGATACAACCACATTGTTAAGCTTTAATGTGATTGCATTACACCTAATAACTACAAGTAGGATATCCCATCAATCTAGCAAAGAACGCCAAATAATAATGCACTTGTTTTATTTAGAATTTTTGATATCAACAAAGAACAACTAACTTACCATAGTGTTAAAGGCAATGAGATGCTCTACTATTGAGTCATCACAATTCATCCTTAGAAGGTACACCTTATTTTGAAGGAAATTTTTGTTTACTATGGACTTAAACTTATACATAGCTCATACCTTATCTCATAATTCCTTCAATATAGCTTCTCCCATATCATTTAGTAACAATGAATTTGAACGACATAACTAGATCATACTCTTTTCCTTCCTCTCCAACTTCATGTAGCCTATCATCATTGTACTCATAGATGCAATACCATGATCCATGACAACCCATTTTTATTTTCCTAGAAGAAGATCCTCCATATTGAGCTTCTATAGCTCAAAATTTGACCATTAAATTTTTCAATATTGATTTTACAAGTCCTCACAATTCTCTCTCACGCATGAATTACAAGTACAATCTTCCACTAAAAAAGTATTTATTATCACCCAAGATAAAATTTCTCTATCAAGAACAAGCTAAACCATAGCAAAAAAGGTGCACCCTTAAAGCTTGAAAGCTTTCTCTGATATGAAATGTAAGTTTTAAGCATTTTCGAGTGAGGAAATGCATATAGATTCTTAAGCAAAGCATAAAGAATAACAATGGCGCATTCAATGTACATTGAGATTTTACCCTCGAAACCCTTATTTGAGAAAACTAATGTAAATAAATTGAACCTCTTATCTTCTCCATTGTATTAACTTTAGCATTCACATGAAAACATTTTTGGTATTCCTCGACATCCAATACCATAATCTATTAACCCAAATTAGACTACAAGCTTGATTCCTTATTGAGGATTAGATTACAACGGGTTGAGAAAGCATAACATCCCATGGATGAGTCTGCAACCCCCATGTTATAGTTAACACCTTATGCATAAGTGCATAATATACATTGAAAAGAACAAAATGCATCTCCAATAAATCAGAGCTAGTAAGGGTGACTAGTTAAGAGAAGAAGTTATTATCCTCCTCACTAAAGTTCAAATTCTACTCGTGACATATTTCCCCTCATAGCTTGGTCTGGCTTAACAAGGCATTGTTAATAATGTTGTCACTTAATTTCTTGGGGGTGGGATGAGAGACTCAAGAGTTTAGCTCAATTGGTTGTTTCCAATGTTGTTGGGCATTTCTTTATTTCCATGTAAATGAGTACTTAAGTCAAATCTCCATTGGTGAGACAATAATCTACATCAACAAATTTGTTAGGAATGTTGGGTAATCAGGATTGGTTCATATCAACAATTTCAATATATGTAGGTATGGCTAACAGATTCTAACATTTCTTTTTTGATAGATTTTACAATGTCCATCAGTTTACCATCTTCTTGTTAGATTTTCAGTAAGAGATCTAATTTAGATTTGATTTTCCCCTCTTCTTACTGATTTATAGTAGGAGATCTACCATTAATTTAGATTTAACTTATTTAATCTGTTGCATTTTATAAATTAGTTAAAGGTGAACAAACTTATAAACTAGTTAAACTTCAATCAATCAAGCACAAAGAGAAATAAACGAAGAACCACGAAAAATCAGATCCTTTGAGGTTCATATGTTTCATATAATATTCAAAGATTCACACACATTTCTAGTAAGAGATACACCCTTAATTTAAATTTGATCTATTTAATATGATGCATTTTTATATTTTGAATCTGGTATTGCGACTTAAATGGAAACACCGAGAATGAACAAACTTATAAACTAGTTAAACTTCAAACAATCAAGCATAAGAGAAATAAACGAAGAACCAAGAAAAATCAAATCCTTTGATGGTTATATATTTTTAATAATATTGAAAGAATCACAATCAATGTGGATAATAATCCCTTAAATTTCCATCCAATTTTTTTCTTTAAAATATTAAATCTTTTAATACAATTTTGTTATTAAAAATAAATTTTTTTATATACTCTAATTTTTAAATGTTCCCAATTTATTTGATCATTTTTAATCAATATTCACAAATCAATAAAACTATATCAAATATCATCATGAGATAAAAACTAATTACTAAAATTCATATTGAGTATCTTACTTAAGTGTGATTTAACACTTCTATTTCTAGTTGAGTCCACCAAAACACATAACAATTAACTATTTTTTGGAGGAGTGATCTGTGGGATGCTATTATGTCAAACTCGATAAAGTTTGGATATTCTTTGGGATAGTTTAATTCCCCTAAATATGGCTTCCATCCTCAACCCCTTCCCCTTAAATTTGAACCCGAGACCCGATGAGGACTAAAACACCATACAAACCAATTAATCTACATTCCATGAATACACAATAATTAACTATCAATTCTACAAAATATTATCATCCCTACTTAATATTAATATTCCATACTAATGATTTTTTTTAAATACTAATGACTTCTAACTATGAAGAGGTCATAAGTACTAATGAATTTTCACTATGAAGAGGGAAAAATCAAACCCAAAGGTTTCTATGCATGATGAAAGGAAAATTCCTTATCTTCGCTAAAGAGTGGTGTAAAATCTATTGAAACTTCATAATGGAGGATGATTATCAATGTTAACAATTTTTTGATGCAATGATCACTTTTTATGTGATGGTACATAAATAATTTCATTTGAATTTTAATGATTATTACCTTTTAATTAAATTGTGTGTTAATGCTCCTGATCGGGATGCGGGTCATCAGTCGGGACAACCTGGGTGCAGCCATGCATAGTAACCAGGCACTTATTACTATTGTCCCCCACATGCTCAAGCTAGGGGGTGCAGTGTCCTTCAACATGAATTCCTGTTGGGGAAGTGGGCAAGGTGGCAGGATAGGAAATAAGGCTGGGTGGTGGAGTAGGCAAGGTCATTCGACGTGCAATGCAAGAGTGAAAGACTATGGAGAAGGGTGGCGATACAGAGCAGTGGAAGGTCGACAGAATGAGAGGAATCTTGGTCACGGACGGACGCCTGCAGAAACCGGGTATGTAATTCGGCTTTGCCTCAGCATTGAATCTATGTTCTAGTTGGGGTTATGCTGGGGGGAAAGGAGGGGAAAGAGTCTGAAAATATGGGGAATAGAATGTTGCTGGTGGAAATGGGGAAGGAAATTGCTTGCCATGGCCTGGTTCTGTGTCTATACTTTCTCCTAAATGGGTAAAAACCATGACTGTGGGGGCGGGGTTGTGAGCATTTGCATTCTGTAACTAAGGTCTGGGAAAAACTAGATAGAGGCACTGCAATTCAAGAGGGGCTGGGGTTTGTAGAGAGTGGCAGGGGGCTAGGGTCGCAACCATGACTGTAGCCTGCAAAGAAACCATTGGGGCAGTTGGAAACCTCATGGGATTGATGGCAAGGCCAAGAATCATGAGTGGAAAACTAGCTGGAGGGACCTGAGAGGCAAATTCATTTCTCTTTGGGCCAAGGGAGAAAGGATATAGAACCACCACATGCGTACTACTAGAATCAAGGAGGGCCTATGGGCATGGCTTGAGACGAGGCAGGATGACCTACACACAATCCATAGTAAGGGGGAAGGGAACAATGGTGGGCCACGGGGTAAGGGTCAAAGACCTCCCCTCTGGGATCTGCGGGCTTCGGTCCACCCCGGCATGTATGCAGTGAGAAATGGAGGAGAGGAAAAACATGAACAAGAAAGGTGGTGTATTACGAAAATTCTAAATTTGAGTCTAACTTTTTCTGGGTGTCAATAGTGTTCTGGCACACAAGTCATGGCCTGTGTTGTGAGAGGACATGGGCGCGGCAGGAGAGGCTCGACCCCCCGGATAGATAAGGGGTCGAGCATGTTGGAAACTCGTATGGGTTAGAAATCAATGGAGAACCTCATCACTGAAGCAATAGAGGCTTACCATGAGGGGATGAATGCTAGCATTCGAAAATTGTTGGAAGAATAGGAAGAGGAGGTAAAGCAAGGAAGCGAGACAGAGGAAGAGATGGATAAATGGAGGACCCTTGTTCCAGATCCAGGGAACACCCGAGGGAGAATCACACAGTTCAAGCAAACATTGTACTTGTACTGGTTAATGAAGAGTCTACTAGGCAAGGCGATGGAGCAGATATCTGTGGGTATGGTGGTGACAGTTCAAGGAATGTCGAATTATAAGAAGGACATGGAGAAAATTCTCTTCCAACTACACAAACATGATATCAGGATGGACAGAATTGACCGCCACATCCCTTGCATTCTGGAGTTTGTAAACTTAGGTGTAGCTTACTTATTATACTATTTATAATATAAATTTAATAATAGATAATGATAAATTAATTTTAACGGATTTAGTTTATCCTTTAAAGTATAAGATTTAAGAATTTTTTTTAATATGAAAAATTATGTGTTTGTAAAGAATAAAAATTGTTACATATAACGTGAAGTTGTATAGTTTTTAATGTTTTAGTGTAGGAATAACTAGTTAAAGTTATACACCATAGTTTTATTGAAAGATTATTAATCGAAATTTCTCACAATAAATTCTGTATAGACTCATAAAAAATTGATTTGTATATGGTAGAAAAACTGAATACTAAGAATAATAGTGAGCTTACAAATTAATAAAACTATCATAACTTATTTTACAATAACTATCCTTCGTCACCACTTGCAATAGATTACATGGTCAAATAAACTAATATTTAGTAATTTGTGTTTTCAATAATTTTTCCTAAATGTTTTCTTTTTCCCTCTTACTCTCATTGAGTCATCCAATGTTTTCCCTTTAAATTTAATGACTAAAACTAGCATGCACATATGTTTGAGGTGGAAAGTGAAGTGACTAGAAAATTATGGGAGGGGAGGGGAGGGGAGGGAAGGCTCTAGTCCCTTAGGTAAGGAATGGCATTATACATGTGACCTATCTTGGGCTTGAAGTTTGTTATAGAGGTCATAGTCCAATCTTCTAGAAAATTACACCTTTTTTATTGCAACTTGATGTAAACTAATAATGAAAATCATACTTGAAAATTATAAACTACAATTTTGTAAATTTTGACATTGCATAATGATTTATTGGCCTCCGTTTTTTTATGTAACTTGATATTACAATTTTGTAATCCAAACCTTTAATTCCAATTTTTTTGGTTGATTTATGATGGAAATGCATTTGAAAAGGACATTCAATTTGTTGTAGGATTAGCTTATGATATCATTGAGATGTTACAACTATGCACCTATGAAAATAGAGTAGACAACCCATAATGAATTGTGGATCTTACACTCACCAACCAATTGTAGGGGTGTTGATGCATTAATTTGTTGGAAACAATGTTTAATACTAGGAGGGGTGAGGGGGAAAGTTTTAAGGCTAATTTTAACTTTTATGCCAATTTATATTTTCATTCAATCTTGGCAACCATTCATGTGAATCATCAACACATATCATGTGGCAGCAATATGAATAAACACAAACACATACATCATGAGAAGCAACACATATGACATTGAGGATTTAACATGGAAACCAAAACGGGAAAAACCACCAATCTTGTTTATGATGTAAATAGAATCTCCTACTCTATTACATCAATTTGTTTGTGAGCCAACACTCACAGGAAGCACCAACTCCCTTAGATTGTTTGCTAGCACCCACTAGCAGGAAGCACCGACTCCCTTATTTTATAGACACCGGATTAGTTTACCAGAAACACCAACTCCCTTCTTATGTAGACACTTGATTAGTATACCAGAAACACTAAATTCTTAGATTTGTTGCAAGAACAAACTTGCAAGAGGCACCAGCCCCCGGTCTCTCTTTAGATATTCATCAGGTGCTCAAGTTTATGCTCAAAAATAAAAGTATCAGAATCTTGTTAAAATCAACTTCAGATCGAAGAGCTCATCATTCTGAATCCAACAGTGCGAACGACACTCAAATCCGAGCTTGTATGCAAAAGTTAGAGCAAGTCAAAGTTAAAGTTTGACTTGTCTACATGGTAGTATTGGGATGATGTGGCAAGGTCTTTAGCGAATGAGGAGGCGCCAAGTGGTAGGCCACCATTGGCCCTCATATATCACATATCACAGGTCATAGGTGGATTGGGTTAAGAATCACCCCACAAGGAGTGTTGATTGTGATTTGTGATATCGCATATCATAATCGCAGGAAAGGAGGAGTTATAGAATCGACCCCCGACACAGTCAGGATTGCGATGCGATACATCACAATCACATATCGCACCCATTACTGACTGAGATATATATATGATACAGGGATTATCTGCCGATAGCGAAATGCAATGAGTTCCGATAGCGATAAGACCCCAGACATGATATTTTATATGTTGCAATTTAATGTCCCGTCGGGTTTGTGATATCGTTATCGCAAAATTACACCATGTTAACAAGACCTTTAGCCCACCAAACCTCGCTAATTGTGATGAGCGATAAGTTCCCAGACACGATACATTTATGGGTCACAATTTAAAGTTCTTGTCGGGTCCTATGGTATTGCATTGCATAATCATTGCTTTATTTACAAGACCACACGTCGGGTTTTTATGTTGATTGCGATTTGTGATACGAATGACAGGTTATAGCCCACAACACGGTGAAATATTCACCTAGTTAGTGGATTTTGGAGCAAGAAATGGGGGTTTCTACCAGTTTTGAAGCAATTTGTGGAACAAATAGTGGGAGAACTAGGAGAAGTCATAACCTCTTCAATTCTTATCCAAATTGGATGCAAAAAGAGGTTAGGTAGCCATTTTTTAGTATTCTGAACTCATGGAGATAGGTTTTAGAGGCATTTGAGCATTGTAAACACATTTTTGTTGTAATTTTGAGCATAATATAGAGGCCCAAGCATTGGAAGATGGACCAAGGAGACATAGCCCAGGAGGGGTGAACTCTGCATCAAATCTCTATTTTGTGTGTTGTATTTTGATGTTCTTTGTTGTTATTTTGCTATTGTTCAACATATATTTTATGTTAAATTGTTTATGACATTAACATGAGAAACTCTCATGGAAATCAAATAATTAAGAAAAAATAGTGAATCCTTAAACACTTGATAAACAAATGATAAGCATCTTGGGTTTTATTCTGAATGAGGAATTAGCACAACATTACTAATCCGCTCCATTAATCAAGATGGTATCAGAGCACTAGTTTTTGCTTACTAGATCTTCTTGTGCAAAGAAAGATTTTATTGTTTGCTATTTTTGTGTCATGCTAACAAGGTTAAAACTCGAAAGAGGTGAAGGAAAGCTAGTTGGAAGCCTTGAAGTTCGGTCAAGGGGAAGAAGAGCAAGGTTGCCAAAATCTCCAACACTAGTTCAGCCTCATGTTGTAGTTGAGACTCCAGAGATCATGTCTCATGAAGGAGAACCTACAATATATTTTTCTATTATACATTCTTTTTTCACATTTGTTACAGGTGTCTTTTTAAAAGCTCTGTCTCTCGCAGAAATGAACCTTGATGGGTGACTCAACCTGCCTCCATATTCACTGCTGAATCAGGACATCTGAGTTCTTCACTTGTGTATATACCCCATCTGAGTATTAGCAGCTTCCATGGCTTCTGCAAGTAGGTGGTTTGTCCTATATTTTGCGATCATTGTATTTGTTTTTTAGGTAACAAATGCGATGTTTACTGATATGTCTTCTATGCTTCATGAATTATATTCTTCTTGTTTTTCCAATCTTTGGAAGTACTATATAGCTTATCTTTGTTTGATGAAACAGATGTTTCTGGAGGCTACTGAAGTCGGAACTTCAACAGTATCTGGAGTGGTTTTTCAGGTAACAAATGCGATGTTTACTGATATGTCTTCTATGCTTCATGAATTCTATTCTTCTTGTTTTCCTAATCTTTGGAAGTATTATATAGCTTATCTTTGTTTGATGAAACAAATGTTTGTGGAGGCTGCCGAAGTCAGAACTTCAACAGTATCTGGGGTGAGTATATATGTATCATTGCCTACCCACACAATTGTGCAGTGTACATTTTGCGTACAACATATTGTCGTTGCCTATACTACCTTTTCCATAACCACACTCCAGAGGGAGATCAAGAACGTTGGATTTTCTGGTATCTAGTGGGCTAGACGCACTGCTACTCACAATTCTCTTTGCCGTGGCAGGTCCAAAGAAGAAGCATTCCACAATCGCTCTTGCAAGCCCATGCGGTGGGAGACCATCTTCAAGGGAGTCGAAAATGGTGCACAACTCCTCCAGACAACGACAGAAGCTCTCCAAGAAGTTGGGCATGTTAACCTCTGAGCCATGTGGGCCCGTAGCAACTGTAACGACCTCCGGATTCAAGTGGCGTGACTAGGAATTCCATCGACTCCGATGAAAGTTTAAAAAAGTAATGCATGCAATTGTTAGGATGCTCAAAATGATTTGCAGGGTTGAACTGATACGTGTGTTTTTGTATTTAGAGAAGCATTATGATAAGTGTTTTGTTTTTTTGTGTGGTTAAGACAGCATAAAGAAAACAAGATGTAAATGAAGTTGTGATGAACCAGTGTGTTTTTTATTCATGATTGCAATAAAAGGTTCTCCTCAGATTAATACTTATAATTTGGCTTTGTGAGATATATAACCGATTGTTTTTTTAAGTGAATCTGTCCACCATTGTTTTCCCAACGTCATTTTGTTGATTTTTAACATTTCCTTATAAATGGAGGGTTTATCTTTGACATCACTCTGTTTGTGCTTCAATGTTCTGGTCAATTTTTTGTCATTTGTTCTTGTTTTTTAACTTTTCCCTGTAATCTCAGGGTTCATATTTGACATAGATTGTCTGTTATTCTTTTCAACATTCTCTTGTTAATTCAAAGCTCATGTAAGGAATTACTCGTTCTTGTATGCATTAAAACTGGAAGTACAGGACTTTTTGGTTGCATCTCTTTTAGCACATAAGCTCCAAAAAGGCTCGTTCCACAGAACCCCAGTGTGATGGGTTAGTACCTGTACAATTTGGCTAGCCGTTTTAATACCAGGGATTTTATTCACTAAAATTTTGTACCAAAGTTTTTAAGTGGCAACTCAAAGAACTCGAGTTTCTCAACCCCGGCAGTGACTACCGCTACGACAGTGACTCCCTTGTTTTTACTCAAAGATAATGTCAATTGGTTATATCTCTTCAGTCTACGTAAAACTAGATTTGAGTCTTAGAAAATTGAAAAAGGAAGAGTCGTGGAGCTTGCGAAGGGAAAGGGACACTTGTTGGAGTTGGCACGGCACCATGATTGTAACATACCTCAATTTCGTACCCAATTTTTTTTATTTTATTAATGTTATAATTAACCAATAAAGGAACAAATTTTTATTTCATCCTTACGTTGTAATAGGAACATGCCATAGAGGTAATATTTTACTGCACAATATTTTTGCTTTTTGTGAATTAAATATTTTCATAAATCTTAGCTCTTATCAGTCAGGCTTTCTTCATGTATTCCATGGTTAAATGTTTTTTACTATAATCTTTAAACTAATGGATTTTCTTTCATTTTGATACATTAACATATTGTATACTAATTTGGCCATCCTTCGTAGTACTATTTTCAAAGTGAGTTGTTGTTTTAGCATTAAGCCATCTTTATTTTATTTTTCACTTAAATCTACATATAATCAATTTTTTTATAGCAACATAGTTTTATGTGCCCAATTACTAACCTTATATATATATATATATATATATATATATATATATATATATATATATATATATATATATATATATATATATATATATATATATGGTTTACACCTTATAACTATATCACAAGTTGGACCCAAATTCTCTATGGTTTTAATAACATTGTCATATAACAACCCACTCATTCAACTACCAATAATGTTATTAATCCATAGTCTTGGTTGACACATATGACACTTAGGTCATAACTATAATTGCTTTCTTTAAAAACTATGACATAATTTCCCTGCTTAACTATATGGGATATACGAATATGGTTTCAATATGGCTCAATCAACTAGACAATAGTTAGAGTAGTCGAGTTGAATGACCTAAAGGAGCAGGATCATCAATAGAGGAAGGAGTTGCAAACTAGGAGCACAAGAACCAACAGCTGTGTTCAGGGTACGATTAATAAGTTGTGATGGTGCATAACATAAACTATATGATCAATGTATCTTGTATCAATGGCTGTATGAGGGACATTATCCCTAGTACGAGATCCCTAGACAATTGTATTATCAGTTTGTTAATATAACAAAGTTGGGTTTTGTAAAAATGTGTCTACATTTGTGTACTAGTAGATTTGTTTTTGTATATTGTTCATCTATGCAAAGTAGTTTGTTTTAGTATTGGATTGGTAGCATAAGTGATTGTAAGATTCTAACCTAGACTCGAATATCATGGAAAAAAAACACCTTCTATACTTCATCCATTATTTTCTCTTAACTCACTCCCGTGACTTTTTCAGTTTGTCCTACATTGTAGGTTGTTAATGAAGGTTGTATGCATCTAGCTCCCGTGTACAACCCTATGATCTCTTCCCCTTACATTTCTATGCACATCGGTTACTCCAAGACACATTATATTAATAGGCTTATCTTCCTCAATTTATAACATCTTCTCACATATAACTCTATGTATATATATTTTTATTTTAATAGTACCTCAACTAGAAAAATCTATGTTAAAATATTTTCTTTTATAGTTATGGCTACACCATTCAACCATAGATTTTCCATTAGTTCTAGGTTGTCCCATGCCAATTTTTTTTTCACAGCTTCAATAACCTACTCCAGAGAATCCATTCATAGTCCATATGTTTATCCTACTACATCATTCAACCAATTTTTAGTTAACTACCAATTCAATCAACCTTGTTAACTCTTTTATATATGGATCATACTATAAATAATCCAATCAGTAAAATCTCCAATAAATCAATCGTACTAATATGTAAATCATATAGATTGGATGTCTATTTTATCCTTCAAACCTAAGCCATAAAGGATTTATTTGCCCATTTTAAGGTCTATTACAATTTCCTTTTTAGGAATTCCACATTTTCACTCTTGATTTTGTCCTTGATAAATTTCACACTTACTCATTCCTATGTAAATATGATGTTTCCTACATTTTTTCAGCATTATTCTTGGGTTCCTTCGTGTTTTCCTAGTTTCTTGGGTAACCAAAAAGCCATATTTATTGTTAGTTTCAATATGGTAATCTCTAATTTATTTACTTGACATGTTATTTTTTTATTAAATTTCTTTTAATCACAATTTATTGGGATATTTCATCTTGTCTTACAGATATATCACCTATTTAATAGGGCTCTCACATATGTAACCGTCCACTTATTTTTAATTTATCCAAACATAGTTTTTGTTTATCCAATATATACATGATCAAGGGTACTACCAATAATCCCTTATCCAAGCATGTTTGAATTTGAGACTTTCTCTTGATTTTTCTCATTATGGAATTATGGACTACATTGCTAAGTAAAAACCTCATCTGATACTACCTTATTTTACAGGTAGGGAGATGATACCCATGTTCATGGTTTCTCTATTTAACTATTGAAATTTTTAATTTCTGTATGCTCAACCAAGAGCACACTACTAATTCTAAGGTTCAACCCTTCTTACATAGTCCTACTGGTCAATGAATATCTAGAGTATGTGGGCACAATTTAGTTTGGAGATCATTTGTACATAATAATACTTTGTATTCTCTATTTATAATTTAAGTTCTTGTTCTTGCATTCTCAAAATATAGTTTGAATATACTCATGGATATGTTTCTTGCATAACATCCAAATTTCCATTAGTAAATCTTTTTTTCTCAAACACATTCAATGTGATATACATAGTTTCCTATATAGCATACCTTGTATGGAAGCATGTTTATAAGGTTCTTATACCATTAAGTTGACCAATTTCCATCTTTGCATCGACTTATCACCTAATAAGGCTTATCCAAGCCTTTTTATCTAATTTACATATTACTTGTATGATATTATCCACAAGGTTTCCCTCCTATTCTCCATTGGAATAGTGGTACTTTTAAGAATTTATATGTAATTCATAATTTTACCTTTATAGTGACATAGTGAGTCATTTGGCCCCCTTTCGACATTCCTCTGTTGTTCCTAGACAACTTATCCATACATTATGTAATAACTAATTCCACAATGTTTATCTTACCATTACACTTTTGATATTGTGGTTTCTTCCTTAGTACTCCATGTTTTTAAGATTCACTTGCCAAGAAACAAATGTAATACAATTCTTTATACCTCACATAATGTAATAAGTACCTGTTTTTTACAGGTTCTTCACCTTGTATAATATTATCCTTTATAGGATTTATCTCACAATTTAATTTAATTTAACCATATTAAACAAAAAACTTACTAGTTTAACATCCCTTTTTCCTAACAATGTCCATAAAATTCCTTGAGAACAATTTTATGATATAAAAAGATAAACATCTACGTTTTCTTTAGGCAACAAATAATTTATATTGTTTTCCATGTGATATGTACTGCATGTTATTGATGAGTTTCATTCCACCTATCTCGCTTAATCACAACTAACCAGTTGATAACATCATTTCTTTGCACTGATTTTGAATTTAACATCATTTCTTTGCACTAATTTTGAATTTAACATCTAAATTTCTCAATCTCTATCTTTCCACTGCTCACCATCTTCTTTCACCACCAGAATCGATCTCGTAGATCTCCCACTGAATAGGGTCTACCACAGGCCTGAGCGAAACCCCTTAGCAACAAAGGCGTTCCATTGAAGCCAAAACAACTCTGATACCAAATGTAGGTTTTAACCTCATACAGAAATTACCTGCATACAAATTCTAAAACACATAAAATAAACAATGTGAGAGCATAACACATAAAACACATATACACAGAGATTTTCCCCTGGATCCCAAAACCGGGACTACCAGCTTGATTTTTCATTACTGTCCTTTCAATGTTATAATACATATTTATACATGCCGCAGCATCCAATACCATGGACCGAAAACCATCACGTCCAATACCATGGACCGAAAACCATCGCATCCAAAAAACATGTGCGAAAATCATGCACAAAACCATAGGTGGGTCCACCCAACCTAACATAGGGTCAAAAAACCAAAATTTCCTAGGGTGCTGCCCCATACCCCATAAAGTGGGGTTACGGGTATACCTAAAACCCCCTGTGACCCCCCCCCCCCCCCAGCTACACAATCGACACAAAAAAGGGTGGCTCCGCCCCCCTTCTAACCCATCGGTTAACTACGTGGGATAGTCTTGGAAAGAATATAACACAACCCAACAACGCATGCCACAAATCTAGGAAGAGCGACAATTGGTGGGAGGTTTCCGAGATGATCTTGCATGCAACCTCCAGCTGCTAAAAGTAGATCCCTGAATCAAGGTATTCCTTTGCATGCTGCCTTGGGAGAAGCATCCCATGCATGCAAATCGATTTTGCTCAGTCCCGGAGGGAACCGATAAACTCAACTTCACATGCAAGAGGTTGCTCAACTGCTGGGAGAAAACGCACATTTCTGGAAGGGAGTTGGGCTGGATGCCCAAGGGATTTGCACAATTTCTGGGCAGAGCAGCTGAATGCTGCCCAGGATTGCGCAATTCCTGGGTTGAGAATCCCTGCTGGGAGGAATTATGCAATTTTCTAGATGAATCCTGACTAGAAGAAATGCGCAATTCTGGACCTCATCAGGCTGCCAGACTGAATTGTGCAATTTCTCGAGGGAAGGCTAGTTACCCTCCATAATTGCACAATTTCTTAAGGGAGCTACTCAGCCTGTAGCTTGACCAAGTCCGGACAAATAACTTGTGAGGGGAATGCATCAATCTCTGATAAACAAGTTGCCTTTCTGCAAGAAAAACACTGAAGCTTGTGAACTTAACGAAGCAAGACATGCTGTTGTGAAAGGTTGGTAGAGAGGCTCCAAAACGAAGCTAAGGAAAAATTTTGGAGGGTGGTTGTAGTCGCTACAACAGGATTGTAAATGAATGTTTCTTGTACTTTTCTCTTTTTATGCCACTTAATGAATGAAGGCATCCCCACTATTGAGCAGGGCCTAGAGACGTAGTCCAAATTGGATGAACTCCATAATAAAATCTTTGTGTTATGGTTTCATGCTTATCTTGTTATTTCCACATTGTTTTATGTGCTTTAAGTTCCATGGTTAATAAGCTTTGTTTCATGTAATTCTAATGCATCTATAAGTAAAAGATCTTGGATCAAAACATGTCATGAGAGAGGTTACTATGAGGGATTCAACTTCCTTGGTGACTTTAAGGAAGCGGAACCGACGAAACATATCAAACAAACCCATCCACATCAGCAACAACACCCTCAAGGGACATGTTAGCCACTCAAACATCATGTCCCTAAGTCCCACTGATGGTTTAAGCCTTTTAATCCAAAGTTGCATCCATGTTATAGGCAAGACAACGAAAAGAAGGCAAAGTCGCTCTTAGAGGCCTATGTGCCAGCATCCCTAGACTCTTTTCAGCAAACCTATGCCAGCGACCCCGAGATTTGAGCCAATTTTCTTGCCCAGAATCCCGACCTCTACCCAGAACTTGTTACAACCTCTAGAATTAATCAAATACATGGTGACAAGATATAAATAAATAAAAAATCAACCTCAAGACTAAGCCTGAGCATCCCCAACCGGGACTGACATTTTGTCAAACACTTAGCATCAATGCAACCTACAGGTATAGGATACAAGACAGAGGATAAATGTCTGAAAAAATATATGAAACATAACCAAAAGGATCACCTCCTTCTCCATTGAACTATTATATCATCAATTAGGTCTTTCATCCATGCACTTAACAGTTACAAGTAAATACATGAAATAACCACGACATAAACCAATCATTTAACCATGCTTATAACTAGCATAAAACCATGTAAATATCAGAGATATGACATCCATTAAATCCACATATAAACAAGTGCTAAAGTAAGAGAACTTATATTTTATTAATCATAAGCAAATTTTACCAGGTTCAGGACTTCCACGTACCACTCGACCGTAGACATGGCTGAACCAAATCTCTCTTTCAGCTAGTCACCCCCCGTGCCATATTCCAAGAATGAATGTGGGATCTCATAGAACAACCAATCCAAGAACAACCAAGGAATCTAGAGGTTAAACCACCTCCACCCTCATCAAACCGTGATCACACCAAAATCGGTGCTCCGATTACAACCGAACCGAACTTGGAATGCCATCTGAAATCCATCACTGTCCTTGAGGATTTTTCCATCTCCTTGTCTCTCAGTCTTTACCGTAATCCAAATCGGATCAATAGGCCCTAAATTGAGACCAGTCTCTCAAGCTTTACTGCAATCCAAACTCGGATCACTAGGCCCTAAATCGAGACTTCTCCCTTAGGCTTGTATCCTGCCAAAACCAGACAAGGGATTCCTAGGCCTTTGGGAATGGAACTTGAGACCACCTCCGCCCCAAATTCTGAAATCCATACAGAAAACCAAATCTCAAAACCAAAATAAACATCCCAACACCATGGCATATGGAAAAAGGCAAGGCTAGGCTAAAAACCACTGTCTTAACCCGGCAAAACCATACCACTGATAGCAAGAGAACTATAGACCAACATGTAAAGCCATGCATGTCAAAAACAGCTAGAAAATCACACATGCAAAACGTTACCTACAAGTATTCCTGATGAAGCTACCTGATCCTAATTTTCCTTACTTGATCCTTGCTTGCTTTTCCTTTCCTTTCCTTGCTTTTCCTTCCTTGATTCAAAGCTAGAGTGCTCCAAGAAACTCTAAGTGACCAAGAATGAGAGAGAGAGAGAGAATAATGAGAGAGCTCCAAAATTGAACTGGCCAAGAGCTTACACTGACTAAGAACCTTGCAAACTGATACTCAGAAGCCTTTTTTCTGAATGGGGCCTTTATTTTCTTCATTTTCCGTTATTTTCCTTGAATTTCCTCCTTACATGCAACCTAAGACATTTCACCTTACTTTTCTCCTAATTTCCTTTATATTCATAAATAAATGTGCCAAAAATGTATTTTTTTCTTTTAATTCGTTTACCAAATTCCTTAGCCATAAACAACTAAATGAACACCCACACTAGGATGTCCCACACAACATTCAGTTTGGAATAAGTGTCCCTTACCCGTGGTCTTTTTTTCCCTTTATATACTTTTGTTACACAAAATTTTCACCAGGGTTGTTACATGCACATCTGGAACCAACATAATGAAATTATCACTTATTTGAAGGATATTCTTATGGACGAAGTCCAATATTTTCGCAAACAATATTAGACCTTTGTTGAATCAAACATTGGTTACCAACAAGAACTGGAGAATTTATTTCCCTGAATTTTCAATGCAATGGACTCTGACCTATTGGACGACCCAATAACTTTTGAAGAATTGAAATGAATGTTATGTGAACTTGCTAAGGATAAAATCCCCAAACTTGACAGTTGGCTGGTGGAACTATACCTTTTCTTCTTTGATTTGATGAGATATGATCTAATTATGATGGTGGAGGCGACTTGGCTCCAGGGGCACATAACAGGTGTTATAAAGGAAACCTTTATTAGTCACATCCCAAAAAATCATAACTCTTTTAAATTCTCTGATTATAGGCCAATATCATTATGTAATGTAGTCTGTAAAATTATCTCCAAAGTGATTGCTAACAAAATCAAACAATTGTTGTCTAAGCATATCTCTTTGGAGCAATTTGGCTTTCTTTCAAGAAGGAGAATAAAAGACGTTGTTGGGATTACTCACAAGTGTATTCATTCCATCTGTATTAAAAAATGAAAGTTTTCTTGATGAAGATAGACCTCAACAAAGCTTATGACAGGGTGGACTAGGAGTTTTTAAGGCTACTTTTCAGGTGTGGATTTCAAAGAAGACATGTTAACCGGATCATGGGCTATGTTTCCATGACCAATCTTGTTGTTTTGATTAATGGGCTTCCTACATAGTTTTTTAGAATCCAACAGGTAATTCAACAAGGGTACTCCCTATCCCCATTACTCTTTAATCTTGAGATGGATGGGATTCACATGGCTCTCAAAGTTGTCATGGAGGAGGGTAGAATCAAGGGCTGTAAAATTTTAGTCAATAATCAACTATCCAACCTAATGTTTGTGGATGAAGTTCTTGGCCTTGGGGAGATCAATATAGCATAATGGCACACTTTCTCCCAAATTTTAACTAAATTTGGCAGTGCCTCAGGATTGTTTCCAAACATGAAGAAATCAGAGCTTATTGCAGATAATGTGGAGGACAAGGAGGTAAAAAAGATAGCTTATCTCTTGGGGATCAAAGTAAAACCCCTGGTAGAGGGGTTTAAATATTTGGGCTTCTACTTGAAGCCCCGCAACTACAATAGGAGTGATTGGAAATAGATCTTAGAGAAATTTGAAATGAATTTATTGTTGTGGAAAAACGAGTGGCTCTCTCTGGGAGGAAGGATGATAATGAAAAAGGAAGTCCTGCAGGGAATCTCCATCTATTGGATGCTCGTATTCCACCTTCCTATGGTTGTCATTCGTAGAATCAATTCCATTATTGCAAATTTCATATGGCCGAGCTCTAGAGATAAGAAGAAATTCCACATGTCCTCGTTGGCCAACATCTGCAAACTATCCAAAATTAGTGGCTAGTGTATAAAGGACACATATATTTTCAGTTGTATCTTTCTTACATCGAATCTATGGAGAGCGTTGTTGGGGCAAGGCTTTTGATAAAACATAATTAGAGATAAATACCTTGATAATGCATATTTGGAGGATTGGATTAGGGCAGGAGCTCTAGTAAATAAAAAGGATTCCTGTGTGTGGTGAAATTTGATGAATGGTTGACCTTCGTTGTGCAGTAACCTTAGATGGGTAGTAGGAAGGGGCACCAATATATAAGTTGGTGTTGATGCTTTGGTAGGTAAGGAGCGATGCCATTCCCTCTCACTACCCATTATCCAACATCTACACAATTGTGGATTACATTTGTTGTCACACAATGGCATCAATTTTAATGAGGGATTCCCCTCAACATATTGGAGGCAGACAAGAGAGTTGAAGCTTAATCTAGAACTCTATTTTGAATGGGATTCCTACCATTCACATCTTTTGCAAGTGGGCATTGTTCTCACTGAAAAGGTGGACATGATCACTTGGGGTGGCATTTCACTGGGCAGAGATATTCCTGCAAAGGTAGCTTTCTTATACATTTCTGCTAGGCCCTAGCTAGACCCTCTCACCATTTAGGTAACCTGGATGTGGAAGTGGGAGGTTTCAGCGAAACTAAATTTCTTCACTTGGTTGGTTTCCCACAACCGCATCCTTACTTGGGACAACCTAGTCAAAAGAGGATTCATGGGCCCGAGTATATGCCCTCTTTGCAGATATGCTAATGAGGTAGAAACTACACGCTCAACATCAATAGATTGGTGGAGAAAGTATTTATCTTCTCTAGTCTTCGAAGCTAGTCTATTCACAACATGTAGTATAGGTTTATTCTTCTGTACTTTTTCTAGGGGATTTAGCGTTATCAGAATGCATGCATCTTGGAGAATGGTGTTCCGACTCTTAGGACTAATTCTCTAAGAATTGTTGGTTATTTTTTGGAGATTAGGCCTCACAAATTTAATTGCTCCAGGCATTGTTGGTCCTTCAAACCCCTTGGCCATATTTTCCTTATTGGTTTCTTTGATGGCACCTTCATGGGTGGAGTGTGCGGATGTTGAGCAATCATCTCCCTTTCCCCCTGTCGGCATTATCACTTCTTTTGGTCTGGTGGATTGGGCACTAATATGCGGGCTAAGGTGTTAGCCTTATGGGGAGTCCTCTGTTGTGCCCTCTGGCTAGCTGTGGATGAGATTGTTATCTTAGGGGATTCAAAAGTGATAATCGACTCAGCATTGGGTCCTTGCTCTCTAGTTGCTTTGTCTTTGTGTCATTGGTTGGAGCAAATCACTTCTATGAAGGCTTGCTTCCTCTCTATTTCCTTTCGCCACATTTTTAGAGAGCATAACTCAATGGCGGAACAACTCTTCAAGCATGGGACTTCAACACATTCTGTGTTGTTTCATTATGAGTGCCTGGAACAGAGCTTTGTCATTCTTTTTTGCGTGAAGGACAATTTTCCTCTTTGTCCTCTAGGAGACTCAGTCAGGCTTTCTTTCTAATCCTATCATTCTTTGTTTTGCATGTTGCCTTATGCAAGGGCATATTTTGCATTCCATTTTGTCATGTGAGAGGTGCATATGTGTTTGATTTTGACATCTACATGCTCTGTTTTGTATGATCGACATGAAGAGTGGAGTTCCTAGGGTCTCCCGGTAGTTGGGAGTTATGTTTTTTCCATTTTATCTGATCTAGATAATGTGATTTCCACAATGTGATCTCTGAAGTTGAAATTAGGCTATTGATATTCTTAGATAAATATAACAACTTTTGTACTAATAAAAATTTGTTGTTTTTTCCCTTTTAAAAATAAAATAAAATTATTTTAATAAAAAAATTTTACTATTTATTAAATTTCAAAATATTTGCGAAATCTACCAATAAAATAAATATGCAGATCTTCTTAAGGAAAAATATACATTCAAATCCCTAAATATCGACTGGCCTCTCCTATGGCGGTGTGCACATGCTATTATACGTCTTATCGTGCAGTTCCTCGCGAGTCTTGCGTTGGTACTCTTCTGCCCGAAGGCTGCTGCTCGTAGAGTATATGTGGGCACCATACGGTTGCACATGTATGTGACTCACTGCATCCAGCTCCGGAATGTGACCTTTCACAGAACGTTTTCTTCTTCTTTTTTTAATGTATTTAAGCGACTAAAATTTTAAAACTAAAAATGAATCCGTAATTTGATGTTTAATAATTTAAATTACCTATCATAATTTTGAATAGAAAATTTATAGAAATTTAAAATTGGAGATTTGATATTTATTATATTTAAAGTGGGTTAGTGGTCACTATTTTAGATATAGCTTAACAATTAAGTGGGGAGATTTGATTTCCATATATTTAATAGTCCAATTTCAGATAAAACAATATATGCCTAAAACCTACTTACTTCTACTGATAAAACAATATACAATATATGCCTAAAAACTACTTCTAATAATAATTTAAAATTTTCTACTAGTAAAAAAAATAATGACTATCCTAAATATAAAAATTTATATTTTCAGATTTTGTTCCATAACTGTGATTTATTTTCTTCCCATCGCAAATAACTTTCTTCACTTCCACATATTCTACCTCGTGCACCTTACGTTGGTACTGTGCTGTTCTGTCGAAAGGCTGTTGCTGGTGGAGTTGATGTGGGTACCATAGTGTTGCACATGTATGTGAGTCACTGCATCGATAATGAGCCAATGCTCGGCGAGCCGCCATTAATTGATTGACAGAAGAACAAATCCTGAGTTGGTACGCTTCTGTAGAAAGGCTGCTGCTTGTCGAATCTTTGTGGCTACAGTACTATGAATCACTACATTGCACTGAAAATGGTCCATTGCTTTGTGTAAATTAAAGAAAACCTGCAGGATAAATTTTAAAATATTCCAGAAATCGGTCAATTTCTAAAATATTATAAAAATTTAGGTCTAGGTGTTTTCTTCTCTTTTGCAACATTGAAAAGGTCCAAAAACAATCACTTTTATTACTCACTCGATGTTGTTTTGTGTTTACTCAAGGTTATTCTAAATGGTTAATTTTCATATTTTATAAAATTATTTTAATTTATTAATTTTTTATGCACATAAATAGAATTATCTTTTAATTTCTCAAATATATTTAAAAACTATATTAGGTCAGGTTCTTTTTATTTCTCGTAAATCAGTACAGATTAATCTAACAAATGTACAATGAATTAAACACTTCCAAATTTTCATCAAGTACAGGTTCATCTGACAAATGTACAATGAATTTAACACTTCAAAATAAATTTTCATTAAGCATTGGATTGTGTATATTATATAGTTTAAAATTTATAATATTGAAAATTACAATACAGATTCATCTAACCAGTGTAAAGTGAATCTAACACTATTTAACACTTCAAAATTTTCATTAAGCATTGGATTGTGTATATTATACAGTTTAAAATTTATAATATTGAAAATTACAATATAGATTCATCTAACCCGTATAAAGTAAATCTAACACTTTAAAAATCTCATTAAGTATATTGAAAAAAATAAATTAAAATGCATAATAATTTTAATAGTTTTCTTTAAAAACCATAATATTGAAATATTTGATATGTGAATCTCATTATTAACATTTTTGTTATTAATATATTTAAAATACATGAAAATATAGCATTTACAATCATTTTTTTATTATTATTAATTTTTTAAATATAACATATTAATTTTATTTTAAGAACCAAATGAATTACATGTTTTCTTTTTATTACTTTTATTTTAATATTATTAATTTTTTCTAAATTTAGTTAGGATTAAAATAATTTATAATTGTTAGAATTTTTGGGTAAGAATCAAAGGAATTACTTCCATTGTCAATTGAGCTACTTTTTGTGACATAAATGTTTATATATATAGAAATAAATCAGTTAACATAAATATTAATGGATAATTACTTTATCTCTTTAAATTTGATACAAAATTATGATGGTAAATTAAGTACATAATTTTATACCAATTTTAAAGAAAGATAACATATTTATTTGTATAATTCTAAAATATTATAACCTAAAACTAAAAAGTTACTTTTTTATTTATAAAAATAAGCAACTTCATTTTATTAAATTTCTGCTGGATAAGGACAAAATACCTAAAAAAATTACAATGTAATCCCAGAAACAAGTTCCTCACAGGGGGACAAAATAAAATCCATATTTTCAAAATATAGGTTATTACTAGCTTACAAATTACCAACTAAATAATATGTGGACTTTATCCCTGGTGGTTGAGACGGTTTATTAATAACCTTCCCACCCTTGTTCAAATTGGGATTTATACATAATGTATGTAATGTTGTTGTAATATATGCATTTCTTCCCCTGAAGTCACTCCCTTTCAAAAAAACCAACTAAACAACAACTATAAACATGACCAAATTCACCACACAAAACCACTACTTTGCAAAATGAGATCATGAGACACGGTGCTCTATTGACATTTTATTGGATTAACCACTGAAGGAGCTGATCGTTGTGCTGCAACGATCTTCTTCGTTCCTGCGAGTTTGATGCTCACCCAATCGACTACGGAGGGCATTAATCGCCACCCCCGTGAATATAATTTTGAGACGAGGTAGCTCACACACAACAAAAATCTTATCAACCTTGAATTTTGTTAACGTTCATTCCCCTGTAGACTTGAATGAACAAGGCATGTGGATACGAGAATAAATGAAATATTGTCCTGCCACAGATTTTGCCATTAGCGAGGAGTGTGGAGACCCATGGCATGCATGTCTGCAGCCTGCCACCTCAGCTATAAAAACAGGCCCATACCACATGACTATTAATCGATCGTTCAAATTTCGGAAAGGGGTATTGGACTTATGATAGAACCTATGGACTCCCACAAAATGATCTTTTTATGCTCCTAATCTTATAAATATCAAAGAAATAACAACGAATTGGGACCTGCATGGTGTTTATCATGGGCTGGTTTTGTATCTGTACTTGTCATTGATGATGCTCTATCTTGCTTCCAATACACCAGCACGATTTGCTTATTCATTAGTTTAGTTTCTTTGTTTTGATGTATTAGGATGAGTAGGATGTGGTAAAAAGCTTTATTAGAGAAAAAATCTAAGGTCTTGGAAAAAAGTTTAGAGGGTTATGTTTAGAAATAGATGGTTATTTTTAAGGAAGAGAGTCAATGTGTAAATGTTGAATCTTGATAAGAGAATCTCTTAACATTGTTATTTTGGAGAGTTCCTTAATTTTAATTAGTTGAAAACCAAAGAAAAGTTTGTATATTTTAATCATATTATTCATCCTCTTTCCAAGGCCCCAAAAATACTTTATTACTTGGTTTTTCTCGGGATTTAAGAGAATCTCTCCCTTTAATTAATGTATTTCAATATCAACTTTATATATATGTAAATTTTAATTTGAAAACAATAAAAGAGAAATATGTAATTCTTTAAATTTTTAATATAAAACTAATATATAACATTTAAAAAAATTAATAATAATAATAAAAAATATAATAAATAAAATATTTTATTATATAAAATTAAATACAATTAACCTGTATTTAAAATATATTAATAACAAAAAAAATAATGTTGAATATAATATTTCAATATTTTAATTTAAAAAAAAAATTATTATATATTTTAGTTCCATATAATCAATTTTAAATTATATAATAATAAAATATTTAAAATATTAAATTTATTTATACATTCAAAATATATATATAGTAATTAAAATACAACTATACTAATTTTGCATATGATTTAAAGCATTTCATTGTGATGGCTAAATTTCGATTTGACTCATTTAGTAGTACTACTCCTTACCTTATCATTGCGATACCACTTTTTCCTTAAACAAAAACATATGCTATCACAGAAACATCATTAATTATAGAGTCTCACACTCTTTTATTCATGCTACCTATACTCACATAACTTTTCATTTACTATAAATATTTGTGTTGGAAAGAGGAAGAGTGCCTGGTGGCTAATAGGAAGCATTCTCGGTACTTTACAATTTTCAAGTTTCCTTCTTAAAATTCTAAGAATTTGTTAATAAAATTTTCTTTTCGTTTAGGATATTTTTAGAGTTTTGTGTAAAAGAAACCTACATTTTAAGCTAAAAGTTAGAAAAAATAAAATTAGAAAAACTAACTTATTTTAAAACAAATACATCCCATATAAAATTGCAAATTCTTCGATTTATGAGAATTTTTATATTATTAAAAATTTATTAAAAAAATTATATTAAAATTAACCTTAACTAAATATCACAATCTTGACTATATCTCTCATAATTCATATTAACCCACCAGTATTTTTTTTTTAATTAACCATAAATTTAAACACAGGAAACATTGTTAAGTAGTTTATAAAAAAAAAAAAAAACATCGAGATGTTTATGCAATGTGTTCATCTACCTTAATTTGATTCAATATTCCTCTTTCACATTTTAAACTTCTATTAATTTAGTATTATTAAGTGTGATATATGTGCGGGATAATTTTGTTGAATAAACTAATATTTTTCATATTTTATTATATAATATTTTTTTACATATTTATATTTATATTTTGTTATATATTAGTATTAGTGATAGTGATAATAATAATGTTTTTAAAAGTTTTTTTTTTTAAATTACATCGAGGATTTTAAGATCAACATATTTTGTTATATATTAGTATCAGTGATAGTGATAATAATAATGTTTTTAAAAGTTTTTTTTTTTTTTTTTTTTAATTACATGAAGGATTTTAAGATCAACACGTTTTGATGATGAACAATAATTTGTGGTTGGAAATATGTTATTCTTAAATTTTTTAATGTGATTTATCCGAAACCACATATCTTAATGATGAATTACAATATATCTTTCGAAATGCATGTCTTAGAATCCTTAATATGATTTATCCAAAAAAAACTCTTTAGAACATTATGAATCACACAAGTTTGCACTAAGAAATAATAATGTTTTTATCAATTATTTTTTTTTTTAAATATGTAAGAACAAATATATTGTTGGCACCTACAAATTAACATTAATATGATCATTTTAATGAAAAAGAGATTGATTACAATACAAATTAAATAAATATTATTACTAGCATGCAAGAGATAATAATAATAAATTGACATCTACGAAGTTACCAATTAAATAAATCTTTATTATTGACATGTTATAAATAATAATAAATAAACATTATTACTAACATGCAAGAGATAATGATAAATTGAACTCTAGGAAGTTATAGATTAAATAACATGTTATAAATAATAATAAATTAATCTTTCGGAAGTTATATTTAACATGCATCATGAAACTTGTGTTTAAGTACATTGTTAGATATTTTAATTATAATGTACATAGTTACCAAAATTTTTATAATGGTTATTGAAATTAAATTTTATAAAACTAGATCATATCGTGATTTACCCTTAATAGCCTGGTAGGAGAGTGAAATTATGAAAAGTATTTTGATATAATCATTATTCTGAGAATTAATTTGGTTTCTTCCCTACTCTCACAAGTGATGTGAATATAATTAATTGTGCATATAGTATGTGCTACCCATTAAAAAAAATACAAAATTGTAAATCGCAACTACCATCGAAAGACTCATAAGGAAAAATATGTTGTTTTAGTTTAACCATCTCTTTTCCTATTGGAAGAGATAATTTAATGAAACCACTAAATTCAAATAAAATAATGCAAAAGTTTAGCTATCTCCTAATGAGGAACAATATGATTGGAAAAGTATTTTCATGATAGGCCCCGACACGAATGCATTTTGGAGTCTCTTTAATTAAATCTGAGGTAATTTATCATGGACCAAGGATTGCAGTTGCTTCTCCAAAGGATGGACATGATTATGATCAATAAAATATATAATTTGTTGGATTTTGTCTACTAGGGTAAGAATGTCCAATCAACTTTCTCATGTGGATGTAGTTCTTAAAAATGGATGGATTTTTCATGTTTTTTTTTTTTTCATTTGGTTGGGATAGAGTTAAGGCTACAACAACTTTTAATAGTTCTCAAATAATGAGGCATATGTTAACATAGAAGGTAAATAAAGTATGTTATGAATTGAGGGGACTTTTGTGTCTATAGGGAAGGTTGGTAGGTCCATCAGAACTTCAACATTATTGGCAGAGGAGATTATAAAGATCTTGGTAAGAAAAAATATAAGGAAACATATGCTAGGCTCTCTTAGGATCCAAAGAAAAAAGAAACTAAGGATGAAGAGATGACACATACACCACACGATGAAGTATATACATCAACATGTACAATATCGGTTATGCCACCACTATTAGAGGTCACACCATCACTTGGCTAGTTCAAGATAGAGAATATTAACATAGGATGATGAAGGTACACTAGAATAGCTTTGATCATCTGCATGTTTTATATTTGATGATATTTTTATGGCTAAGATGGTTTTCTTTTCTTTTTAGCATGATTATGCTTTTAATTTAACATGAATATAGGGAAAATATTTTGAATTGAACCCATAGATGATTGATTACGTTCATTTCTTACTTAAAAAATGGAATGTTTATTTTCTCTAAATATATTATTTTGAAGTTTTTTGTGTTGGTTTCATAACTTCATGCCTAGATTTGAGTTTTCCCTAAAAGCATATAGATATTATGATGTTGAGAAGTGGAATTAATTGTGACTATGCATATTATGTTGTTAACTAGGACAATAGAGTTAACTTTTACGTGCTCTACCACAAGCAATAGACCTCTCGAACTAGAAAGGATATTATTGAGTGAGGTGGTTACCTACAAGATGAAAGGGTTTACTTGTATTTGGCCACATGTTTGTATGCCATATATGTCAGATTTATATTTGATCCTACTTAGCTTTATAATTAGTAAAGTGACAAATTAGTGGCCTCCATCTTCAACCAAACGATTCCAATTTTCTTACATCACTTGTAAGGACCCACCCTAAGAGACCCTTTCAATAAGGTCCACACAATCTCCATGAATTTCAAATGATTTCAAGAGCTATCGGTTTTGCACTTGTTTTTATGGTACATCATTACCTACATTGCCTTTCGCTGCAAATAACCAAATAAATGGAGGAAATCTAGAAATTCATCAATAAGGTCAGTACACTAAGATATTTGTCAAATCTTATAGCTTACTATTTGGATTTATAACCACCAATACCTTGACTAGGAGAATTTAAAGTAAAGGCAATTTCCCTATGTAACTAACATAAGACCTACTTTCGAGTCTTGTTATGAGAGCGATTAAATGTTATAATTAGTTGGTAGTATCATGAGTACATCTAATGTAGAAAGAAACATATGTAATTGCAGGTCAGAAGCAAGATCCATAAATGTAGAAGGCAATGGATGTGATCCATCAATGTAAAAGCTGACAAATGTACTTGTAGGTCAGAAGTAGGCAGTTGATGTATGAGCCAACAAGCATAGTTGCATGTTAGAGGTAGTAATTGCAAGTCAAAAGACAGATACATCAATGTAGAAGGCAAGAAATGTGATCCATCTGTGTAGAATGTCACAAATGTACTTGTAGGTCAGAAGTAGGCAGTTGATGTAAGAGGCAACAAGCATAATTGCATGTTAGAGGTAAGTAGTGGCTAAGTAGCAGAATAAGCATTTGACGTTGATTGATGTTAGACTCCAAACAAAAACAATTAATTGATGTAATCTAATCATAATAGTACTAGTTAATTGAAGATGTAGAAAAGATTCAAAACATATATTACAGTAAGATTTTGAAACACAAACAACATTGGTTAATTTAATATTTTGAATAAAAATATATACATTTAGAATAACAAAGCTTGCAATAAAGCTTCAAAAGATATAATTTAATATATATATATATATATATATATATAAACTCATATTTTTTATATTAAATATTGTAGATTAAAAAAAACTACACATTCAAATGCAAACAAATACTAAATTGGTGATCAATTGATCACTTTAGCAAAAACTAATAACGTTTTCTCATTAACAATATCTAATATAATTATAAAAAAACCTAAATAAAATTTTATAAACCTAAAATTAACTTAATAACACATTATACATGTTATAAATTTATTAATATTTAATTAAATTATTTAATTTAAAATTAAGAACCTATCAATTATATATATCTATATATATATATATATATATATATATATATATAGATAGATAGATATATATATATAGATATATAATTATAATTTTTGTTTGTTAATAAAGGAAACACATCATTAAACAAATAATATGATTATCATATTTATTCTTATATATTATAAGGGATAGAAACCATACAATATAGCTTAGCCAGAAAGTCAAAATTTCCTACAACAAAATTCTACCTGGAACTGCCCAACTTTGAGTTACATGTAACAAGTGTTGGATGCAGCCGGTAGTCCCTGCCGGGGTTTGCCAGAACAACACAATACAAACGCCCTGGTTGGTTTGAACCAAGTGCCCATATTCAAGAAAACAAAGTGCCTAGAAACTACAACTCTTTCCCGTGAGGTCTTTATTCAGAAAAGCTGGAGACTGTGATGCAGAGAAGTTTTGCCTTCTAACATGCCCTTGAAACCCTTGGGCATGCATCGGAGATGTGGATATTGGATTAGCTCCATCCATCTTTGGGCATGCATCGGAGATGTGGATATTGGATTAGCTCCATCCATCTCCAGCCTGACAACTTCGTCGGCCGCTGCATAGAGCAAATCCCATGCATCAGTATTCTCTGTCAAAGGAGTTGTTGGTGGGGATGAGACCTGTGAAGGACCCTTCGAGCTTCCCCTGGACCAACTGCCAACTGCAGATAAGGTAGACTGCGGAGACCTTGCCAGACTATTTGACTGCAAATCAAGTTTTACTAAAAGAATTAGATATTATGTGTATGATATAGGCTTAAATGAACAATCATATAAATGGTCGAGCACTAAAAGATTCGCCAAATAATACGATTTTATAATGGTCGAGCAGTTAAAAAAAAAAGAGAAGCTCTTGTGATCTAGACGTTGAAGCCCTTTCGACTCCTACAAGTTATCTTATGCGTAAGACATTTCTGAAACCCATATATAAACCTTCTAACTGTACTCATAAAGAAGGTCTACGTTGCAGATGGCATACCTAATGCGGGAGCATAGGACTCAGAGGGAAAAATCTCCCAAATTATTCCAAAAAATCCAAAAAAATCTACAGGCAAGGGAGTGGGGTCCTTTAGCCTGCAATTTCTATGTTTTTTTAGTTAAAAATTAGAATAAATCTAGCAATAAATCATGCTAATTGTAACAGAGCTTTCAAGCTTTAAATCACCTGTAAAGCATGCTTTTCTTGTATTGGATAAGGACGAGAGGGCCTATCCTTAATTATAAATAAAATGGCAGCAAAGCTCTCATCAGACAGAGGAGAGGGGCGAGTGCCTTTGCGTTAGTTGGAAATTTTGTTCCCTGGGTGTCTCTTCTTTAATGATTCTGTAAATTGCTTGCATAACTTATTTTGTTGAATCGGTGACTGGACTTCCTCGAGCTGCCAGTACTTTATATTAATTACAGAAATCGATTCCCTTTCTTTTTATGTTGTTCCAGGCTTGAATTCCGGTTGCATATATGCCTCTGTCTACACTTGGAGTTCTTGTGGCTTTATTAATTGACTGTAATGGATTTACAACTTTAAAGCGGTCTTGATTCTTCAATGGCGCATATGGTTTGATATCGTAATTGTTCTTGCGATCTCCATTTGATAGTTTTAGCGAAGGAAAAATCTATGACCATAAGCCTCAACCTCGTGGTGATAATATATGCCGGCGTAGTGCTCTGTTCATAAAGACCTGTGGCGGAAAGGAGTATAGTGTAATAACAGGACGAGTTCCAAACTGGAACCGAACCACTATAAATTGGTGTCTATATAGTTCGCGGAGTCCGGCATCGCATGGACAGCAAGTTACCAACTGTATCGAATGCGAAAAGGCGGAACTGGTGAAGTCTTAGCTATATATCATAAGTGTATCGGGTCCGATTGCGATTTGTATATGTACCGGTCATAACCCAACATAAAGGCGGAAGGGTATGGCGATATACCTATTGAATAGAACCGCTAGGAAATGCTGAGATTTATATAGCGACAGTCCATGGCTTATAAGCATTGTTTATGGCAAAGGTCAGTTTATAGTTATCGCTGATAGATGAGGAGGTAAGCACTTCCCACGGTTCTATATAACGTAACCATATGTCGCGTGGCATATAGATATATGTGTTGTATATGTTGGCTTTCCAGGTACAGAACATGTATTCCACATCAATTTTCCACAGTATTGAACGGTATATATGCGCAACTCACTAGATTTTTCCACGCTTTGTAAAGGAGGTATCGCTCTTAGCTTTCAGCCACGGTTAATTAATAAAATACGATATTGGGATTTTTGAAATGACCCATCAATGTAATGACTGATGCATTCAATCCAGAAGAAAAGGAAATTAACCAAGGTATAGAAGAACTCGCTAACAGATTTGGAAAATTGACTCTAACGCCTGTACCCACGCCATCATTAGTGGTATCAGAGCCCACAACTGACATTGAATTGAATCTCAGGAGCAGAAGAAGGATGGCCTTCAGAGTTGGAAGAGGACGAGGACGTGGTGGAAGAGGACGACCTGCTGCAAATGCTGAATTATTTGAATCAGTGGAGGAGTTGCGAGCTAGAGTGGATGCTTTAACTACAGGTTGAAATATAGATGATGGAGATGTCAGTGAGCCTGAAATTGAAGCTGCTGAAGAAGAGGAAACTGTGCAAGTTACTCCTGAGATGAGATTCTTCCAGTCAATGTTAAAAGTCACAGCCAGGCCATGGAACCAATTAGTACCAGTATATCAAGGAGGATTAAATCCAGAAGAATTGATCGACTGGATCAAAAACATGGAGAAATTATTCGATTACGAAGAAACAGAGGATGAGAAGAAAGTGAAGTTTGCTGTCACCAAATTAAAAGGCCATGCAGCACTTTGGTGGGATGGTGTGCAGGCGGAAAGGAAGAGACTTGGTAAGCAGCCAATCAAGAACTGGAGCCGAAAGGTAGCAAAGTTAAGAGGTAAGTTCTTGCCAAGTAATTATCAGCAAACATTGTTTAGACAAATGCAAAATCTTAGACAGAGAGCTTTAACAGTAAAGGAGTATACAGAAAAATTTTATATAGTGAGTATAAGAGCTGGAGAAGCCCAACACACAGATGAGAAGGTGGCTAGATATATGAATGGCATCAGAATGGACATTCAGGATGAGATAAGCCTGCTGTCTCCTAAAACAGTAGAGGAAGCTTATCAGCTAGCGCTGAAAGCCGAGGAAAAACTCATAAGGAAGCAGTCTGCCAGAGGGAAAGAGACTTTCAGAGGAAAAGGAAGTCAAGATGGTAGAGGAGGATCTACAGCACCTAAAGAAGGAGCTAACAGTAGCTCAACCCAGCATGCACCCACGGGAGGTGATGCAAGAGGCAGAGGGAGTTTTCCCAGAGGAAGAGAAGGCAGGGGAAGAGGCGAAGAAATAAGATGTTACAGATGTAACAAGCTGGGACACAGAGCTTTTGAGTGCCCAGAGAATGCAGACATAAGGCAGAGGAATGCAATTGTTGCTCCAGCTGAAGAAGAAGCACCAGCGGCAGCGGTAACAGAAGAAGAAGATGCACCAGAAAGAGGAGAATCTCTGGTGATTCATAAAATCTTACTTAAGCCAATGAGGGAGGTGGCTGCTGAACCGCCGCAAAGGAAAGCTTTATTCAGGACAGTATGCAAAGTCCAAGGGAAATGTTGCCAGATGGTTATTGATAGTGGCAGCACTAATAATTTGGTCTCTACAGAAGTAGTGGAGAAATTGAAGCTGAAGAGAACGAAGCATCCAACACCATATAAGGTGTCATGGTTACAAAAGGGACATCAACTGTTGGTAAGTGAATAGTGTGAGGTGGAATTTCAAGTGGGCAAGTACAAAGACAAAATTGTTGTGATGTGATGCCTATGGACGTGTGTCACATATTGCTTGGAAGGCCTTGGCAATATGATAGAGGATCCATACATGACGGAAAGAGAAACACCTACAAGTTTGGGAAGGATGGTATCAATCATACATTGTTGCCTCTGCAAGAAGAAGATGAGCCGGGACAGAAGACTAATTCAAGAACTCTGTTACTTGGGAAAAAGGAATACCTGGAGCAGATGATAAGGGCTGAGGAGGATATGCAATCTCGTGAAGCTGCTACAGCACAAGAAGAAGTTCTTATGGATGCAGAAGAAGTGGACCAGTCTGTAGCACAGATAAGTGAAGCAACAGTTGAAACTGTTGAACTCTGTGATTTTCAAACTGACAGTTTGTGTGTGAATGCAGGGACTGTAAGTGATGATGAAATGCTGCAACAATGCCATAAGGAAATTGCATTGTTAGAGTACTGGTTGGAGAATCCAAGATATGACAGGGAGATTGCAAATGAAAGAGTTCAGTACAGGGGACAAGAACAAGAAGGCATCATGGATAGTGTCATGAATTTTGCTAAGAATTCGGATCAGCATGCTGATATGCTAGCAGAAGAGAAGGACAAAACAGAGCAACCACTTGAATTATTGCCAAAAGAAGATAAGGCACAACAACCTTATGTTTTTAATTTTAACAAATGTTTTGTGAGTGCAGGTGATGAAGAAGACAATCCATCACTTGGAATGGTCTTAAGGGAAGAAGAACTGTTGCAGAATGAGGATAAGACAGTTATGCAGAAACTTATTTCCATGGGTGACAATAAAGAGTTGGCTTGCTTAAATAGCCAAGAGAGAGCTGCTACAATGTTAGAAGATGAGGCTACAATGTTTGAAGAACTTGCTTTGATTGGAAAAATCAATCAAGATGATGTAGGACAATTACTAAAGATTGTCAAAGAAGGTGGTGAGCCAAAGAATGTTGCAGAGGATCAGGAAGTTTGGGAGGCAGCAACATCTATAATGACAGCTAGAGCAGTTATGGTGACAGTTGAGACAACATTGACAGCAGCAGAAGAGGCACTGAAGCCTTATGGTTTTTATTTTAAAAATTGTTCTATGAATGCAGGTATTGTTGCCGGTGCTGAGAAACATTTGACTCAGCTGAACAGTCAATTGAAGGGAAAAGAAGTTCTCTGTTCCAGAAGACAAGAGGGTGTGGATGATCGGGTGGCTGTCAGAACAGAGACCAGCATAGAGGTAAGAAGTCAGCAGGCAGCAAGAAATCAACAGCTGGGAGATTTATTGGACCAAGAGATTGAAAACATCAGAAAACTGATGACGGCAGTATCCTTGAAGAGGCCAACAACAGTAAAACAAAGGAGAAGCAACAAAAGAAAGATAGCAGAAAGTTATGAAGGCTTAGTCAGTGCGGCGATGCAGCATAAAGTGTGGAGACCTGGAGAAGAACAACAAAATCGGTGACAAGTGGAAAATGGCAGCACAAGATATGGGATCCAGGGAAACATAGATCTGAACACATGATCAGGAGATCATGGAATTTTTCTACCTTGGGAGTCTGATGTGGGAGCATAGGACTCAGAGGGAAAAATCTCCCAAATTATTCCAAAAAAATCCAAAAAAATCTACAGGCAAGGGAGTGGGGTCCTTTAGCCTGCAATTTCTATGTTTTTTTAGTTAAAAGTTAGAATAAATCTAGCAATAAATCATGCTAATTGTAACAGAGCTTTCAAGCTTTAAATCACCTGTAAAGCATGCTTTTCTTGTATTGGATAAGGATGAGAGGGCCTATCCTTAATTATAAATAAAATGGCAGCAAATCTCTCAGGAGACAGAGGAGAGGGGCGAGTGCCTTTGCGTTAGTTGGAAATTTTGTTCCCTGGGTGTCTTTTCTTTAATGATTCTGTAATTTGCTTGCATAACTTATTTGTTGAATCGGTGACTGGACTTCCTCGAGCTGCCAATACTTTATATTAATTACAGAAATCGATTCCCTTTCTTTTTATGTTGTTCCGGGCTTGAATTCTGGTTGTATATATACCTCTGTCTACACTTGGAGTTCTGGTGGCTTTATTAATTGACTATAATGGATTTGCAATTTTAAGGCGGTCTTGATTCTTCAATGGCGCATATGGTTTGATATCGTAATTGTTCTTGCGATCTCCATTTGATAGTTTTAGCGAAGGAAAAATCTATGACCATAAGCCTCAACCCGTGGTGATAATATATGCCGGCGTAGTGCTCTGTTCATAAAGATCTATGCCGGAAAAGAGTATAGTGTAATAACAGGACGAGTTCCAAACTAGAACCGAACCACTATAAATTGGTATCCATATAGTTCGCGGAGTCCGGCATCGCATGGACAACTAAGTTACCAACTGTATCGAATGCGAAAAGGCGAAACTGGCGAATTCTTAGCTATATATCATAAGTGTATCGGGTCCAATTGCGATTTGTATATGTACCGGTCATAACCCAACATAAAGGCGAAAGGGTATGGAGATATACCTATTGAATAGAACCGCTAGGAAATGCTGAGATTTATATAGCGACAGTCCGTGGCTTATAAGCATTGTTTATGGCAAAGGTAAGTTTATAGTTATCGCTGATAGATGAGGAGGTAAGCACTTCCCACGGTTCTATATAACGTAACCATATGTCATGTGGCATATAGATATATGTGTTGTATATGTTGGCTTTCCAGGTACAGAACATGTATTCCACATCAGTTTTCCACAGTATTGAACGGTATATATGCGCAACTCACTAGAGTTTTCCACGCTTTGTAAAGGAGGTATCGCTCTTAGCTTTCAGCCACGGTTAATTAATAAAATACGATATTGGGATTTTTTGAAATGACCCATCAATGTAATGACTGATGCATTCAATCCAGAAGAAAAGGAAATTAACCAAGGTATAGAAGAACTCGCTGAAAGATTTGGAAAATTGACTCTAATGCCTGTACCCACGCCATCAATACCCGCCGAAATTTTTCCGAAATTATTTTTAAATGATTTGTATTACTGATAGTACAATATTGAAATCGTAAGAGTAATTTTTTATTTTGTAATACAAAGATGTCGGTCGAAATTGTTTTTAAATTATTTTTGCAAATTTATTTTTAAACGAATTGTATTGGTCAGAGTACAATGCTGAAATCGTCAGGGAAGTAATTTTTTTTATTTTTTAATAAATATATGTCTTGTCTATTGTTGGTAAAGCAGTGGTGGTATAACCATGAATGGGAAAACATTGATTTCTTTTGAAATTTAGAAATCAGTAAACACCCAAATCCAATATAGTTATCGAATGAATTGTTCATTCTGAAATACAATACACGATATAAGACATTGAACTTTGTTGGTCATTATGAAATACACGATGTTACTGAATTAATTGTTCATTCTCAAATACATGATATAAGACACTGAAGTTGTTATTCATATTTCGTTCATTCTGAAATACATGATATAAGACGTTGAACTTGTTATTCATAACTTGTTCATTCTGAAATACATGATATAAGATGTTGAACTTGATGTTCATAATGAAAGACATAAAAATAGATGGTTTTTTATGGAGTTGGAGAGCATATTGAGTTTTAATGGAGTGGCAGAAGCGATCATATATACCGCAGAGTTTTCCCCAGTGAGTATGAGAATTTCCCTTGTACCCGACGTAAGCAATGGCAGCCGCTGCAGAGACCCCCGCCGATACCAGCGCCACCATCACCTGCACACAATTATGAAATTCAATTCCAGATTTGAACAACATTTATAACGCAACTTTAACACCTTCATAGCAAAGAAGAAGAAAAAGGCATTACCAAATCGGTGACAGAGAGAAGAAAGGCTGACAGTGTAGAGGAGGAAAATTTGCCGGTTACGGAGAAGATGAATGAAAACAGTGTGTACCCACAGGCAATTGCATTCGCCACTACAAAGAACCTGCAAAACAACATATCATAGGGAAGATCTCAACTTGTAAGAATCAAATAATCCCTTTCAAGAGTGAAGTGTTGCGGTGACCCCACCTTATCCACTGAATTAGAAATCGAAGCACATTGCGACCTACAGGCAGCACCGGCGAGACCCAACACAAGGGAAGGCAACCCGATTGGACTCTTATATTCGTTACTGACTTAACCCTTCGCCCTTTAGCTTCAGCCGTAGCTGTCATACCCAAATTATTCTTGTTTTGCCAATGATGTCTTTCTAGCCACAGAAAGTATCAAAGCACAAAATACCTCCCCAATAATACCTACTGTAGCTAAGGCACCCAACATTGTTGCAGCTCTAAGGACAGCTCCCTCGTTACTTGAACTTACAAGTTGTAAAGGTGAACCTCCGCTCGATGCTCTCTGCTTCTCTGCTCCTCAAACTAGCTGCTCCACACTCTCTGCTCTGAACTTACTCCGGAGAATTAGCTGCTCGACACTCTCTGCTCTGAACTTACTCCGGACTCCGGACAAGGCATTTGTAGACCACCGTGGACGCCTCTGCATATGCAAACAGCTGGCACTTGCAGGATGCACGACACTGCATGCAAGACACGGAGAACAGGTACCAAAAACTTAGGACAAACTAAGTTGTGCTTTTGATAAAATGTTCAGCTCGGCAATATGAGGAAACTTTGGATAACAAAAACTTTTCATCTCTGAAAACTTTGGATATCTTATTTTTACCCCGAACATAATGTCTTGAAAGCTGCGAAGCCCGCAATAAGACCCCCAACTTTGTTGTCCAATCAAAAATTACATAATAAATTTTATATTATTTTCTAATATGAAAACTTTGGTTAAAGTTGTGATGCACAGCGATATTTTTTGGTCAAACAAGAGATTAATACGCGGATCGCTAAGAGTCCCATAAGAGTCTTGGCAAAATTATGCTAACATATTTGACCATATTTATTCTTGATCCTAGCACACAAGACATTATATCATTGGATAATAGGATTGATAATAAGTTTTTCCTTATGTGCTTTCTTTTTCCCTCATATGCTTATTGACTCGTCAAATGTTTGATTCCGCGGATGTTCGAGATGGAAAGCGAAGTTCGCATAGAGGGAGAAAGAGGAAAGTTTTAATGTTGTAAACAAGGAATAATATTGCATATGTAAATTATTTTGGAATTGATGTTTGAAATTTGTTATAGAGAGCGTGATTATCTAATTTGTAGTTAATACAAATTATTATATTTTTTTATAGGGTTGTTTGATATAATTTATCGATTAAAATTGTATTAGATAATTATAAATTATAAATTTGATATTATATAGTGATTTTTTTGTTTTTATTTTTATTCGTGCTAATTTTTTTATATGGTTTATGGATTTTAAATATTAGTAACCATTATATTTACAGAATATTTGTATCAGGCATTTTTATATGGTTTATGGATTTCAAATATTGGTAATTATTATATTTATAGAATATTTGTATAACGCATATTCACTTACCAGTTAATTATGGAGTCTCACCTTGAGAGTGTTGAAAGAATTGATCCCACGACTTCTCAATAGAAAATGTACTTTAACAACAAGATTAGACCGACCAATTGAGCTAACTCTTGGAGCTATTCATTGGTGTAAGTTGATTTTACAATTTTTTTTGTACTTTGTGCTAGAAGCTTTCTTCCAAAATATGGAAGAGATGTTGTAATGTCTTGTTCTAGGTCAATACCATTAAATATAAGTAATAATAAAATTAAAATCAAATTTAAAGAAAACAAATTCACAATTTATACAATTGAGGTAAAATAGTAAATTTAGCCTTGCGAGTTTTTGGGCTCTTTTTCAAATGGTATTCTTGTATATATATATATATATATATATATATATATATATATATATATATATATAGTTTAACTCTGGATCTACCAAGTATTGAGAGAGATCAAATCTCTTTCCACTTTAAAAGAGGTTTGCACCTCAAGGAATTTGATCCCTTTTGGACTTTGGTAGATTGGAGTTAAGATGGATCTAGATTAGTTATATTTCTTATATTGGCTATATTTTTATATTTGATATGAGCAGTATATATGTATAGAAAGCTAAGAGAGAAAAAAGGGAGGAAAAGGAAAATTTTAGTGTTTAGATAAGGAATAATATTGTATATGTAAAATATTTTGGATTTGAAGTTTGAAATTTGTTATAGAGCGAGTGATTGTCTAATTTGTAGCAAATTATATTTTCTTTTATTGTGATTTGAAATAAATCATTGATGGGAATTGTATTTGATAATGATAAATTATAATTTTATAAATTTTGACATTATATAGTGATTTTTTGGTTTTCATTTGTATTGATGTAAGTTAATCTTACAATTTGTTGTTTTTTTGTCATGACAAAATTATTTGTATTTCATATGAGGAATATATATGTTTTGGTCCTTGATCCTTGAAGAATTTCTTAGACTCAATAACAAGACTTGAAGCCATTACAACAAAACTCATCATATCACTTATGAAAATTAAATTTGTGTAAGAAAAATAACAATCATTATTTACAACCACCTAAAATAAATTCAAGTAGCAACTTCACTTTACAACTTATATAATCTAACCTTCCCATTCCAAAAAATTTAATTAACTTATGATAAAAATACATTTAAAAAAGACCATTCAATTTATTATAAAATTATAACACCATTCAATTTACTATAAAATTATATTATTCTATCTATAGGACTATTACCACCATTTCTCTTATGTAAATGGCCACCCATTCTAACTAATTGGTCTTCATTAACCAACCAATCATAGAGCTCGGTTATGTATCAATTAATGATGTTTCTTTGACTGGGAATCTTTAGAACCATTTACCAAGATTGTGTGTTTTTTTTATCAGAAACTTAGTAATATTTTTTTTTCCTCTGGGAAAAAGTCGTAATTTCTATTATGAGTTAAGAAATTACATTTTGCAGATGCCGTAGCATATTCATATGAAGGCAGCATTGCCTATCAGTGTTTCAAAAATAACTGTAGAGCAGTCCATGATGTCTCCACACTGGGAGCATTTCCAAAATAATAAAACTGTTAAGTTTATCAGAGATCAAAAATTGACCGTGCTCTTCGCAGAGAGCAACATATATACTGTGTATAAACAAAATAAAGTGAGTTGTAAACATCTCTAGATAGTATCTATGTACATATTATAAACAAAAACTGTGCTGATATAATGTGGGCTTCATAGCCCCGCGTCAAAAAGGTCGTCAAAAGGTCTGTGGTAATGCTAGTAGTATGTGCCATCGATCTCCTCCTGTATCAACCAGTCTTCTCCATCTCTATGCGCGGCCTCTTTGGAGAGCTGGTCGGCGACGGTGTTATGCTCCCTGTAAACATGTTGGCAGACAAAGGATTCAAAAGCAGCAGTTAATCTCTTTGCTTCATCAAGTATATGCCTCAAAGTAAATGCATAACAATGGGATGCATCATTCAACCAATTACAAACAATTTTAGAGTCTCCAAAAAGCTGTAGGTGTCTGCACTGCTTATGAAGAGCAAAATGAATGATGTGTTTGGCGGTGCATAGCTCAGCAAAATTATTAGTGCCTCTTCCAAGGTTGATTTGTAGCTTATAACAGTGCCTCTCATTTAGGTGGAGGATAGCTCCTCCCCCACAGCCCGCTTCTTGAGCCGAGCCATCAAAGAATGCCCATGGTTTGGATGTATCAATGGGTACAGGTCTGAGAATGCGGGGCGGGGTTGGGGGATCCTCTTCAGGTAGCATATTGTAGTCTGCAACCGTGTGGAGAATGATAGAAGGCCAATGAGGGGCTTTAAGCTTGAAAATAGACTGATTCCGAGCGATCCAAATGGCCCAACATGCCAGCAGTGGCATGTTAATAGCTTTCCCAGAGTGATTTTGACACCAGGCATTCCATGCTTCCATGAGCTTGTTTCCTTGCCAGTCTTTTAATAGCGGGATCTGCGATGTGAGAGATTGCCAGAATTGCTGTGAAGATCTGCAAGAGAGGAATAAGTGCTCGGTGCTTTCCTCTGCGTTATGACAGAGGTGACATCGGAAGGGTCCATAAAAGGACCGCTTCATGAGATTGGTGCCAGTGGGAATTTTATCGTTAAGGATGTTCCACATCAGCAGTCTCGTCCGGGGGGCTGACTTAAGTTTCCAGAGAGCCTTCCAGGTGGGTTGAATTTCCGGGGGCCTATAAGGTTCCATGAGTTTTAGATATCCATGCTTCGGTGTATAGACACCATGCTCGGCAAAAGCCCATATGATTTCATCCGGACAATCAGTGAGCCTGATATGTGCTTGAGATAGTGCGCATGTATACTCCGTCCATTCGTTTGTCCATTGAGCAGGTACTTCCAGAGCTTGAGCGGTCAACCAAGCTTGATGTAGGAACGTTGAGTTTGCATTGTCTCCAATATGCTTGATGTGTGTAATACCTCTGCCCTGAAGGTGTCGAATTAATTCAGCAGGTAATCTGTGGGCATTTCCACATCCCACCCATGGGTCCAGCCCGATGCGTACCGCGTTGCCTTCCTTTATGCGCCAGGTGATGCCTTCACGCAGAAGAGGTAAGGTACCCATGACAGCTTTCCAGATATTTGAGATTTGATGATTGGTGCCATGATGGGTACAAATCCAATCCAATACGGACTGGGGCTTGATGTATTTAGCGTATGCCACCTGTGACCAGAGGCCATCTGAGGTGAGTAGCCTCCAGCCAAGCTTAGCAGCCAGAGCTTTGGAGAAGGAATCCAATCTCTTGATGCCCCATCCGCCCCAACGCTTTGGCTTGGCAATGGTGTCCCATTTGACCCAAGCAAATAGTCTCCCCTGTTGATTTCCTTTCCAAAGGAATCTGCAGCAAATACTTTGAAGCCTATTCAGAATGCCTTTTGGAATCCAGGCTAGGGCCATCCAGTAGACTGGCGTGGCTTCAATTACAGCTTTGATGAGTACTAATCTGCCTGCGCGTGAGAGGTATCGGTGGTACCATACCTGTAGCCTCTTTTCCACTTTTGCAATTAGCCATAACCAATCTGCAATCTTATATCCGGATGGTTTTAGTCTGAATCCAAGGTACTTTATCCCATCCTTCAGATTCATAAGAACAAAGGGAAATCGCTGAGTGATATAGGCAGATTCCTATATGGAGCAGCCCACCATCGTGATCATGGATTTGTTTTCATTAATCTTCATTCCCGTGGCAAGCTGAAATAGAAGGAAAGAGTTGTGAAGCGTTGTGGAGTCGCCAATGCTGCCGTTTAGGAAAATCAAGATGTCATCAACGAATAACAGGTGCGTGAGGAAGAAATTGTCCACCATTTTGATGCCTGTTAATTGATGTCTATCCCTGGCTGAAGTGATAATTCTGCTTAAACCTTCCATGATTAGCAGGAACAGCAAAGGCGAGAGGGGACATCCTTGTCTAAGCCCTCTCTCAGAAGTGAAGAAAGGGGTGGCTTCCCCATTGAGTAAAACACTGTAAGATACATCGGTGATGCAGCTCATTGTCCATTTGATGAAGTCATAGGGGAAGCCAAGATGAGTTAGCAACAGCCTCAAATACAGCCAGTTTACTCTGTCAAATGCCTTCGAGAGATCCACTTTAAGGATCATTCCTTTTTGTTTTTTGATCTGCAGGGTGTGCATGAGCTCTTGAGCAGTGGCGATGGCTTCATGAATTTGTCTGTGGTGTAAGAAAGCGAATTGTTCAGGGGAAATGTGTTGCGAGAGGATGGGCTTGAGGCGGTTAGCGATAATCTTGGCAATGATTTTATAGAGGCAGTTACAGAGTGAGATGGGCCGGAAATCATCGAAGGAAGACGGATCATCGGATTTAGGGATAAGGGCGATGAATGTGGTCTTGATGGCTGCGGATATCCTGCCTCGTCGCCTACTATCCTCCACAATCTTCAGAAGGTCATTCCCCAAGATGTCTAGAAAAGCAATGTAGAATTCAATGGTCCAGCCATCTGGGCCCGGGCTCTTATCTTTCTTAAACCATTTGAGAGTGGCTTCCAATTCCTCCATGGTTACTTCCTTCTGCAGCTCATCCAATTCATCTTGTTCAACATATCTGGGAAAGAGTTCCGCAACTCTCATGATTTCCAAGATATTTATATCCCCAGGAGCAGAGTATATACCTCGAAAGTGATCAGTGGCCAATCTTGCCAGGTTCAGTTGTGATGAAATAGTATGGCCTTGGTTATCCTTAAGCTCCCAAATCGTATTGATGGCTTTGCGACCATTAGCGAATTTGTGATAGAATTTAGAGTTGTTGTCTCCCTCAGTGAGCCAGATAGCCCTGCTCCTCAGCCTCCAGCTTTCTTCCCTTTCTTTCAGAATTTGAGTGCGATTCGCTTCTGGTGGGCCCAGGTTTTGGTGATATGTTTTAGTTCCCTGAGCTTTCTGACAAAACCTGCTGCTAGTTCCTCCTCTTCCCTGATGGGATTGTTCTGCCAGAAATTTTGGACCAGCTGAAGATACGAAGGGTCCTGGAGCCAAGAGGCGTTAAATTTAAAGGGGCTCTTGATTTTGTGATTAAGGTCCTCAGCCTCCAGGAAGATAGGTCTGTGATCGGATATGCCACCTGATCCGACCCATTGTCGTATTCTGGGGAGGCTGTTGTACAGGGTTTCCTTGATAAGAAAACGATCGAGTCTCCTGGCTAAACTCTGCTCCCCACTCCTATTATTTGACCAGGTGTATTGTAAACGAGCAGAAGGGATGTCCACCCATTTATGATCCTCTAATAAGGAGGAGAGGGTTTCAGAGAGGGAGTCGACCTGAGCCATATGCCCCCATGATTCACAGAAACCCAAGGAAAAATTCAAATCCCCTCCCAATATGATGTTATCAGCTTGTAGAAGTTCAGATGCCATTAATGATCTCCAATAGTTGACACGATCAGAGCAAGGGCCAGAGATGTTGATAATGCGTAAGTCTCGTTCAATAGAGTGGAAAAAAATACCTATGAATCCCCTCCCACCCCAGAGGTTCCGAATATCCACAGCCCTGTTTGAGACCCCAATAGCGAATCCTCCAAATTGCCCAGCTGCATCCAGTGCGTGGAAGGTCCAGTTAGGGAGCCAAGAGGAAAGGGTGAGAGTGAGGGGTTCAACCAAGCATAGGGTCTCTTGCAGGAAAATAATGTCAAGTTGAGTCGAAGTAAGCAGCCTCCTGAGCGCTAGTTTTTTTGGTGAACTAGCAAAACCTCGACAATTAAAGGATAATACTTTCAAGGGGGAAGGGGAAGAGGGCCATCCTTTGCTCTAATTATATTATTTATTTTTATCACTTTAATTATATATATTTTTATTTTTTTTTACCGAATAAGATTTAAAACCAAAACCGGAGACCAATAGCCACCAACTAAACTCTCTCAAAGGACTAAAAATTTGAAATCTCACTATTACCAATAAAACCTACCATTTTATTTTAAATCGTCGGATTGGTAAAATTGATTGATTTTATTAAAACTACTTTTTATTTTGCGTTGTCCCATTGGTAAAATTTATTGATTGATTTTTTTAATTGAACATTTGATTTTAGGTTTTTGAATTTTTTAAAATTGATCTATATAATATATGTGTAATTTATTTGCATGGGTAATTTATTTCCACTTATTTTAGTGAATTTTATGTTAAGTTTGATTCTCGTATTTTTATAATGTTTTATTAGAAAATGTCTTTTTCTATTAAAAAATTCTTTAATATCATTAAATTCAAATGCTAAAGTAAAATTCAAAGAAAGTGAACGTGGAATAAGTTAAAAATCTAAATTGATTAATAAATAAATAAAAAAAATTTGACAAGTCTATTGTTTTCTAATGGTATACATTTATGTTTAATTTATATTTTAATTTTTAAAAATTATATAAATTTGAAATATAAACATTTATTAAATATATGGAAATTTTATAATCATTTAAGGTTTTAATTCAATATATTATTTCTGGGATTTAAATATAGTTGAAGAGAATCATAATCATTTTTTCGAATTTATTTGACTATTACTTATTTTTTAAGTATTAAAATTATAAAAATATATTTTTATATTTTTAATCTTTCACAATATTTATTTTAAATATAAACTAGTGTTATTTTTGTGGCTTAGTTTAAATATAGCTAAATTATAGTAAAAATATTGAATTTAAATTAGTGTTAAGGTTTAGAATTCCATCAATTACCTTGTTACTGATTGATAAAGTCCTCTTATGTGAAATTAAAAAGCAAGGTCTTGATTTCAATGCTTATCCAAACATAGCTTTAAAAAACTATAATATGTTATGCTTGCATTTACATTTGAACTACATTAGTTGTCCAAATCAAAGTTGTCTATCCAAATCAAAAATTATATATTTTATTTCTTAAAATTTAAACTAAAATATTCAATAAAAATTATTTTAATATAATTATTAGCTTATAAAAATACATAGATTTTGTTTTTTTAATTTTAATTTATATTTGAAAAAATAATAAAAACACCGGTTTATTATTTGTTTATAAAAACGAATATATTTTATTTTATTAAAATTTGAATTAAAATATTCAATTAATTATTTTTTAATATAATTATTAGTGTATAAAAAGTATTGATATAACACGAATAAGCATATTGCATTAATAAAAAGTAATGATTATAAAATCACAATCTACAATATATTTTCCAATAAAATGTTCAAATTTTGGACCAATAATAACAAAAATAAATACTAACTTTTTTTCTAAAATATATTATGTAACTAAACTTTATTAAACCTAAACCAAAACTTATATTTGACTTAACTAATTAGAATCAACGCAATTACCTAATATGTTATCCTGGCTACAAAATAATAATAAAATACCCCCACAAAACATTTAATACTTTGTTTTCTGAAGTTTACTCCATTAAATTTAAGACCAATAATGCAAAATAATATATATTCCAACCTTAATAATTTTAAATATTATGTAGTTAGATATATATTCCTCCACATACTCTTAATGTCCCACAATACTTTCGTGCAGCAACATGGTGCTCGTTTGTGGAAGTAATTTGAGAGGATTGCACCGAAAGCGAAAAAGGTTCAATAGAGTCAAACGTTGTAATTTTAAGAAAATAAATATTCAATAGAATCAAACGATCCTTTCCGAAATTCAGATGTCACACTCTCGTTTTCAGGGAATTTCCGTCCATTTACATTAAAATAATATTTTTTAATAAAAGAATTATATAAATTTAAAAAAAAAAATAACATTATTTTTATAGTGTGATGATGAATTATATTAGTTGGTTTTAAATGTTGATTTAAAAACAGAACATGATGGATTTGGGAATTTTATATTTAAATTTTTATCTTATTTATCTATTTTATATAAAATCAATCATATTTAAGAAGAATAATAATCTTTTAATAAAAAAAATATATTATTTCTATGTTTTGATGATGAGCTACATTACTTGGTTTTAAACATTGACTCAAAAACAGATTGTGATGGATTTAGAAATCTTATATCTATATTTCTATTTTATTTATCTATCTTAAATAAAATCAATCATTTTTTTTAATGAATGATTCACATAAAATAAAGATAAACCATTAAAAAAGCGTCAAAAAATATAATTGATAAAAAACAATCAAAACTCGGAATATGAATATAAATAAATAGCTAGGATAAGCATTAGAATGTGATATAAATAAATAGTTAGGATAAACATTTGAAGAGGGAGAGTGAAGTCGTATAAGAAAACTAAGTGAGTGGAGGGTCGAGAAGGAGAAAAGAGAATTACGATCTTATGGTGATTGTAACTTATAAATTATTTGTTGGTTCTCTTACCCCTCCATGTTTTGCTCCTTTGCCATCTTATAAGGAAGCCTTACATATGACCCCATTCTTGTGTTTTTTGGGTCTTCCCCCGTTGATTTTGTTTCAACTGAGCTTAGCTTTTCATTCAAAAATGTAACCATTAGAAAGAAAAAACAAAACAAAAAATCTTTCGCTAGAAAAGGGAATCCTCATGGGTATATCCTGGGCGGTTTAAGTCTGACCCCTCTAACTGACAAGAAATTTGTTCCAAGTGCCCATGGAGCATAACCACCCTCAACGAATTCCAAATCATGATTATCTTGTCACTTAATATTAGTGGGGTTGGGGGATCCTCCAAGTTCTCCTCCCTTAAGAGAATGGTTGACATCCATTGACCCTCCATTATTTTGCTGCAAGAGACTATGGTTTTGGGGGAAAAGGCCAAGAAGACCTTTCAAAAGTTGCATCTGGGTTGGTCTTCCTATGCATTGGATTCTAATGGTCTATCGGGAGGTCTCCTCTCCTTATCGGATCCAAAAATAGCCTCTTTCCAAGCCTTCTCTTCATTGGTTGATATCATTTTAGAAGGTATTTTTAGAGGATTTCCTTTCCCCATAAAGCTGGTGAATTGTTATGGACCCTATGGCAATAGACAGGACTTCTACAATTAAGTCCAAGGATTCAACATGCTCTCGGGCCAATCCCTCCTCTTAGTGAGAGATTTGAACTTTATTTTTTCTATAGGGGAGTCTTGGGGATTTCCTGCCTGCTCTGACCCTTTTGCTGCTTAATTTTCGGTGATGCTACAAAATTTCAACCTTTGAGATACTGCCCCATTCGTATTAACTCCCACCAGGAGAAATGGTAGGTCAGGCATTGATGGTATTGCAAAGTGACTTGATAGATTCTTGATGGCAAACCAAATGGTGAAAAAAGTGGGGAGACTCTAATCATGTATCTCACAAGATAAGGTATCAGATCACTTTCCTATATATATATATATATCTATTATTTTGACTTTGATTCACATATAAAAAAATATCCTTTCAAACTTAACCATTCATGGTTGGAAGTTGACTCTTTTAGATCTCTGGTGAGGGGTATTTGGCAAACCGGTTCAGTTAGAAATTGCTATTTTGCTATGGTCTCTCTAAGTAGAAAACTTATGGAGCTCAAGAAGGCAATTTTGGTCTAGGAAAAGAACAAAAAGGCAAAAAGAGAAGGAACATCTATTGGCTCTTGAATTAGAATATGACCATATCTCTCTTCTCTATGCTAACACTTCCTTCCTTTTTGAATTATCCCAGAGAATGAGCTCTTTAGAAGCTAGAAAACTGCAGACTCTTAAAATAGAAGAAGGGACTTGGAGACTAAAAAGTAGGGCGACCTGGATAAAGAAGGGGGACGGTAATACAAAATTCTTCCATAATCTGTGAACCAGAAAGGAAATATTAACTCTATTTGGGAGCTTGAATTGGAGGATGGGAAGATTTCCTATAGGCCTCATTATTTAAAGGTTGTTGCTTCCTCCTACTTTTCTTTCCCTTTTAAATATTCGGGCACTTTAGATATCAGTTCCCAACCTTAGCTCATCAAACATTACCCAATATTCTTCAACCAGATTCTAGCGAGATCGGTTTCCCTGTCTTCCTTAAGTAAATTAAAGAGGTTTTGGAACACTTCTCCAAAGATAAAAGTCCAGGCCCTGATGGCTAGACCATCAAGATTTTCCTCTCTTTCTTTGACCTCATGGGGCTTGATCTTTGCAAAATGGTGGAGGAATCTAGAAGGTCTGGGAAAGTCTTAGTGGAAATAAATGCTACTTATATTGCTATGATCCGAAAATTCTCAAAACCTAAGTTCTTCCTAGACTTCATGCTTATATCCCCGTGTACCCTGGTGAAAATAGCAACAAGAAATGATAAAAATAGAAATGCTAAAACTAGCATTGCTATAGATAACATTTTAGGATATATTCCAATTTTAATTTGTCCTTGAATTAAAATTGAGAATTAAAATTCGAATTTAGTCTCACCAGTTGTTTGAAAAATAATTAATTAATTCATCTTGAGTTAATTAGTTGAAGAAATTCAAACATGAAGTCTTTGTGAAGACATGTAACAGTTATCCCTTTGATTGAGGAAGTTATCCCTTAATTAAGGAGATAAGGATGAGTTGTATTTGAGTTGTAATTAGTTAGCTCAGTTAAATGAGTTAAGTCCAGTTCAATTAGTTCCAAATAGTTTGTGGAACTAATTGTGAGTTCAGTCAGTTAATGCATGTATGCATGCAACTAGTGTTCTCTAGATAACTGAATATTCTCTCATAAATAACTCATGCATGTCAGTTCATACAAAGACCCAGTTGAGATTAAAGGCAGGGACAGTGTACTATCAGTTGCTAGAATATTTCCATGTGAATATCTCTTACATGTAGAAGGAATTCATTCCTTGAGGATTGCGCAGTTACTATAGAGGTCAGAGCAGTGTGTGAGGTGAGAATCACACAGGTTACAGCTGGAGGACCCAGGAGAAACTGCACAAGGAAATAGGAGGCTTGGAGGATAGAGGAGAAGGCATATGTGTTGTCTATTCTGTCTATGAGCAGTAGTGAGGGATTATACTGAGAGCTGGATAGCTTGAGAGCTAAAGCTTTGTGTAATCCTGAGATATTTCCACTTGTATGATAATACAGATAGCGAGGTTTTTAGCTGAGGCTTTCCCAGAGTATTCTTCTATGTTTCATGTGTGAATGTTTCTCCTTCTCTGTTATATGTGTTCTTTTTTATCTTGCTCAAATCAATTAATCTTCTGCAAGTTATATTATAGAAGTAGATTAAGTATTTTTCTTTAGTACATTGCATAATCAGTTTAATCTACAGTGAGAATTTCTACATGGTATCGAAGAAAAGTTGATCAAAGCGGAGAACAATATACAAAGAAGGGAGAAGGGAGAAGTTTGAAGTTCTTGATTGCAAGTACAAAATTGATTTCTTATCACATCTCAAAGTTCACCAATGGTGTTCAATGGCTTGAAACTCGAGTATGCCTTGGATGGCAACTCGAATTACATAACATGGAAGGATCGCATGGAAGTGGTATTAGAGGACAATGGTTTGAAAGACTTCATTGATCAAGAAGTCCCCAAGTGAGCAGCAGTTAATGCCCAAGAATTGGCGGAATGGAAGAAATATGTGGCGAGAGCAAGGAGGATTCTTCTTGAGGGATTTCAAGACCATATTGTCTCGAGTATCCATGGGAAGGAGACTCTGTTTTCAATGTGGAAGACATTGAAGGACCTATATCAGAACAGCAACGACCAGAGGAAGTTGGCACTAAAGGACAAGCTTCAGAAAATCAAGTGTGAAAAGGGCGACACAATCTATACATATCTCAACAAGCTCACCACTTGCAGAGATGAGATTGGAAGTGTAGGAATCACGATAGCTGATGATGATATGGTGAGTCTTGCTCTCTTTGGTCTTCCTAAGAGCTGGCATAGCTACCAGGACTCATTGAATGGAAGAGAGAAACTTCCATATTTGAAACGACTGTGGTCAGATCCGATGCAGGAGGAGAACAGGAGGAGCACCATAGATGGTTCTTCATCTAAGCATGATGATGAAGAAAATATAGCCTTAGCAAGTAAGGCAAGGAAAGGGAAAGGGAAGGCTTCCCATTCCAAATCGAGTTCTTCCCATGGAGGGAAGAAGATTGACAAATCTAAAGTGAGATGCTTTAATTGTCATGAGGTGGGCCATTATGCAACTAATTGTCCATTGAAGAAATCCAAGAAGGGATCCTCGAAAGGATCAGATGGTGAGGCACTGGCCTCACAGTTCGAATTGGATTTTACCCTCATCACATGCATGGTTTCATCAATGGTGGGTTGTGTTTGGTACCTGGATAGTGGAGCTTCATTCCACATAACTGGTGAGAAGAGTTTATTCAGTACCTTGGAGGAGAAAGACCTCCAAATGCGCATAGAGATGGGTGATGATGGAAAGTATCGTGTTTCAGGTGAAGGTACGGTTGTGTTTCAGAGGGAGCATGGAGCTCCTCTCACCCTGACTGATGTAAAGTATGTTCCTAGACTGAAGAAAAACTTGGTATCGGTCGCAATGTTGGAAGACAAAGGCTATGATGTAGTCTTCGGTAAAGGAAAGGCATTCCTGAGACACATAGCCATGGGTCAGACCAAGAGGATTGGTATTCGAGTGAAGAATCTCTACAAGACGGAGGTAGATGATTGTGTTTCATTGAGTTCCAAAGTAGAATTGGTGCAAAGCCAAGATATTGGCGAGTTATGGCATAGAAGGTTGGGCCACTTGCATCATGGGGCCTTGAAGATAATGCAGCAGATTTCTACTGAACTTCCCAAAGGTAAACTTGAGCAAGTGGACACATGCAAAGGTTGCACCTTGGGTAAGTATGCAAAATCTTCCTTTCATGATCGAGACAGTCGAGATGAAGCAATCTTGGAGTGAGTTCATACAGATGTGTGTGGACCATTCTCGTCAGCCTCCACTGCTAAACAAAGGTATTATGTGATTTTGATTGATGTTTTTTCTCATAAATGTTGGAACTATTTCATGCAGAAGAAGGATCAAACCTTCTCAAGGTTTTGTGAGTTCAAAGCCTTGGTTGAGAAAGAATCAGGAAAGAAGATCAGGGCCTTGCGAAGCGACAATGGTGGAGAGTATGTCCCTCAAGAGTTTAAGGATTTCTGAGCAACAGAGGGGATTAAACGGGATTTGATGGCACCTCCTAACCCATAGCAGAATGGTGTGGCCGAGAGGAAGAACAGAACGATTGTGGGGGTAGCTCGGGTGACGCTGCATGACCAAGGCCTACCACTTCATTTGTGGTATGAGGCATGCAACACAATGGTTTACTTGCAGAATAGAAGCCTGCCTCACATACTTGGGATGAAGACACCAGAGGAAGCTTTCTCTAGGAAGAGACCAGATGTGGGTCACTTCAAGATCTTTGGCTCATTGATTTATTGCTATGTGACAAAGGTTGCTCGAAAGAAGCTAGAACCGACATCATAGTTGGGGATACTTGTGGGGTACACTGATACTCCCCACAACTATCGGGTGTATTTGTCTACCAGTCAGAGGACAGTGGTTTGTAGAAATCTTAAGTTCGATGAGCTGAATGCCATGTGAGTTTCCCTTGAGAGGGAGCTCAAGTTGAAGGCAGAGGAGGAAATTTTGGTTCCTAAGGAGGAGGAGCCTCAGACTGATGCAGAGTAGCCGCATGCAGAGGTTTCAGGAGTGGAGACATCCACTCAAGCAAAGTCTTCCAGAGATGGGTGGAAGCGCTCAAGGGAAGTTGAAAGATTGTTAATGGATGTGAGAGAGAATGTGGGAGAGCCATCTTCTTAGTGCAGATAGAGGAGGTCACCTGAGCGGTACACTGGTTACATGGCCCTTGTTGGGGAATGTGTAGAGACCGAACCATCTTCCTTTGAGGAAGCAGTGTAGTAGCCAGTTTGGGTTGATGCTATGGTGGAGGAGTATGACTCCATAGTTCAGAACAATGTTTGGGATGTGGTTCCAAGACCGAAGAACAAGTCAATTGTGAGCTCCCATTTGCTTTACAAGGTAAAGCAAGCTACTGATGGTAGTGTGGAGAAACATAAGGCAAGGTTTGTTACTCGTGGTTTGTCACAGGTCGAGGGGATCGACTATGATGAGACTGTTGGGTCCCTATAATACTAGTGATTACCCCATTACTATTGTAGTTATAGCCCTTATTTACATCGTTGTGCCCCCATTACCCCCATATTGTTATTTCTGTGCCCCATAGAATCCCTCTATTTTTATTTTTTTGGCTTTATATTATTATTGTTAGGTCGGCTGGATTATATTGTGACTCCTTAGACTCCTATATATAGAAAGGAGGTTTTGTCATTTGTATCATCCAAGAATTGTTCATTTATGTAATGTAAAGGAGGTTGCCCCCTCGAAGAGGCTGAATTCTAAGGCATTGATCTTTCTTTTCTATCTTTTCTTGAGCTGGTTTCATAATATTTGGTATCAGAGCTTTGGATTCTAGGGTTTTGCTGCTCCAAACAGGTCATCGTGGCATTTTCGCTATAACTTTTTTTCTGTGACGTTTCAGAAGTCGCAAAAAAAACCCATTTGATAGAAAATCGCGCTGAACCTTGGGTACGAATTTCAGATCTTTTCACGTGATATTTGTGGAGATATGCTCTGAGGAAGTTGGTCTTTTTGCAGACTCCTAAATTACATTTAAAACAGGTGTCCTAGTGAAAATCGTCATAACTTTCTCTCTGGGGATCAGATTGAAATTTCGTAAGAAGGTACAGAAATAGGACGGACTGTAGTTTCTTGTATATCGTTTTCAGAACCAAAGGTCGAAAATTGTACACGTGGCACTTCATACAAGTTCACTCTTCTGGAAAGGTCTATAATCAGGTCATCTTGGGAGATTGTGCATAACTCTTTCTTGGAGAATCCAATTTGGATCAGACTGGTGGAATTGGAAAGAGGACACAGAGAGATACTACAGGTCACAATTTCAGAACTAGATGATTGGAAAGTACAGAGATACATCAGAGGCAATATCAAGCTCCTACAAAGTGAAAAAAGGTGTGTAGATTTTTTTAAATTTTTGCTTAAGCTTGGTTTGAAAATTTATTTTGAAGGAATTCAAAGGGCATAGTAGAGCATTATTATCGGTAACTGATGCCCCGAGGAAAGAAAATGCAAACACCTAGTAAGGAACCTGAAAGCTCTAGCATGACTCATGAAGAAGAGGAAGAAATGCAACATGATATATCAAAATTACAAGACCAAGTGCAACAATTGTCCCTTGCACAAAAAGGAACAGAATCTAAGATGGATGGTTTAAAGAAAGGTGTAGAAGCTAAGATGGAATGTTTAAAGAAAGGCGTAGAAGCTAATATGGATGGCATGGAAGCTAAGGTGAAGGGCATGGACGCTAAAATTGATGGCATGGATGATAAGATGGAAGAATTGAAGATAAATATGAATAAGTTGCTACAAGAAATGGTCACTAAGGGTGAAAGAGTACTAAAGGAAACTCATGATGAGAAAAAAAGAAATGTTAATCATGATTCCATAGACTCTAATGTTGGATCGAAGACTCACCATGTTCCAAAAATCGATATGAGGAAGTTTGATGGCAAGGATCCCGCCACATGGATATTACAGATGGAGCAATTCTTCGATCTCAATAATGTGCAAAACACACAAAAGGTACGTATGGAAACTTTATATTTGGAACCAAATCAGTTTGTATGGTATCAATGGCTTTGTTCTCGTAAACAATTTATCACTTGGGCAATTTTTACGGAAGAATTGATAGCACATTATGAGGATACAAAAAGCAACACTTTTTTTAGCCAATTGATAAGTCTCAAACAAAAGGGTTCAATAATGGAGCACATTGAGGAGTTCCAAAAATTGAACATAAGGGTAAAAGATATTCCAGAGGAGCATAGGATTGATGTGTTCATAGGGTCTTTAAAGGATAATATCCAACATGATGTGCGCCTTTGGGAACCTGATTCATTAGAGAAGGCATTCAGGTTAGCAAGAAAAATGGAAAGCAAAATTATGGCAACTAGGAAGCATACCATTCACAACTATAAAGACGGAAGTGTTGTTGCCCATAGTCTTCCACAACCTACAAGGTTGACACCACAACAATTGGAAGAAAAAAGAGCAAAAGGGCTTTGTTACAATTGTGATAGCAAATACACAAAAGGTCATAAGTGTGCTGAGAAGAAATTATTCTACATAGATTGTGAAGAGGAAGAAGAAAAGGAGCAAGAAAGGTCAAAAGAAGAGGATATATTCCAGGAACAAAGCCTAGATGAAGAACAAATAAATCCGACCATATCTTGTAATGCATTGGCGGGAATTACCACTCCTCAAACCATCAAGATAGAAGGACAAATCAAGAAGAAAAAGGTAATAGTGTTGATTCAGGAAGCACCCACAATTTTATTCATTGTAGGGTAGCAAAAGAATTGAATTGCTTCCTATATCCAGCACCAGAGTGTCAAGTGATGATTGCAAATGGAGGAACAATAAATTGTTCTGGAAAGTGCCATAATATCAAGCTATCCATGGGAGAATATGTATTGACTAGCCCAATGCTTTCCATTCCAATGGGAGGTGCTGATGTTGTACTAGGAGTCCAATGGCTACAATCCTTGGGTACAATAGCTTTTAATTTTCAAGAACTTTTCATGAAATTTTCTGTGGAAGGAAAGGAAGTTGAATTAAGGGGTATTGCAGGGAAACCAGGAAAGATAATCAGCTCTAATGGCATGACAAAGCTTCTAAAAAAGGAGCAAAGAGGTGTAATTGCACAATTATGTTCGCTAGATGTTTCCACATTGGAATCATCTATTTCTCCAGATCTCCAAAAAGTCCTGGACAATCATTCCAAGGTATTTGAGACTCCCAAAGGTCTCCCACCTATGCGTGATCATGATCATGCTATTCATCTGATTCCAGGAAGTGTTCCTCCAAACATCAGGCCGTACAGATATCCATATGTCCAAAAAAGTGAAATTGAACGTATGGTTGCAGAAATGCTAGAGGCTGGTATAATTCAACCGAGTCAAAGTTCTTTCTCAGCTCCAGTAGTATTGGTGCACAAGAAGGATGGATCATGGCGCATGTGTCCAGATTATAGGGAGCTCAACAAGCTCACTATTAAAGATAAGTTCCCCATTCCTGTCATTGATGAATTACTGGATGAATTGCATGGATCAATTTACTTCACCAAGTTGGATCTTCGTTCGGGATATCATCAAATCAGAATGAAGATTGAAGACATTCCGAAAACGGCATTTAGAACTCATGAGGGTCATTATGAATTTTTGGTCATGCCTTTTGGCCTTACCAATGCACCTTCAACATTTCAAGGTTTGATGAATTCAATTTTCAAACCATTCCTTAGAAAATTTGTGTTAGTATTTTTTGATGATATACTAATCTACAGCAAGTCTTGGAAGGATCATGTTGAACATGTTGACAAGGTGCTACAACTATTGGAGGAGAAACAATTATATGCAAAAAGATCCAAATGTTTCTTTGGAGTCCAGGAGGTGGAATATTTGGGTCATATTGTATCTCATGAAGGAGTTAAGGTAGACCCTAGCAAAATTAAAGCCATTAAGGAATGGAAAATCCCCACATCCATAAAGCATCTGCGAGGATTTCTTGGGTTGACAGGGTATTATCGCAAGTTTGTTAAGAATTATGGGAGAATAGCAGCACCTCTAACAACATTATTGAAGAAAGATTCATTTTCATGGACTCCGGAAGCAACAAAGGCCTTTAAACATCTTAAAGAGGCAATGTGCCAAGCACCGGTCTTAGCTACACCGGACTTCACAAAAACCTTTATTGTGGAATGTGATGCTTCAGGAAATGGAATTGGTGCTGTTCTAATGCAAGATGAAAGACCCATTGCTTTTGAAAGTCGTCCAATCAAGGGAAAGTTTTTAAGCAAAGCTATTTATGAGAAGGAAATGTTGGCAATACTCCATGCACTTAAGAAATGGCGACCCTACCTAATGGGAAGACACTTCAAGGTAAAAACGGATCATGATAGCCTTAAATACTTTTTAGAACAAAGATTATCCTCTGAAGAGCAACAAAAGTGGGTCACAAAGATGTTGGGTTATGACTTTGAAATCATCTACAAAAAAGGGAAGCAAAATGTGGTGGCAGATGCACTCTCAAGAAAGGATGAGGATGTGGAAGCATTGTTGTGTGCCATTTCTATTATCCAACCAGATTGGATAAACGAAGCAAAGGAGGAATGGAAGAATGACGAAGAAGTGTGGGCACTTATTCGAAAGCTACAACAAGATTCCAGTACTTCTGATACATTTAGCTGGCAAAATGATTCGTTATGGTACAAAGATCGCTTATACCTCTGTAAGAATTCCCAGCTAAAACAAAAGATTCTTATGGAATTGCACACTTCTCCCTTAGGAGGGCACTCAGGATTTTTAAAAACTTACCACAGGGTTAAGAAGGAATTTTTTTGGGATGGCCTTAAATCAGATATTCAAAAGTTTGTGGCGGAATGTTTGGTTTGCCAACAAAATAAAGTTGAAACAATTAAGACACCGGGTCTATTACAACCTTTATCCATTCCAAGCCAACGTTGGGAGGAGGTTTCAATGGATTTTATCACAGGTTTACCCAAGTCTGAGGGAAAGAGTGTCATCATGGTGGTAGTTGACAGACTTACCAAGTATGCACACTTTTGTGCATTATCACATCCATTTAAAGCCAGTACAGTTTCTACTGCATTTATGGAAACAGTTCAAAAGCTACATGGAAACCCAAAGATTATTGTAAGTGACAGAGATCCCATTTTCACTGGAAATTTTTGGACAGAATTATTTTCTTGTCTTGGTACTCAGTTAGCTCATAGCTCATCTTATCATCCTCAATCTGATGGGCAAACTGAGATAGTAAACAAATGTTTGGAAGGATATCTTCGTTGCTTTGTATCTGATAAACAGACACAATGGGTCAAATGGTTGCCTCTGGCTGAATGGTGGTATAACACTTCCTTCCATACAGCAACAAAAATGACCCCATTTATGGCACTTTATGGGTATCAACCACCATCCATCACATCATATTTAAGAGAAAATTCTAAGGTTCAGGCAGTGGAACATCACATCGAACATCAACAACAAGTCCTCCAACTCTTAAAGGATAACCTCGTGTTGGCACAAAATAGAATGAAACAACAGGCAGATCAACATCGCAGTGAAAGAAGTTTTGATGTAGGTGATTGGGTATTCCTACGGCTACAACCATATAAGCAAATGTCCCTAAAGCAAGCTAAGAAGGATAATAAATTATCACCAAAGTATTATGGTCCGTACAAGGTGTTGGAAAAGATTGGTACTATGGCATACAAATTGGAGCTTCCTGCAGCTTCTCGATTGCACCCAGTTTTCCATGTTTCATGTTTAAAGAAGGTTATAGGTGACAAGCTCCCAGTTCAAACAATATTGCCAGAACTTGACGAGGAAGGAAAAATTATATTGGAACCGGAAGCAGTCACAGAAACAAGAACTCGACAGCTACGAAATCGATCAATTTCAGAGTATCTTATCAAGTGGAAGAACTTATCCGCTGAAGATTCCACATGGGAGGATGAGAATTTTATGCAGAAGTATCCAGAACTACTCAAGCGTTGAGGACAACACTTTTTTGAAGGAGAGGGGCATGTTGGGTCCCTATAATACTAGTGATTACCCCATTACTATTGTAGTTATACCCCTTATTTATATTGTTGTGCCCCTATTACCCCCATATTGTTATTTCTGTGCCCCATAGAATCCCTCTATTGTTATTTTTGTGGCTTTATATTATTATTGTTAGGTCGGCTGGATTATATTGTGACTCCTTAGACTCCTATATATAGAGAGGTTTTGTCATTTGTATCATCCAAGAATTTTTCATTTATGTAATGTAAAGGAGGTTGCCCCCTCGAAGAGGCTGAATTCTAAGGCGTTGATCTTTCTTTTCTATCTTTTCTTGAGCTGGTTTCATAACAGAGACTTTTTCTCCTGTAGCAAGGTACTCATCTATCAAATCGATGTTGGCACTATCAGCACATATGGGTTGGAAGATCCATGAGATGGATGTGAAGACTGCATTTCTCAATGGTAAGATTGAGGAAGAGGTGTACATACAGTTGCCGGAAGGATTTGAGGCCTTCGATCGTGAGTCGCATGTGTGCCAACTCAAGAGAGGTTTTTACAGGCTAAAGCAAGAACCTCATGCTTGGTACACCAGGATCGACAAGCTTCACAAAGAGTGAAGCAGATGTGAACTTTTACCACATCATGGTGGAAGCTAAGCAGTTGATCACTGTTCTTTATGTTGATGATCATTTGATCATGTCTTGCAAGGAGGACCTTGCAAGAGAGTTCGAGATGAAAGACATGGGTCTCATGCACTACTTTCTAGGCATGGAAGTGTGTCAGAAGGATGGTGAAGTGTTTGTGTCTCAAGGCAAATATGCCAATGAGATACTCGGGAGATTCCACATGGAGAAGTGCAAGCCCATGCAGACTCCTCTAGCAGGTAACTGGAGGAAGGAGGGTGCTACTTCAAGAGAAGTAGTAGAAGCTACTGTGTATTGCCAGGTTGTGGGTTCTTTGATTTATTTAGTGAACACACGACTAGATTTGTGCTTTGCGGTGAACCCGCTGAGTCAAGCTATGGTTCAGCCTACCAAGCTATTTTGGAAGGAAACAAAGCATGTTTTAAGATACCTCAAAGGCACATCTCAGTATGGATTATGGTACAAACAGTCAGAGGGAGTGAAGCTATAGGGCTTCACAGATGTAGATTGGGCAGGGAGTCCATCAGATAGGAAGAGCACATCAAGAGGAATTTTCAACCTTGGTCCAACTGCAGTTTCTTGGTACAACAGGAAACATAGTTCAGTTGCACTTAGCTCAACAGAGGCTGAATACATGGCTGCAAGTTAGGCAGCATGTGAGGCCATCTGGATGCGGAAAATTCTAGTTGGTTTGTTTGATCAGAGGATGGATCCAACTGTGATCTATTGTGATAATCAGAGTTATATCAAACTCTCTGAGAATCCATTATTTCATGATAGGTCCAAGCATATCGACATTCGGTATCATCATCTCGGAGAGGAGGATCATGTTGTTGCAGTATATTTCGACCGAGGAGCAAGATGTTGACATTTTGACTAAGGCATTGTCAAAGTGTAAATTCGAGTTCCACAGAGACAGGATCAGGGTGGCAGATAACACATTTCTTGTTGAGAGGGAGTGTTGAAAATAGCAACAAGAAATGCTAAAAATAACATTGCTATATATAACATTTCAGGATATATTACAATTTTAATTTGTCCTTGAATTAAAATTGAGAATTAAAATTCGAATTTAGTCTCACCATCTATTTGAAAAATAATTAATTAATTCATCTTGAGTTAATTAGTTGAATAAATTCAAACATGAAGTCTTTGTGAAGACATGCAACAGTTATCCCTTTGATTGAGGAAGTTATTCCTTAATTAAGGAGATAAGGATGAGTTGTATTTGAGTTGTAATTAGTTAGCTCAGTTAACTGAGTTAAGTCTAGTTAAATTAGTTCCAAACAGTTTGTGGAACTGATTGTGAGCTCAGTTAGATTAAGGCATGCATGCATGAAACTAGTGCTCTCCAGATAACTGAATATTCTCTCATAAATAACTCATGCATGTCAGTTCAGACAAAGACCGAGTTGAGATTAAAGGCACGGACAATGAACTATCGGTTGCAAGAATATTCCCATGTGAATATCTCTTGCATGCAGAAGGAATTCATTCCTTGAGGATTGCACAGTTACTACAGAGGTCAGAGCAGTGTGTGAGGTGAGAATCACACAGGTTACAGTAGGAGGACCCAAGAGAAACTGTGCAAGGAAATAGGAGGCTTGAAGGACAGAGGAGAAGGCATATGTGTTGTCTATTCTATCTATGAGCAGCAGTGAGGGATTGTACTAAGAGCAGGATAGCTTGAGAGCTAAAGATTTTTGTAATCCTGAGATATTTCCACTTGTATGATAATACAGATAGCCGGGTTTTTAGCTAAGGCTTTCCCTAGAGTATTCTTATGTGTTTCATGTGTGATTGTTTCTTTTTCTCTGTTATATGTGTTATGTTTGATCTTGCTCAAATCGATTAAGCTTCTACAAGTTTGATTGTAGAAATAGATTAAGTATTTTGCTTTAGTACATTGCATAATCAGTTTAATCTAAAGTGAGAATTTCTACATAACCTTATTTATAAAATTATCACAAAGGTTATCTCAAATAGGATCACGTGGCTTCTGGTTGAGAAGATCACCCCTAATCAATTTGGTTTTATTTTTTATCGGTAGAGCCATGATGCCATTGCCATTTCTCAAGAGGTCCTTCACTCTACAAAATTGAAAAAGTTGAAATCCCTCGTGCTCAAGATGGACCTCAATAAAAAAAATTAACAAATTAAAATGGACCTCCCTAGAACTAGTTCTTTTGCAGATCAGTCTAGACTTGGAGGTTACCAATTAGATTATGGGTTGTGAGATTTGCACAAATTTTTCCATTTTAGTTAATTGTTCTCCCTCTAGAAGCTTCTCCAACTCTCGAGGACTCAAGAAGAGATGTCCTCTGTCACCTCTTATGTTTTTGCTTGTAATGGAAGGATTGATTCTTTTCCTGTTGAAACAAAAGCATGAAGGTAATATTAAAGGCATAAAAATATCTTACAAACACTATATCACACATCTTCTATTTGTGGATGATGTTTTATTGTTGGGAGCTGGTACTGTAACGGAATGGAAGGATTTTCATAGAGCTATAAATATTTTTTGTAGTGCCACTGGAATGGAGATCAATTTAAAAAAATCTACTTCTCTGAGATCTTCTCGACCATTTAGCCTTTTTTGCCCTTTTAGATTGCAACTTTAGAAAATGGTTTAAAGTATCTAGGCTTCGTTCTAAAACCAAATGGTTACCATAAAGAAGATTGGTTATGCCTAATCAATGAAGTGGAACAAAAGAGAAGCATGTGGTGTAACAATTGGTTGTCCCTTGGGGGAAAGATGATTTTAGTTAAATCAATGCTGGAAAATATCCGTGTCTTTTGGTTGTCTATAGCTTAAATTCCCAATGCTTCCTTGGGAATTTGGTTTTCTATCCCTATCTTTTGATTTACTTGACTCTATCAAACAAAATATGTTCAACTTCCTTTGGTCTGGTAAAATTGTAAGGATGAAATTCACTTCAGCAGATGGAACTCACTATCGATCCCAAAAAGTCTTGGTGGATGGGGCTTTAAAAACGTGTCCTAGTTTGGTAAAGCTTTAGCACTAAAAAATATATGCAGAGGATTGTTTGGTGAGAGATTTTGGAGATAGGTTATAAAAGGGAAGTATTTAAAAAGATTATTAGTGGTGGATTGGATTAGAAGAGCATCAGAAAAAATCTGACAAAAGAGGCTTCATTATCTGGAAAGAACTTATTGCCTCTTTTCCCTTCCTCTCCACCTGGATGGCCTTGAAATTTGGGGATGGAAAGAAGGTAGTCCTTGGCAAGGATTCTTTTATATGTGGTGCCCGAGTCTATACATTTTCCTCTGATTTGATACACTTAACTCCAAAGGTCTCTTCCTCCAACATGATGTAAAATGAGTGGACTCTTCTCTATCCTCAAAGGGTCACTTGTTGACTTTAGTTGAGTTGGGACTGGTTGGACCTTTGGTAGAAGAACAAAACTACTTCATAAAGGAGCTAAAATCAATGCAGTGTGTTTAAATAATGCTAGGGACCTGTTGATCTAGAGTTGGGACACCTCTTCTGGTAAGGTGAAATCTCGACTCGCCTTTGGAAACAATTGCTCATTCTACAATAGTTCTGGACTATAGATGGTGGAATAAATTTTTATGGAAATGGAATATCCCCAATAAGCTTCAATGTTTTGTCTGGTTGGTCCTTCATAATAAAATTTTGACTTGGGAGAACGTGCAGAAAAGAGGCTTTGTGGATCTAAACAAATATTGTCTTTGGAAACAACATGATGAAAATGTGGATCATATTTTTGTTAGCTTCTTTGTTGCAAAAGAAATTTGACACATTTCTCTTCAGGTTTTGGGCATCAAAGAGAATTTGGATCGGTCCCCCTTTGAGGACTTCCTATTCCTCTAAGCTAAGAAATGTAAATACTTGTGCACACTTCCTATCTTTGTGGCCTTGGGTATATGGCTACCCAAGAATAGGGTTATCTTCCAGAATGAAAATATTAACATCCTCGTTTAATCTTCCAAAATCGTTTCTCTTTAGGGATTACATATCATTATAAACTGAAAAATAATCCAATGAGGATTAAATACCATCATATCTCCTTTTATCTCCCATTGGATTTTTTTGATAATGTTGCCCAAGGAAATAATTGTGGACGGTGTGAGACAGTAATTGATTAAGATGCCTTGGAATAGAACTATATTTTTTAGAATAAGTATTATACTTTTTAGAATAGGCATTGGAAATAGAACAAACACCAAAACATAATTGATAGCAATTTGGGCACTTATGATATTAGCTAACCTAGAAAATATTAAATATATCAAGATTTTTAATGAGTCCAAATGTGTTATTGATTGGTTGATAAGTAATGCCTAGTTGAAAATACTGAATCTGATTGCTTGGAAGAATAGACTCGAAGAGTCCATAAAGCACTTTCAAGAAATCAGGTTCCATCATTTTTATAGAAAATTCAATTATGCAGCTGATAGGCTTTCAAAATGTGCACTAACTTTGGCCCTAGAATCCATCCTCTTTGAGGAACTTGAAAGCCGCTATGTTCGAAGCGTTCATTCCATTCCTATAGATTACATGGATTAACCATGAACATCCATCATATTTGCAGCTAGCCCAATTTTGCAGCCACGGTAATCAACGATCAGAACAAGGAAAAAGTATTTTAATCTACATAGCAGACTCCAATTTTTTATATCTTAGACTTTGATAAAATTTTCAAAACCTTTATGAAAACTCTTGATGTAAAAATTGTCTCCATACGAGTCTTTGTAGTCTTAAGAAAGTTTGCGATAGTTGTATTATGATAGTTATATATCTTTGAACTCTTGTAGACATGAAGAAGCTTCGTTTATATCTATGTTGCTCTCTTGAGCAGCTATCTTTCTAGAGTTGGAAAATCAGAACATTAGTAGCATGATCATGTAATTTTTTTAATTTTTATATTATTATTTATTATTATTATTATTATTTTCTATTAATAAGTATTTTGTATTTAGTTTTAAGTAGTTATGATCTAACTGGTTAAATAATTTTTAATTTCACAAAATGAAATTTTAAAAATTATTTTTTTATTTATTAAAAAAAATATTTATTAACAATTTTTATAATATTATTAATTGTAATTTTAAAAATCTTATTGAACCATACCTTATAACTAATAATTTGGATTTTAATACTAATCTAATCATATCAGTTTTCTCTCATTAATAACTATGCCACAAACCCCAAATCCCACACCCCTAAAATTGGAAGTCACATTTACATTTCACTCAAATAAATATCCACATTAAGATTCTCTCAAATATACATGGTATGCCTGGCCACATTCCATTTTCTCTCCAATACTTAAACAAGTTTGCAAATTTCTATCTAAATCTAAATCTACTCCTCTTTGTATCTTGTCTTTGAATTTGTAATCAATTTGTTTTTATATATATGTAAATTTGACTTTTCAACATGTGTCTATGATTAACCAATCAAAAATTTATTATTATTATTGTTGGTAGGATTGGATTCTTCACCGTGACAATATTGATTTGCTAATAATCAAATATCTCAACTTGCCAAGAATCAATTTGTTTTTATATATGTAAATCTGACTTTCCAACATGTGCATCAGATTAACTTATTATTATTGTTTGATAAGATTGGATTCTCCACCATAATAATATTGATTTACTAATAATTAAATATCTCAATCTACCGATAAATAAAATCTAAATTTACTCAATTGTTTACATATAAATTATTAATATAATAAAATATCCTAATTTACCCATAAATAAAATCTAAATTAACTTAATTTTGGAAGTATAAACTATTAATATAATAGCCGGCACTAGCCATTTCTATATTTTAAATCACTTTATAAAATAGTCTATAATATTTATAGATTTAGTTATACACGCGTTCATTTCTATGTTTTAAAAAGCTTTTATAAAATAATCTATTGATATTTATTCATTTATATAGCCATTGATATACACGCGTTCATTTCTATGTTTTTAAAAGGCCTTTATAAAATAATCTATGATATCTATGCATTTAGTAACCAACTCATGGATTGCACTAATAATGATATGATGGCATTTTGATGAAATTGTATTTATTATTTTGACTTCATAATAAAAAGTTGTGATTTGAGAGCCAACCTGTGGATTGTAATGGTAATGGTATTTTGATAGAAATTGTATTTATTGTTTTAATTTTATAATAAAAAGTAGTGATTTGAGAGCTATTGTATCGTATTGCTATATTAAATTGAAATAAGTTTTTTAATTAGTTAGGTTAGAACAAGCCACATCTATGTGTTTGTATATTTTTTTGGATTTCTTGCATTCTTAAGTCAGTGAAGATGTACTGCTTCATTTAGGACACATATTCTTATCATTTAATCCTAAATTTTTTATGATTTAATGTTGATTAGTTAGAATTAATATATGTGTATTATATTTATAAATGTTAAGATGTGTTAATGTTGTTGTTGTTTTTTCTGTGGTTGTTTGGTTGTTTGTTTTTTTTTCATTAATTAATTAATTTATTTATAAGATTAATTTATTAATAACATTAACTTTAATATATGAATTTTATAATTATATAGCGTAATATTAAAATTATAAGGTAAATTGCAATGAATTTTTATCTAAATTATCTACTTTCTGGTCTTTGTTTCCAAAATCTACGATTAAATATCAGATGAATCTAGAATTTTTGTATATCTTTAAACTTAATATATATCCAAATTTTGTGCATTTACACTGGTAGTTCTATAATGGTCATTTATACATAATTTGGACTCTATCAACTTTGATATGGTAAATGTAATATATGTTGAAGAAATACAAGTATCTAAGTACTAGTTGGTAGAAGATTTTGAGTGCTCCATGGAGGATAATACTACTTCAAGTCTAGTGACTCCATTTTTTCTTCTATTAAAGCATTCATATATATATATATATATATATATATATATATATATATATATATATATATAGATATATATATATATATATATATATATATATATATATATATAATGGGAGAGAATATATGAAAATGGTAGGGAACTACTATGAACTTACTTGATTAGCATAAGATTTTTTATTTCAAAATCTCCATTAATAAGCATTATCTTTATTGGTTTGAGTACTTGCAAACCACCCCTATCACTTTAAGAAAGTTAAAGACAAGTTCTTATAAGAATGGGGAAATATTAACCATACATTGATGTCATTCACTGGAAACAAGGTGAGCTTTTTGAAAAATTTTAACATAGAAGTAGAGAAGGTTAAATTGATAAAAATGATATAGATATTTCATATTTTAGGCTTCCGCGATCTGAGTTTTGTTGGAAAATTGCTTTTGGATCTACCGTGTGAGAGTTTTATAGTATCGACGTTTCGAACCTTCTTATGAGGTTCATCATTAGGATGAAAGATGTGATACTGCAAAGTATCAAAGTGTACAATGGATACTTTGTTATACTTCAATGTTGATTTCCCTTATTATGAAAGTTTAGAAGTAAAACAATTATCAAGGGACATTACAATATATTATGCAATATTATGATGGTCCATTGTATATTATAATGCTAGCACCTTTATCGTCTTGTGGCATCAGCAACCACTTTAGCAAATACTAACAATAAGTTCACTAGCTTAGGCTCTCGAAGCAATACAATTTTTTATAGATTTTTAAAATAATATAATTGGTCAAAATAATGTTAAATATAGTGTTTGAATTCTTCATAGTGCATTCCACGCTTCAATAACTACATACATGATGTAAAATTACTTAATGATTTTTATTTTAGCCATGACACTAAATTGCTTAATCTCTTCTTGAAAACCCATTGTCAATATTTTAGTTCTACTTCAATCACCTCCCACACACACTAGACTCATCAATTTTGTTATTGTGTGGCAACTTACCTTGATGGTCACGTCTCTTATGGAACCTATTCCTCCTCCCTAATTCATTGTTCTACCCTAGTGTCACCTTCTTGAGAAAACCCTAGATTGTTATAAAATAATGCCATGCCACTAGTTGGTCAAGATTTACATTATGTAAACACAATCATTGAAACATATTGAACCTTAGACAAACTATCATAATCAAGGATACAATCAAATAATAAGATATTTTTTAGCATGGAATCTGGGATACGCCACTTCTAGTTGTCCATTAAAGTACCTGGATGAAATTGCATGTGTATTTTGTAGACCGAACAACCACAACTATTTTCGCTACCCAAAGTTGAGGAATTTGAAACACCTATAGCTGACAAGATCTATCACATTTATCATAGTATAATATAAATTATTAGTAAAGGACATGTATGTGTCGTAACATGTACCAACCCTTAGGAGTAGAGGAACATGTAGGTTGTAGTGACCCTCAACACTATATCAATGAACCACATTAATTCATGTGAAGTAACCTTCAAAGAATCAAGCAATCGATGGAGATCTTTATCAATCATATACGATGCAATTTCTTGTAAAACTTTTGATTTGAGAATTTAATAACTTAAACATACTCAATTAGTTTAGAGGGAATGAGATTGAATGCACATTCAATTCCAAAATTAACACCAAGTATAATTAACTCAATTGTTAGGTGTATCCAATTAATTTCTTAGAATAATTGATACACAATAATTTAAGTAATTTGGTTTTCTAGTTGAGGAGTTTTTGTCAAGCACTCTCTATGCAAACATTTGTATATGCAATTGAGACAAAGACACTTGCAAAATATTTGTATATGAAATTATTATATATTTTTCAAAGCAAACTTAGAAAAAGTTGCGAAAGGTCGCCAATCCTTGAAGCTAAAGGCAATTCAGTTGAGATGGTTTGGGAGTGGTTTAGATTGTTTTCTCAAATTATGCATTCAAGATTGTAGGTAGAAAATCCCCATAAAGTAATTAGCTCTTTCTTGAAATTATCCAAAATACAAAATTGGGTTATATATAATTTAATGGCAAACTAAAAAATGGGGCTTACAAGTCCATATTGTATGGAATCCCTTGAAAGTTAGTAAAAAAATTAACAAAACACATCTATAAACTCATTTTTATCAAAATCACATAAGCAAACACACGTGTGCCAAATCTAATTGCACTATAATGCTTCTAGGCCAAAACCATGTAATAAAATTTATACCAAACAAAATATACAAGTGATAAAATACTCTTATTTGCTCAAAATTATATGTAAATCATTTAGGAATGTTTGCAAACATATGGCAAGTTGCCACAAGCTTAAACCATACATGGAAAAGAAAACACCTCTGTTTTATTTCTCATATTAGCTCAGTTTATGGAATTATTAGGAAATTTATTTACATATAACATAAACTAAAGATATACAAACCATGTAAACATAATAGCATTCACTTAGAACATTTTATAAACACGAACACACAAAATCCAAGTTGTAATTATACTTAGAAATATCATAACCAAATTTACAATACCTTGAGGAAAACAAAAATCCATACACAAATGCTCCTAAATTCATCCTTATATCTAAAAGTATTCATTGAAACTTATTTTTTTAGTTCTTTTCTAAATGAAAGCCACCTTTTTCTATTCAATGATTTTGCCAAACATTTGGCAAGCATCTTCTAATAAACTAACTATCATACCTTTTCTTAATAATGAAAGAATGTTGAAGTACTTAAATTCAACATATAACTAGCAAAAATTACCCCTGATTTGTAGTGATATTGATTCTGCAAACTTGTTTCTAGTTGTTGGACATGCTACAATAATCTTTCTTATGCATATATTTGGTAAATTCCAATAAATTATTCAATAACATTTTGAGGCTCATGCTCCTGTTATATAGGGTGAATTTATTTATATATTACTGAATTATCATGCCCAAGTTAGTAAATTAAGATTCAAACAAAAATCCATATTGATTGTAGGACGAAAACAACTAAAGCTACTAAAACATAAAAGCTTTTTTAATCAACTGTACTATACTTGCATAAATGTAATTCAAGCAATTCCAACATTGCTCTAGCCATTAAGTCCTTACCTTGGGCAACTGTTATGGTGCAAACTAGTTTCCTCCTAGCCACACTTACAAAAAGTTCCTTCTATCAAACCCTTCATAACCAATTTTGGGTGCATAATATGCAAAGTATGGATTTTGCTATCCATTTGTAAACACCCAGATTAATGTTACCACAATGTCTTGTGTTTCTCGCTCTTTAGTATAATTTTAGTAGTATTTACTTACTCTTTATGTCACTTCCCAATCCATAGATTCTCCCATTTATTTATAGAACCACCACCTCCTTCACCTAAAATTAAGTATTTTTCCTATAGATATCTCTCTATTGAAAGTTAGATTAGCATTTCTTTTAATCCAAATCTTTATCTTATGATCATAAATGAAAGATGTTGGCATATTCTCATCACCTCCTCTACATCACTGGATGGAATTTCAAATATTAATGAGTTTGCGTGTCTAAATTTATGCTTATCTTTTCACATTTACCTAATACAATCATGAAATTACCATGCAAATTATCAAATAACAAACGTTTGACATATATAAAATTATGTCAACCTATATCAACCACATTTACTAATATAATTGTGCTAATTTATTCTTTTATTTTACTCAGTGGAAAAACTTATCATAACTCAATTATCAAACTAAGAGTGGGGACATCCATCACTAGTTGTTATCTACAAACACAATGCTAACTCATCGCCTTCATTCAAGGGAAATCATGCCACCTGAAATTACCTTGCTAGTGATCAATAAAGAGACATACTTTCACTCCTACTAGATCTGGGCTTGGGTTGTCAACATATTTTCTTAAGTACAAGGAAGACAAAGTCTTAGCCAAAAAAAACAATTTTAAAACATACTCCAAGCTGAATGCTAATTTATTCTTTATTTTATCATTACCTCTCTTTTTTTAATTATTTATTTTTCATTAAAAAAAGATATATCTTTAATAAAATATTATTATATTCAAAATACCGAGTCCCATCTTGTCTGCCCATGATTCTCTTGCATGGTCCATATAATAGTCTGAAGCAATGTGGAATCTTACCATTTTGGGTCGTGTTAGGTGGGAGACGACGTTCGTGGATTAAATCACCTAAAGTGATGCATATGCATTACCCTCCCCTTAAGTGAAAATTTCATTATGAAACTTTTGAAATCCATTGCATTCCATATACTTTATCAGTGTTTTCCAATGTTAAACGCCAACCTATGGAAAATATTATCCTTCTAAAAACTCAAATAATAGCGCGCTGGCTTTGAATTCATGGGAGAAGAAAATGTCATAGAAAACTTCAAATAATAGCTTATTAACTTTGGAGGGTTCAAGTCCATATAACTAATATTGGAAAGTGGGTTTTAAATTTTTTTAAAATCATACTTTTTTAAATATAGGAAAATGAGTAGTTTTTAAGTGTGATTTTTTGGAAAAAAATTTGGTTTATTTTTCGATTTAATTTGTTTAGAATAGAGATTCATTGAAATTACAAGTTTAACACGTAATTTTTTCATAATCAAAGTGCTCCAAAAGTTTTTGAGGGTGTTGAATCTATATATGCAGTAAAAAATCCAGTTTAAACAACACAAATCAAGATTTGGCCACAATTTATTTTTTGCCGCCACTAGAAACTCCAAAAAGTCGCACTTAAAAACTACTCCTTTGAAAAATGTTAAGTATAAATAAAAGTAGGATTAAACTACCTTTTAATAGATTTGTTATTTTTTGTTAAAAGACATTTTATAATGGAATTATTAATAGGAAATATTGCATAAAAAATATTATGGGAAAAATCATGGGTTACTAAAGCATTGTGAGCTTAAATCACTAACATTAAATCCATTAATTACTCTATTAATTATTGTATCAAAATGACTTTATGACCAAACCAAATTTAATCCAACATTCCCCACTTTAAACTTGACTTGGGTTTTCCCTTGACCACATTCCGCCTAACTAACCAAGTGAGCCTTTATCATTTATCTCTATGCTACCACACCAATGCCTATAACTAAGGTATTGGAGAATCCAACATGTCTCATTGTATAACCTAGGTCTATATTGATACTTTACCAGTAATTTACCATGGGTATGCATGCCTTACCAAGTCTTACAATTGTATTCCCATTTACATGCAAAAAATTTCAACTCCATTAAAAACCTTTTATTTTTTTATTTATTTTTTTCCATCATAGCACTTATGTCGTCATCCTCTCACCTTTACACATCTGATGTTCTCCTTTTTCCACCAAAATACTTAGCCATAAAAAACTCCATCTTGACCTCAATTCTAGTTGCAACTTTTGTGACTGCTCTTTGCATATTTGAGCTCGTACTCTTTCATGTGCATGGTAAATTTTCATTCCAATGCCTCATGCTTTCACAAAAACCCTATATCTATATTTTAAGAATTGTGTTGTGGGCCACTTCATCCTTGTTCATCATATTTTGTTCCACCATCATTAGGCCACTTTGATTCCTCAAAGATTCGAAATTAACCCCACTCTTTGTTGCAGTTGCTACAACAACTCCCTAAAAAGTTTAGCATGAATACCCAAAATTTGGGTCCTCCTTCGCTTTTCAAGGTTTCAACAGGTATGCATATGTCTTGAATTGGTCATAATCCTTAAATTACCTAGCTATATTTCAGGGCTATGGTTGCTCATGTTCTCACAAAGAAACCACCGTGCCTCATGTTCTCAATCCCCACCGTGCCTCACACTATTTATGATTCCTCATATGCATTAGGGTTTGTGAAGTTGTTACTTCTCTCATGTACCTTCAAGCTTTATACTCTTATGATATGCATTGCAACTCAAAAAAATTAATTTATATTGCATGAGTGACAATTCCATCCATGCTTTACCTTGATTCTCTCCCTCTAAGGTGCATCTTTAAGCTTGAATGGTCTTGAGTATTTCATGGAAATTTCAATCACAGTAATTGCATTGTCATGTTAGAAAGTTGCAACACGTATATATGCCATTTTCAATCATTGAGATCATTCGTATGCTTTAAGGAAAATGATTTTTTGTGCCTAAATATTGAATCTTCAAAATACATATTTTATAGTGAGCTTTTTTCAAGAAAATTATTGCATTTGCATTATCTCGTAAAGGTTTCTTTTGGAGTTTTGCAAATGCATTTAGTTGAAACTAGCTTACTCAAATAGTTTGAGCATGAAATATTTTCCCTCTATTGTTGATGGGGATAGGCTGAGTTTCCCTGGCTACCTATAACCCAAGATGATCCAACGCAAGCACCCACAAACACAACTCTTTGTTGTAGACTCTAATTAAGGAAATTCAAAGATTTAATTTAAAATATGCAGTCAAAATGTAAATGGAGAATTCCTTTTCCAAGGGCCATCAGTGGGACTTCTCTCATCCCTCTGATCCCTTCTTCTCACCTCAACTAACTCATAATGGAGTCCACTTATCCTACGGTGCAATGAGAAAGGTGAAATAGGTTGCCAAACTTTCATACGCAACCCTGAAAACTACTTTTTGTAGGCATTGTAAAATATTTTTCCAACGCTCTTATAGGGGATGTGAACTATTTTTTCAGTGCTTCTAGAACTCTCTCTTTTTGCATTCCAGAAAGCTAAAACGACTCGACCCTTCCTAGGCTTGTTGGAAACCTTTGAGCACTACTGAAAGGGGGGATGAATCAGTAGTGTGACTTATTATCAATTTTTGTCTTTTATTACTTCTCAACTGAATCACACACTTGTTATTGCAGCAACTCACAATATGTTAGCAGCATATGAGTAAAAAATAAACATGTAAACATATAAGCAACATATACTAAATGAAAACCATCAAAACACAACCACAAAAATCATCATCACACATGAGACACAAGATTTCTAGTGGAAACCCTTCTAGGAGAAAAACCACCCTTGTTGCTATTGCTCTGCTTTGAATCTCTATTATGTCAAGAAATTTATCTATTATATAGTTAGCTAACTTCGATCGACCTGGAGACTTGACCTCATATACAATAGGCCAACACCAATTAGCCAGGAGACTCGATTCTACTGATCAGATCAGAAGACTCTGTTCTCACACGGATCTATGGACTACCATCCACTGAAGGCCACCACGATCAACAATCCTCGCCCAACTCCAATTGGACTATCCAATTTAGATTGGATGGAGAAACCGTTCCTTTCGCTGAAGCTTCGAAATCACTGATACTCTCTCATGAAATCACTGCTCCTCTACACTATGTGGATCTCATTTCATATATTTTCAAATTGGATCCAAGATGCTCTGCTCAACAAGAATTCAACTCTGCAATCCAAGTCTCAGAAACAAGACACCATTAATAAACCAAACAAAAGTACCATGAATAACATGCTCTCGACACCAGAAAATAATATAATCATCCAGGAATATAAAGTCTACTCCATATCCTCTAAATAAACTCTTCTACAATAACCATGAATTTGATCTGAAAATTTATGCTCAGCTTTAGAATATGCTACAATACTACCATTAGAAGCCACACATTGAATTAATTCTTCTCACAACTAAGTGTAAAGCATATTCACACTATACAACCTTCTCTTCCTCACATACAATCACCATTCACTAATCCTCAGCTCCAAAGTGAAGTAAATAAAACATGAAGGGTGAAATTGACCTTTGCGCTAGGATCAAAGGTGCACAAATTAGACCAAATTAATCCACTTACATCACTATGTGTGCAATAAATGTGTTCACATCATTAGAGGACCTTTTCAAACTATCCCCTACCTTTACAACTTATTCTAAAAGTATCTGGTCATTTCCATACCAATTTTCATTCTGTTTTCCCAAGGAATGCAAAGATTTTTTCGTGAAAAAACCTCAGTCGCATGCACAACACTGACTAAAATTGGCTTGAGACCTTTAGTCACATGCATAGGCCTGTCTCCCAGCAACTGGAGCCTTTTAGTCACTTGCATAAGCCTATCTCCATGCAATTGGAGCAGAACATAAGGAAAAAGCACAAGTCCTCATCTCAGAACCTCTGCCACCTATTTGATCCTCTTCTTTAGCATCTAAACTGACTTTAAAAACTATACTAAGCTTAGTAACACCTCTGCAAGTGGATCAAACAATTCTCCCAAGTGTCATTGCCAGGTTGACCAAGAAAGCCAGCAAACAAGGTTGGCAAGAGTGCCAACAAGTCCTCTACTCTCCAACAAACATTTGTACAAGATGCAACCCCTATGACAAACCTGCAATACACTGTAGCACATCTCCATCATCAACATAAGGCCATCACGCCAGAAGAAATCATATTGATGAGCATAAGCATGAATACCTAGTATGCCAATTCATCAATTGTGTCATCATCTCCATCACATGAAGATCTTAATCATCCACCTGTAGCAACAACCTCTACCTCCATGAACACCATACTTCCATCATCTTATCATCATGAGTGTGACATCATACAATTGAAATCAATTCCAACACAACCATCTCAATGTCAACTCAACTAGTTGCATCCATGCTACAATGAAGGACAACTAAACATCAACTATTCTACATACGGTTGACATCAATGCCAACATGAGCTAACTGCCATCATGAACCAATGTCAATATCAGCTAGCTAGAACCACGCACACCATAATTCCAACAAAAGTTGATTACTCACAACTTATAGTTGCTTCTTAACTTTACACAAGACCTCATTCGCCCTCCTTTATGGGGATTTACAACTCTAACCAGAATTTACTGGACATGGACAAATATGCAACGGTTTTCATAGGGTGCTCTGTTTCCTATGCACATAAATACTCTTCACATTCAATAATAGGTAAGGGAATCGACCATCATACCCAAACATAACACACAACCCTTCATACGCTACACACACCATCTATACGCAACAAATTTCACGGTCTTCAATATAGTTAACAATATTCACTAGAAATCGATACACACATCAACATCTACAATGCAAGTTCTAATTCAGAACAAGCATAAAACATCTCAGAATTCTCACAATCTCTCATACGCATAGGGGTGAATATGTTTAGCTCCAGACTATATTTGAACAAAGAATTAATCTCGTTCCTAAGGCATAGTCATCACATTCAGATTCTTACTGTAAATTTACTCAACAACAGAAAATCGAACTAACAATATAGAGACAAAGAAATACACAACTACAAAGGCATCTACACAAATTTTTATTTAATCAAATTCATCATATATTAAGTTGGCTAGATTTTAGAATCCGAGCATCTACAAACCAGGCCTCTCATCCTCTACCTTTTCTCCTAGCAATGGAGCTTCTCCTCTCTGTTGTTTCCCACACTACTCAAACACTCTTCCTCTCTAAAAATAAAGCTACATCATATAACCAAGAGTCACAAGTGATGCTTCACTTCCCCTTCTCTCAAAATATGGGAAACTGAAATTACATTTACATTAGGAAATATTTCCTCCAACTTATTCTAAAAACAAAACTCACATCCTAATGTAAATATCTACAAAACATTTAAAATCTCTCCCAACATCACGATGTGACCATCCCATCACATTGGCAAGCTTCGGTCCAGTCTTCCTCAAACATTTTGCTCCATCTAGGCACCTGCATCAATTGTACATTCAAAGCTCATCATTCAAGTTGTATATCTCATCTTTGTATTGCTTAGATGAGGCATTGAATGATTTTCATTTGCACACAAATATGTTTTCAAACAAAAGAAACATTAAAGAATGTATTCTTGGAAGTCATCCAAATATCTACTAATTGTCTTAGCAGTGAGATTATATTGGGTTTGTGATAGGCATCTTTTTGCATGTGGTTTGAGAGGTATTTTACTATGGCCAAAGATTTTGGTTTCTTAAAAACAACAAGCATGTCAAATACTTACTAAATATCTTGAATTTGATCCCAATTCATCGGACATCCTATATGAAAGGGGTATGGTATGTTTCAAATCTAAGGATTATATAGATGTTGTGGCACACCTGGACACGTGTACGGTTTGATAAGGATGTAATCCGACATATAGTTACATGGGATTAGCATGGGAAAATACAAGAGATCTTTTGAGGGATATGAAAAAGCATTGTATCATGATACAAATTTCTAAGAGGATTGGGGAATGCTTACAAAGAGCTTTATCCATTGATGTGGGTTTGTAAATGCATATTGTTTGCGTAGTTGGTATAAATATGGATTGGAAGACCATAAGGGTGCCATTAGAAAGCTTGTCGTTGTCTTAGATTTAAACAAACTAATTTGAGGTGCTCGTACAAAGCTAATCGCAAGAATGCAATCATAGACTGACATGCTCAGACGGAGGCTATGAGAATGTGTTGCGATGAAGACTATAAGAATGTGATTAATGCATGCAATGAAGAATATAAGAATGTGGTTAATGCACGCGATGAAGACTATGTGAAAGCGTTGCCGTGAGAAATATGTTAAAGGTTATGCTAAGATAAATATTACGTTAAAGGTTTTGATGAAGATGAAGACTATGTTAAAGGATATGCTAAAATAAAGATTATGTTAACAGTTGTGATAAAGATTTTGTTAATGCAACGAAAGACAAATTTAATTATAAGTGGAAAATTTCATCCTATGGACTATCTTATTGATAGCATAGTTCCATTGCTTAGCAGACATACATATGTAGTGGAGATGAGTTGATACTATGGTTATATCCACGACGTTGAAGGAACTATAATGACACCACGATATATCATCATAGTTAAAAATATATCCAAAAGAGTTACGCTTTAAACGAATTGCCACTAACATTTTGTATCCAATAAATCATAACCTCTGTATTGCCTCAAATGAATCGCAACCTGCGTTACGTATCAAATGAATTGAACTCTCAGTATGCCTTATTTGATCCCACATATTTTATTTTAATTACATAGAGTTGTCAACTTATGACATGGAGAGTTAATTTAACTAAGATAATGTCAATTGGTTATATCTCTTCAGTCTACGTAAAACTAGATTTGAGTCTTAGAAAATCGCAAAAGGAAGAGTCGTGGAGCTTGCGAAGGGAAAGGGTCACTTGTTGGAGTTGGCACGGCACCATGATTGTAACATACCTCAATTTCGTACCCATATATATTTTTTTATTAATGTTATAATTAACCAATAAAGGAACAACTTTTTATTTCATCCTTACCTTGTAATAGCCATAGAGGTAATATTTTACTGCACAATATTTTTGCCTTTTGTCAATTAAATATTTTCATAAATCTTAGCTCTTTTATATATATAGATGGTTTACACCTTATAACAATATCACAAGTTGGACCCAAATTCACTATGGTTTTAATAACATTTTCATATAACAACCCACTCATTCAACTACCAATAATATTATTAATCCATAGTCTTGGTTGACACATATGACACTTAGGTCATAACTATAATTGCTTTCTTTAAAAACTATGACATAATTTCCCTGCTTAACTATGTGGGATATACGAATATAGTTTCAATATGGCTCAATCAACTAGACAATAGTTGGAGTAACCGAGTTCAATGACCTAAAGGAGCAGGATTATTGATAGAGGAAGGAGTTGCAAACTGGGAGCACAAGAACCAACAGTTGTGTTCAGGGTACGATTAATAAGTTGTGATGGTGCGTAACATAAACTAGATGATCAATGTATCTTGTATCAATGGATGTATGAGGGACATTATCCCTAGTACAAGATCCCTAGACAATTGTATTATCAGTTTGTTAATATAACAAAGTTGGGTTTTGTAAAAATGTGTCTACATTTGTGTACTATAGATTTTTTTTTGTATATTGTTCCTCTATGCAAAGTAGTTTGTTTTAGTATTAGATTGGTAGCATAAGTGATTGTAAGATTCTAACCTAGACTCCAATATCATGGAAAAAAAAACACCTTCTATACTTCATCCATTATTTTCTCTTTACTCACTCTCGTGAGTTTTTCAGTTTGTCCTACATTGTAGGTTGTTGATGAAGGTTGTATGCATCTAGCTCCCGTGTACAACTGTATGATCTCTTCCCCTTACATTTCTATGCACATCGGTTACTCCAACATACATTATGTTAATAGGCTTATCTTCCTCAATTTAAAACATCTTCTCACATATAACTCTATGTATATATATTTTTATTTCAATAGTACCTCAACTAGAAAAATCTATATTAAAATATTTTCTTTTATAGTTATGGCTACACCATTCAGCCATAGATTTTCCATTAGTTCTAGGTTGTCCCATGCCAATTTTCTTTTCACAACTTCACTAGCCTACTCCAGAGAATCCATTCATAGTCCATATGTTTATCCTACTACATCGTTCAACCAATCTTTAGTTAACTACCAATTCAATCAACCTTGTTAACTCTTTTATATATGGATCATACTATAAAATAATCCAATCAGTAAAATCTCCAATAAATCAACCATACTAATATGTAAATCATATAGATTGAATGTCTATTTTATCCTTCAAACCTAAGCCATAAAGTATTTATTTGCCCATTTTAGGGTCTATTACAATTTCCTTTTTAGGAATTTCACATTTTCACTCTTGATTTTGTCCTTGATAAATTTCACACTTACTCATTCCTATGTAAATATGATGTTTCCTACATTTTTTCAGCATTATTCTTGGGTTCCTTCGTGTTTTCCCAGTTTCTTGGGTAACCAAAAAGCCATATTTATTGTTAATTTCAATATGATAATGTCTAATTTATTTACTTGCCTTGTTATTTTTCGATTAAATTTCTTTTAATCACAATTTATTGGGATCTTTCATCCTGTCTTACATATATATCACATGTTTAATAGGTCTCTCACATATGTAACCGTCCACTTATTTTTAATTTATCCAAACTTATTTTTTGTTTATCCAATATATACATGATCAAGGGTACTACCAATAATCCCTTATCCAAGCATGTTTGAATTTGAGACTTTCTCTTGATTTTTCTCATTATGGCATTATGGACTACATTGCTAAGTAAAAACCTCATTTGATACTACCTTATTTTACAGGTAGGGAGAGGATACCCATGTTCATGGTTTCTCTATTTAACTATTGAAATTTTTAATTCCTATATGCTCAACCTAGAGCACACTACTAATTCTAAGGTTCAACCCTTCTTACATAGTCCTACTGGTCAATGAATATCTAGAGTATGTGGGCACAATTTAGCTTGGAGATCATTTGTACATAATAATACTTTGTATTCTCTATTTATAATTTAAGTTCTTGTTCTTGCATTCTCATACTATAGTTTGAATATACTCATGGATATGTTTCTTGCATAACATCCAAATTTCCATTAGTAAATATTTTTTTCTTAAACACATTCAATGTGATATGCATAGTTTCTTATACACCATACCTTGTATGGAAGCATGTTTATAAGGTTCTTATACCATTAAGTTGACCAATTTCCATCTTTGCATCAACTTATCACCTAATAAGGCTTGTCCAGCCTTTTTATCTAATTTACATATTACTTGTATGAGATTATCCACAAGGTTTCCCTCCTATTCTCAATTGGAATAGTGGTACTTTTAAGAATTTATATGTAATTCATAATTTTACCTTTATAGTGACATAGTGAGTCATTTTCCCCCCTTTCTACATTCCTCTATTGTTCCTAGACAACTTATCCATACATTATGTAATAACTAATTCCACAATGTTTATCTTACCTTTACACTTTTGATATTGTGGTTTCTTCCTTAGTACTCCATGTTTTTAAGATGCACTTGCCAAGAAACAAATGTAATACAATTATTTATACCTCACATAATGTAATAAGTACCTGTTTTGTACGGGTTCTTCACCTTGTATAATATTATCCTTTACAGGATTTATCTCACAATTTAATTTAATTTAACCATATTAAACAAAAAACTTACTGGTTTAACATCCCTTTTTCCTAACAATGTCCATAAAATTCCTTGAGAACAATTTTATGGTATAAAAAGATAAACATCTACGTTTTCTTTAGGCAACAAATAATTTATATTGTTTCTCGTGTAATATGTACTGTATGTTATTGATGAGTTTCATTCCACCTATCTCCCTTAATCACAACTAACCAGTTGATAACATCATTTCTTTACACTGATTTTGAATTCAACATCTAAAGGGTCATCTCCCTCAAGTAATTTCCTTGACTATAGGGCATACCAATCTAGTAAGGAGCACTTAAAATAGCGGTAATAATTGGACTAGGCCCATATACTAATTTGGTATAATAGGATTAGTCAATAGTAATTTTCCATCATATCCTTATCAGATAGAGAAACAATAAAATTTGTAAATTTGTTTCGAATTTAAAGCATTTCTAGCTTATATATTACTAGATACTTCAATCTATACAGATGAACTTTACACTATATTTCGTTTCTTGATTATTTTGAATTATGAACAAAGGCAAAATTCCCCTTTAGTTCATTGTTGGTTACTATTCATTTTTCCCTTCCTGATATTACATCTATAATGGTTATTTTAGCATTTATATTCTCCCTGTTGGAGTTTAGGTATAACTCAATACCATGTGCATTCAATAGTCTATTTACTACCAACATGTACTACCTTCCTTACACTTCCTGCAACACCATTTATTAGATTTTCCTTTTAACTATTATGACATTTATAATCATGAATGGAGCCACTTCTTTTATTATTATATACTTTATTTGTGTCAACCACGAATTCCAATTTGTCTAAAAAGGTTGCCTTTTTCTCTTATAGAAAATTTGTATATGGTTATAACCTTGTCATTGAGTTATTGTGTTGGCATTATATTCACGTGTTTGAATGTTTTGTACTGTAGGTGTTTTATTAAGATTGTAGTGCTAAGCACTAAAGCTATATATATATATATATATGGAAAAGATTTAACACAATCATTCTCTTTAAATCTAAACATGTATTTGTACCAATACTTGCTTTTTCTATATTCCAGATATAATTTATAGATTAACACAAGAGACTTTGCTCTTTTTGGCTTAGCTATCGCCAACATACACCTTATACACTTGTCTCATCCAATTCAACGTAGTTAATCACCTAATAAAATCCTTATGGATGGTTTATTTAATGGATTAGAATACTTCTGGTCCCCTACTCCTGTTTATAACAATCTTCTACCAATTTATTTTATAATTAGGTAGACCTATGTTCCTTAGTCTTTTACTTCTTCCAACAACTGTTTTGTAGGAGATGACAATTTATCTCCTAAATAAACTTAGATATATTATACTCCATCAAGAGATCTAGTGGATGTTTTCATCATTCATGTCTTCTTTACTTCTTATTCAAGTGCAACTTACATAGTAACTTTGTTAATTTTCGACTATGGGTTGGCCCATAGGCCTTAATGTTCTGTACATCATTACGAAAAAACCAATTTATTTTTGAATTTAAGTACAGGGGTTTCCACTGTGAATTATATTGGATATCAATTTTTGGGATTAAACTGTGTTAAGTAAGTCATTCATCTATGACCATTTCCATGAGAGGTAGTCGTAACTGACTAATTTCTCATGATTTTTGAATAGTCCACTTAGCACTCAATGCATGGGGTGATTCTCACAGGGGTGAAGAAGTGGGATTGAAACTAGTGAAATGAATCACATAGTGTCAATCATCACTTACGAGGCTTGCACCCGGTAACCAGGACTTCCCGGGAGGTCACCCATCCCTGATCGCCTGTGGCTCAAGTTTGATTAACTGTGGAGATTTCCCCACAATCAAGCCCACTTAGCTTGCTACCCCATTTGCAAAACCTTAGCAAGTATTGTGCCTCATGAACCATTCACGTAGAGTTCCCTTCACTCTTTTTTAATTTAAGTATAGGGGTTTCATATATGACCATTTCCATGAGAGGTAGTCGTAACTAACTAATTTCTCATGATTTTTGAATAGTCCACTTATCACTCATTGCATCGAGTGATGATAATATGGGTGAAGAAGTGGGATTGAAACTAGTGAAATGAATCACATAGTGTCAATCATCACTTCCGGGGCTTGCACCCGGTAACCATATGCATTTTCCTAGCATAATATATGATTTGAAGAGGTTGTTAAGTTCAAACAAAATATTGCATTTAGTTGTCCCTCGATGAGGAATATGAAGAGAAAGGTATCTACATGGCAAGCCATAAGATAAATGCATTTTGGATTGTATATTCAATTTGATTCCTAGGCATTTGATCATGGGACAAGGATAATAGTTTATGCTCCAAAGGAAAAAACATGATTAATGATCAATAAAATATATAATTTATTGGATTCTATACTTGGTTCCATTAAGGGGGAGAATGTCGAATCTACTGCATCATGATACATGTGGATCTAGCTCTAAAAAATAAAGGGATTTTTCATGCTTTTTGGTCATTAGGAGTAGAGCTAGGGCTGCAACAAATTTTGGTACTTGTCAAATAATGGGGCATGTACTAGCATAGAAATTAAATAAAGTATATTAAAAATTGATGGGACTTCTGTATCTGCAAGGAAGGTTGTTAGGCCCCCAATAACTTGAACACTACTAGTTGAGGAGATGATAAGGATATCGATAAAAGCAAACACCAATAAAAGGAAACATATATTGGGTTCTCTTAGGATCCAAATAAAAAAGTGGTTGAAGATGAAGAGATGATAGATGCACCATAATACAAAGGGTATACATCAACATCCATAATACTAGTTGTGCCTCTATTATTAGAGGTCATACCCAAAGCTACACATATTAATATGGATCATGAAGCTTCCTTGCACATGATCACTCAACTAACTTGAGATAGAGAGCATCAACTTAGGATGATGAAGGTATGCTAACAAAAATTCAAATAATATGTATGTTTTATTTTTGGTAATATTTGTATGGCTAAGATGGTTTTATTTTTCTTCTTAGCATTATTGTGTTCTTAATTTAACATGAAGGTAGGGAAATGATTTTGAAGTAAATCTATAGATGCTTGATTGCATTCATTTCCTACTTCAAAATGTAATGTTTACTTTCTCGATATATATTGTTTTGTTATTAGTCTAATGGTCTAAAAATGTCATACCTCGAATTGAGTCTTCCCTCAAACTATATAGATATTACGTTGTTAAGAAACATAATTAGTTGTAAATTTTCTTCTTATGTTGTTGACTAAAACAATAGAGTTAACTACTACTTGTTGTACCACAAGTAAACCACTTCTCAAACTAGAAGAATATGCTTATCGAACAAGAAAGGATGCTATTAAGTGAGGTGATTACCTACAAAAATGAAAGGCCTTGTATATAGTCAGCCACATGTATGTACACAATATATGTTAGATTGTTAGATTGATCACACTCAACTTCGTGATCAATGAAGTAACCAGCTAGTGGCCTTCGTCTTTAGCAAAAGTGTTATATGTTTCCTACATCATCTATAAGGACCCACCTCAAAATACCCTCACAATTGGGTCCACATGAAATATATCCATTAATTTCTAGTGAATTTGAGAACTATTAATTATGTAGTAGTTTTCATGATGCATCACCTCTTGCTTTACCTTATACTCCAAATAACCAAATAAAGGGAGGAAAACTCGAAATTCATTGATAAGGTTAGTACACTAAGGTTTTTCTCAAATCTTATAGCCTACTACTTGGAGCTATCACTGACCATACCTCAACTGAGAGAATTTAAAGCAAAGGAAATTTCCCTATATATCTGACCTATGACCCAATTACGAGTCCTATCGTGAGAGATATTAAATTGTATAATTAATTGGTATTATCGAGAGCACATCTAATATAGAAGGAAACATATGTAAATGCAGGTCAGACATAAGATCCATTGATGTAGAAGGCAACAAATCTAATTGTGAATTAGAAGCAGGCAATGAATATAGAAAGTAATAGACATAATTGCATGTGAGAAGTAGATGTTTATTAAACACTAGAATAGGGATTTGACATTAATTTATGTCAAACTCTGACTAACCATAATTAATTGATATCAAACTTAAAACATCGTGAATTAATGGACATTATTGATAAAGTTCAAAACTTAAACTAACCTAAGATTTTAAATTATATATATATATATATATATATATATATATATATATATATATATATTATTTAAATTGATCTAACATTTTGAATCGAAATTTTAAAATACAAAATATACATCAGCCATAACAAAGCCTGCAATAAGATATTAAAAGTTATTATTTAAGGAATATATATATATATCATTGGATAAACTAGCATTTATTGGTTTGTGTTATCTAACCTTTTTCCTTTCATCATTCTCATCCAGTCCTCAAATGTTTGATTGCGTTGGAATTTAATGGTAAAATGAGTAAACACCTATGTTCGAGATGGAAGGGGCTAGAGAAAAGAGGGAGGGGAACGAAAATTTTAGTATTTAGGTATGGAATAACATTTTAGTAATTAGTATTTAGGTATGGAATAACATTTTACGTGTGAACTATCTTGGTTTTGAGATTCTAATTTTACTATAGAAAATATGATTATTTAATTTAGAAAATATGATTATTTAATTTATAGTTTATATAGTTTATAGTAGATTATATTTTAATTTTATGATTTTATATAATTTAATGATGAAATTTGTATTTGATAATAATAAATTATAATTTTATAAATTTTGATATTGTAGAGTGATTTTTTGTTTTTCATTTTTATTTTAAGTTGATTTTATAATTTTTTAATATTTTTTTAATGAGCAATTTTTTTATATTATATATAAGGGATATATATGTTTCTATTATTTTAGAATTTTTCAAATTTAATAATGGTGGGTCTAATGGTTAAGAGCATGTGTTTCCTCCTAAGAGGTCACAAGTTCAAAACCAGAGGGAGTAGAGTATGTATGCCATTGTAGACTTAGTAGTCAAATCCTGCGTGTGGGAATTGAACTTAGGTAGAAAGGATAACAATAATTCATAATAAATATTTAAGGTAAATGTAACCTAGAACTTGATCTTATAACTTATGTAATCCAATTCTATAATTCCAAATTTTTGATTGATTTATGATAAAAATACATAGAATAATAATAAAACCATTCAATTTATTATAAAATTATTTTATTTTATAAATTTACAATATGTCCTTTAGGGAAGTAGAGAAGGGTGACCCATTTTGATTAATTGGTGTTCCCATAATCAACCAATTATAGAGTGTTCATGCATTAACTAATAATGATGTTTTTTGATAAGGAATCTCTAGAACCACATACCAGTCTTGTGTATCAAAATTTGAGATCTTAATATTATTAGTAAAACTATTTTTTCCTTTTCTTTTCTTTTACACTATTACATTGGTAAAATTAATTTTTTAAGATTGTATATTAATAATAAATATCTTCATTATTCAGTATATAATATATTGATTTAAATATTATTTAAATTGAATTTGACCTATCCAATTTTTATGATGTCTCATTAAAAATATAAAATTCAATAATCAAATTGATAAGCAAATGCTTCAATATCATTGATTTTGGATTCTAAATCCAAAAGTAAAATTCCAACAAAAGAAAAAGTGAATCTGGAATGAGTTGAAAATAAAGTAATAAATGGATAAAGTAAAATTCAAAAAAAAAAGTGAATATGGAATGAGTTGAAAATAAAGTAATAAATGGATAACTTTTTCCACAAGTTTATTATTATTTTTTAAAATTCATTTATTTGTTTTTAAAATTTAAATTTTTGAATAATTAATTATTTATATATAAATTTTAAATATAAATATTTATTAAATTTGAAAAAAGATTTAGAAATAAATTAATTTTGTATATTTATTAATTTTATAAGTGAAATTTTGAATTTTAAATTGGTGATTGTAAATCATAAATATGTAGTATCTTACTCTCTAAATAACGAAAAGATAAAATCATTTAACAACAAAGTTCTAAATTATTACCATAATATCCTCATTATGAATTCATCATATTATTTATGAAATTCAAACCTAATTAAAAAAAAAATCATAATTATTTTATAACTACCCAAAATAAACCAAATAAATTAATTTTATATATATATATAATTTGCATTCTAAAATTATGACATTAAATTTAAAATCACTTTGAAATCAATAATACAATCTAATATAATTCTGACATTGAAATTATTAAAGATTACGTAAGAAGATATTTATCACTCCAGATACTCTAAATATCCCACAATACTCTTGTGAAGCCACATGCCTGCCTGTTTCTGAAAAGTAAGTTGAGAGTGATAGAAAATGTGTGTGTTGCCACCGAAAGCGAAAAGAAGGTACACAAAAGAAATGAATTGTAAGGAAAAGGTTCAATAAACTCCAAAGATCCTTTCGAAATTTTAGATGTCAAATTGTCGTTTTCAGGGAATTCCCGTACATTTACCCACACCTCTTTTACCTACGCATTGTTTTTTTTGTTGGGGTGAAATAATACTAAATAGTAGGTTTATTTTTTAAAATTTATTTATATAGTACTGAAAAGAATATAACTTTTATCTTAGGCCGGGAGGTATTACTTATATTAAGTATTTAGTTTTAAGTTGGTTATCATATTTGCAATTCACATATCTAATATCTTTGTGTATATTTATTTATGAAATTGGTAGAGTTGACAACTATTCACGGTACTATTCTCTCCTATATATCAATTTTTTCTAATACGTAAACCGGAGATACATCTTATGCAATTCTGGAGATTGCAATGGAGACACATGGTATGCAATTTCGGAGATTGAAATATCTCTTTTAAAAAAATATTAGTTGTTTTGTAATCAATTTGTTTATATATGTAAATTTGACTTTCTAACAAGCCTTTATGAGTAAGAAATTAAAAATTTATTATTATTGTTGGTGGGTAGGATTGGATTCTCCATCTTCATAATGTTGAATTACAAATAACAAAATGCATCAATTTACCAATCAGTAGAATCTAAATTAAACCGATTTTAAACCTTAAACGGAATTAATATTTTTACTTTAATTTAGTTACATTTAAACTAAGCGGCATACTATAGCTACTATATAACCCTTGTTTATTAGTGGGATAATAGTAGATTTTTTTTAACATTTATTTATGTAGTATTGAAAAGAATATAACTTTTATCTTAGTTATTTATTTTATATAAAATTGATTTAATATTATTTTAATTATGAGAAGAAGAAAAATATGAAATAACTTTGTTTAACATTAGTCATAATTGGATTTTATCAACAATAATTGAATGATTTGCATAAAGAAAAATAATGTAGAAAAATGTTGAAGTAGTACATGATAAATAATAGGAGATTAACCATCAAACATGTATATAAAGGAAACTAAATAGACTAACAATTAACTAAATATCTAGAATATGAGTAACCATATAAATAAACAGTGGGGATAAACATTAGAAGAGGGAGATTGAATTTGCATAGGAGACAAAGCATACTCTTATAATAAAATGGAACCATGAGGGATTCTAGCCTACATAACAATCTAACAATAGAAATGTAATCACTCAATATCTAGGGCTTTGGGTTAACATGCAGCTTATGACTTAACATACTTTACTAATGATTTCCCTTATGATGAAAGTTAGAAGTAAAATGCTTATCCAGGGATATTGCAATTTATTGTGTAGTATTATGATGGTGCATTGAACATTATTATGCTATCAACTTAATCATCTTGTAGCATCAAGTAACCATTTTAGTGAATGCAACAACAAGTTCACTCGTTTATGCTTTGGATGCGACAATATTCTTTATAGAAAATATTTAAAATAATATAGTTCTTAAAAATAATGTTAAATATAGTGATTGAATTCTTCATACTCCACTTAACACTTTGATAACCATATACATGATCTAAAATCACCTGATAATTTTTATACTAGTTATGACACAAATGCTTAATCTCTTTTAGGGAACTTCTTGTCAATATCTTAATTCTACTTTAATCAACTTTTGCACACCCTACACTAATCAATTTTGGTCTTGTGTAGCAGCATGCCTTGACTAACACATCTCTTATGGAACCAACTCTTCCTCCCTAATTCAATGTTTTACCCTAGTGTCACATCATTAAGAGAACCCTAGATTGGTATGCCATGAATCCATCATTGCCACTGATTGGTCCTTATTTACACCATGTAATCATACTCATTGAAGCAGACTGAGCCTTAGATGAAATATCATAATTGAGGATAAAATAAAATAATTAGATATTTGAAGAATGGAATGTGAGACACACCATTCTTAGTTATCCATTCAAGTACCTAGACGAAATTGCACATGTATTTTGTAGACTGAGCAATCACAACTATTTTCACCACCCAAAAGTTGAACATTTTGAATCACTTTTAACATAGAATACATATCACATCTATCACCATGTAATATGGAGTTTTATTAAAAGAACATGTATGTGTGGTCAAATCCAAAAACCACTGGAAGTAGATGAACACATAAACAGTAGTGACCCTCAACACCATATAAGTGAACCCAATACAACGAGAAAAGAGTAACTCCAGAAGAAAACAATATTAAAAACAAAATACAAAACTCAACTTTACACACACGCATATTCCTCATTCAATATATTTTATTTTCTTTGCAACAAAATTGTAAGATGTTAAAGGCTAATAATATTATCAAGCCGCAAAATCCCTTCAACAACTCTATACTTGGGACATGAGAAAAACTTCCCTTCAATTCAATATATAAAGATACTTACTATACTTGGGACATGAGAAAAACTTCCCTTCAATTCAATATATAAACATACTTACGAATTAGTGTGAGGGTTTTATTAACTCATTAACCATTAGAATTTATCAAGGCAACTTACAACCATAAATTAATTAGCGTCATTCCAACATTTATGTATATTTATAGTTCACACTAGTTCTTTAATTCTTGTAAATTTTCCTTCAAAGAATCAAGAAATTAATGTAGGTCTTTTAGCAATCATATACCATGTAATTTCTTATAAGACCTATGATTTGAACATTCAATAAGTTAGACATACTTAATTACTCTAAAGGTTATGAGATTGAATTCATATTAAGTATGAAATTGAATTCATATTAAGGTGTAAAATTAACATCAAGCATCATTAGCTCAATTGTTAGGCATATCGAAATAATATCTTAGAATAATTGATACACAATGATTTGATAAATATAATTTCCTAGTTGAAGAGTTTCATCAAGAAGTTGGTGTGAAAACATTTACACAAGCAATTAGCAATTGAGACAATGATGCCCCGGGTATGAAATTTAAAAATATTTTTCAAAGAAAACTTTGAAAAAGTTATGGAAAGCCCCAATCCTTTAAGGTAGAGGAAATTCAATCAAGACATTTTGGGAGTAATTTAAATTGTTCGCACAAATTTTGCATTTGAGATTACAATAGAAAACCCCTATAAGGTAATTAGCTCTTTCTCAAAATTACCTAGATTACAAAATGTGGGTATATAAATCTTAATGGTGAACTGAAAATGGGGTTATGGGTTCATATGGTATGGATTCCCCTTAAGTTAGGCTAAAAATGAACAGGAACATATATAAACTCATTTTTATCAAAATCACATTAGCCTACACATGTTGCCAAATATAAGTGCACCATAATTGTTATAAGATAAAATCACATAACCCAATTAATAGCAAACAAAATATACAAGCAATAAAAGACTCTTATATACTCAGAATCACATAGAACTCATTTAGGCATTTTTCCAAACATATGACAAGTGACCACAAGCTTAAACCATACATGGATAAAATAACATGTCTCTGTTTTATTTCTCATGTTAGTTGAGTCAATGGCTTCCTTAGATGAATTATTAAATGTAACATAAACTAAAGATATACCAGCCATACAAACATCATACTCTTCACTTAAAACTTTTACAAATATTAAACACAAATCTCCAAATCACAATTATACCGAGAAATATTATAACTATATTTACAAGACCTTAAGGAAAAACAATTTCCTACATATATACTCGTAAATCCAATATAAAACTAATAAAAACTACTTCGCTTTTTAGTAATATTGATTCTTAAAACTTCTCTCTATTGGTTAGATATGTTACAATAACCTTATTTTCACATATATTTAATAAATACCAAAATATTCTTCAAATGCATATTGAAATTCATACTCCTCTTTTATGAGGTGAATTTAGATTATACCCCATAAAACTCTCATGGCAAATTAGTAAAATTAGATTCAAACACAAATCCATTTCATTATAGCCTACAAATAACCAAAGCTACCAAAACATAAAAGATTTTTAGGCAAATATACTATTCAATTGAATTTTCCATTTAAGATCCCATTAACCACCACCCCTGTCACACAAAATTAAATAATTTTCATATTCATTTATTTGTTATTATGCCATTGTCTCTCTATCTTTATTATTTATTTTTAATTAAAGAGACAATGCATCTTCAATAAAATATTAATACATTCGAGAGCCCGAAGTCCCATCTTGTCTGTCCACGATATTCCTGTGGAGCCCACATGAAAGCTGGAAGCAAGATGGAATCTTACCATTTTGGGTCGTTTGGGGTGCATGATGGGATCGTTAAATCACCGAAAGTAATGCATACGTAGTACTACCCTTGTCCTGAAGTGAAAGGTCCATTATGAAACAGTTTAAGTCAATTTCACTTTATGAGTGTTCTCGATTTGTCAAACTGAATGTTTGGAAAAGATTATCCTTCCAAAAACTCAAATAATTGTACGTTGTCCTAAAAGTCATGGGAAAAAAGAATAGCAAGGAAAACATCAAATAATAGCTTCTTAAATTTTAAGGATTAAGACTCGAGCATAAATTTTAAATATTAAAATTGTATTTTAATATATGTTAAGCATTAGTAATAGTGGGATTAAATTGATTTGTTATTAATTATTATTGAAAGTTATTTTATAACGGCTTAATTATTAAATAGTTTATATTATTTTAAAAATTATGGGAAAAATCATGAGTTATCAAAATTTTGGGTTAATAAATTATTAATTATCGTATAAAAAATGATTATATGATCAATGTAACTTTAATTTAACATTTTCTTCTTTAAATTTGATTTGGGTTTCCCTTAACCAAATTTGGTAGAAGTGGTTATGTGAGCCTTCATGGCTCACCTCCACATCTTATTCCCTTAAAGTCTATAACCACAACACCCAAGAATTAGACATTGCCCCCCCATAACTAGGTCTACCTTTAGACTTTGGGGTATGCATGCCTTATCACGTGTTATAGTTGCATACCCATTTACATGAAATTTTTTTAAATTCCATTAGAACTTTTTTCTTTTTCTTTTTTTTTTAAATTGTTGTTATCTTAACACTTATGCCACCACTCTCTCACCTTTGCACACTTGATGTTCTCCTTCTGCACCAAAATCATTGGTCATAGACAACTCTGGTTGGATCTCAATCCCCATTTCTAGCTCTCATTCTTGCTCCCCATCTTGGGTTCATACTCTTTCATGTGCATGGTAAATTCGCATTCCAATTCCTCATGGGATCTCTTCCATTGAAACCCTAGCTGTATACTTTAATAGTCGTGTCACAACCACTTCATCTTTCTTCATCATCTTTTGTAGCACCAACATTGGATCACTTTGAATCCATAGATAGTCTAATTTAACCTCACTCACTTTAGAATTTATTACTTCTAACAAACATAGATTCATCATTAATACACAATAAAACAAAAGCAAACTGGAAATAAGGTGAACTATACCTTGTGGTGGGTATTTTTGCACAAATAGACCTTCTCAAAAATAGAGTTTGTGTTTCCATATCATTGTTTGATTTAGATGACTCTACCTCCTCAAATTATTTAGATACTTCATTCTTTAGTTCAAACTCCACTTTCTTGGATTTTGGTTCTTTTGGTTCATCTTCGTTCCTTGAAGTGCTCTCAACTTCTATAAAGACCACATTTCAGCTATACATTACTCTCCTTGTTATAGGATTCCTTTGTTTGTAACCTTTTTCTCCATCTTTATAACTAATGAATATACAATTCTTTTCCTTTCTGTCCAACATGCTCATGTTTTTCTTTGGTACATGCACAAAATCATTACAAATAAATACTTCAAGATGTGAAACAAAAGGTTTCTTATCAGACCATACCTCATGTGGAGTCTTGTCAACTAGCATTGAAGTGGGTGACCAATTTACTAGATAATAGGTTGTGGCAATAGCTTATGCCCAAAATTGCTATGTTAATCTTACATTAATGAGCATACTCCTTACCTTTTCTATTAACATCTTGCTCATCCTTTCCACCACTCCATTTTGTTGAGATGTGTATTGATTTTTAAATGTCATGGATATTCCATTAGACATTTCATCACAAAATAATTTGATAAAATGTTATGAAATCTACACTACAAAGATTAAATTCCTTTACATTCTCAATTTGTTAATTACTATTTTTTTTTCTTATAAATGAAATAGATAAAATGCAAAAAATAGAGAACAAGAAATACAATCACACCAACCACAATGACAAAAACACTTGCTCTCAGAAACCCTTACGAGAAAATACGCATTTCGAAGGTGAGGTTACTTTTCTCTATTTTTTTATGGAAATAATACAAGTATAAAAGAGAAGGAACTTTCTATGGAGTTACCTAAGATTTATGAATCATTAGGTTATAACAAAAAAACTACCCTTTATTATCCTCACTAACTTCCACTCCCAATTTCTTTGCTCTACTATGGAACAAGATACAGTGAAATAGAATGGAACCATAAAGTCCTCCGAGTGGCCCAGTTTTAACATTACTTGATAGTTAACTGGGGGTCATGTTTTGCTCCTTCATATCTAAACTAGAGTTACAAATTTGACCCTTCTACAATCTTCCTCATAGTCTACATGTGGCTAGCGCCTTTTACATGAGTAAAAAGGGTTGACGTGGCATCCACTTGAAACATAATGGTTAGACTAGAAGGTTAACTTCCAAGATGACTAAATTTTGCATATGAACTATGATTGATATATTTTGCACCATTGAAAAGATATTTTAGTGTAAAAAACTGTCATGAGGCTTGGTATTTATGTGAAAGAATTTAGACCCAAAAAATGTCATTTGAGGCTTCAAAACAACCCTTGAAGGTCTTAGTCCCCAATTCTCTTAACTTGAACCCATTGGTGAAAAGGACCTTGCATGCTAATTCCTCCAATTTTTCCACTCTGAAAGCATTGACATATATGGCACACAATATATTGTTCTAGTCCTTTTCACACCTCACTATTTTGGGAGGATTTTGGTCCCCAAAATATCTTAATGAATGAGGTGAGGAAATTTCTCCTCTGCATTCTCCTTGGAGTACCATTTCGCTTTGCCTAGAAGTTATCCTTTCAACCCAATCTTCCAAAAATAATATGACCAATATCTTGTAGTTTTGGACCTCTTCTTAAAATTGTGTCCTCTACAAGCTCTGCCTAAGCATCTGATGTTAAGTCCTCTATGGAAGGTGGTACATTCCCCTCCTCTTGATCTAACATGGAAGGCTCATAGAGTTTGAGATTCTCTACTTTCATTATTGAGTAGATGTGTATGTATGGGCGTAGACTAAGTCTATAGGAATTGTCTCCCATCTTTTCTAGTATCTTAAAGGGACCATACTGCATAGCCTTGATATTTTTACCAGGAAGCTATAGTATTTCCTTACTCAATTGTAACTATACTTTGTCTCCTGATCTGAATGAATTCTATGTTCTGTGTTGGTTATGCTAGGCCTTATTATTTTCATGTGACTTCTTCAACATATCCTATACTTGCAAATGGATCCATGTTACAATGTTCTGGAAAAGGAAAAAAATCTCGTAATGCTTCCCCTGTGATATCATCTGTCACTCCTCCTTATTATCCATATAAAACATCCAAAGCTGAAGGTGGTAAATATTCAAAACAAGTTTCAAAAGGGGACTTACTAGTATAAGTGTGGATTTCTTTGTTATAAGAGTGCTATAAATAAAGTATATTTTCATCCTATGTCTTCGGATGCTTCTGATTATAGCCTCTCAAAAGTTGTACCAAAGTCTTGTTGACTACTCCTATTTTCCCATTTGTCTATGGATGGAATGCTACAGACCTCTTTAACTTTGTTTCCATATTCTCCCTCAACATAGTCCAAAATACAGTGAGAAATATGGTGTTTTTTTTTTCTAAAATTATGTTCCTCGATATCCCATAGTGCACGTAGACCTGTTTAAAGAAAAAAAATTATTTTTATTTCCTTTTTATGATCTATTTATAGGGCATGAGGATGCACTTCTTACTAACCCTACCAACTAAAAAAAATAGGTAGTCATGTCCCTTCTTGATTGTTGGTAAATGTACCACAAAATCCATGGAGATTCTTTCCCAAGGATGAATAGGTAGAGGTAAGGGATGTTATAAACCTTGTTTCCCATTATCAGACTACTACTACAACAAATTATACATCCTCTAATGAATATTTCCATGTCTTTTTTCATTAAGTGTATTACACATACCTCTATAAGTTGGAAACTTTCTTCCTAACACAAAAAATTCCCTACTACCTTGGAGGCATGAGCCTTTTTGATAAACTGTAGTCACTGACCTTTAGAAACAAAAACCTTGTCCAACTTGTAGAGTAACCCATTATGGAGATGATAGTCATCTATGTTGCCACCATCATCTGCATGATTCTAGCCCTATATTTACTTAAACACCTCAATGAAGTATTCATCTTCTTTGTATGCATCTTTATATGCATGATGGGTGAAAAAATCCATGTGCATTAGAGTTCCCAAAGATATAATTTTTGATGTGGTAAACCTTGAAAGCATGTCAACCAACTTATTTGTGCTACACTTCATGTACTTGATAACCGAAATTAAATTTCGAAAGGACCTCATCCACTTGTAGTTTATGGTTTGCTATAAACTAGTATAGGACTATAAGTACTATAGTAGCTGGTGATTTTTGTGGATGATGGTCTACTTTCCCATAAGATAGTGTTTCCACTTTTTGACAACTTATGCAAGAGCATATAGTTCCTTGTCATAGGTAGAGTAGTTGAGGATGCCCCAGGAAATACTTTAGAATGATATCATACATGCCTTTTGATGAGCCTCATGATTGGGTAACTATATGGACCTTAGTTCACCTCCTAGCTTAGTCAAATAAACTCTTCTCACAATTTATTACATATTTTGATTATATTTTGTTTAATGAGATGAGTCAAAGTGAGATATTATGCCTAGTGGACTAATGTGCATTGAATGCAGGTTTGTGAGAGAAAATCAGGGGATTTTGGCTAGATTAAGGGATGAAACTCGAATGAGACAAGGAAGAGAGATTTTAGGAGGTAAATCCTCCTCATTTACTCCTCCCTCATTCAAATATTCCTCCATCAATCACACTAGCTCGGAGTACAAGCAGCCAAGTCATGGAGATCAAAAGGCAACCGAGCAAGTGACAGTTAAAGAGCTAGTTTATTTGGGAGTCTCAGAATGGCTTCGTGGACCCATAACCCACAGGTCCCAAGATCGGACTTGTAAAAAAATATTGAAAACGAAGAGACCCCAGAATTTGTTTTCATCAAGTGGTATCAGAGCGGGAAAGATTTCCTGCGGAGAGGAGTTTTTTTTTTGCATGTGAAGAAAGAAGAGGTACGAAGAAAGAAGAGGTACAGTTTGTTGAAGATTTGTAAGCTTGTAGTTTTTTTAATTTTATTTTGTGAAGGTGAGAAGATTGCAACAAACCTGGAGCAGAAGTGCTCAATTGGTTCGAGAGGAGAGAACCACGGTGATGCCGAGAAGACTAAGCTCAAAAGAGAAGCTTGGTAGGGCATCCGGTAGCAGGGAGGAATTGCTATGGCAGAGGTTTGGTTGCAACTCACATGAAGGCAGTTCCAGTGACGAAATGAAACAGTGGGCAGAATTGCGAAGGAAACGCATACAAGGATAATTTTAGGGGCGAATGTTCGCCCTTTGGCGAAATTAAGGGGTTTTAAATTTTTAGTGGGCGAATATTTTGTATCATAGTACATTTTTACAAATCACCTGAAATAGCCCACCTTATTTTAAGGGAGAGGGTAAAAAAGGTAAATTTAGCCCTTGAAATTAGGAGTTACAACCTTCCATTCGCCCATTTTCAAGAATAGGTTTTATTTAAGTGAATCCATTCGCCCATTTTCAAGAATAGGTTTTATTTAAGTGAATCCTATGTGCCAAATACCATATTTATAAAAGAGGTATGGTAAATTAATAAAAATATAAAAAAATGAGAGGTATGGTAAATTAATAAAAATATAAAAAAATGAGAGGTATGGTAAATAAATAAAACATTTTTTATATTTACTCCATAAGTCACCTGGTGTAAACAAATAAAAATGTAAGTAAAGTGGAGGTATGGTAAATAAATAAAACGTCTTTTTATACTTACTCAAAATGTATGGTAAATAAATAAAAATATAAATAAACTAGACATATGGTAAATAAATAAAACCTCTTTTTATATTTAGTCCATAACCCTCATTCTATTTATGAAGGCTCAAGAAAGAGGTTTTATTTAAGTGAATCCTATGGGCCAAATACCATATTTGTAATAGAGGTATGGTAAATTAATAAAAATATAAATAAACGAGAGGTATGGTAAACAAATAAAACATTTTTTTATATTTACTCCATAAGTCACCTTATATTTACAAACAGTCAAAAAAATGGGTTATATTTAGGTGAAACCTATGGGCAAAATACTATGGGACAAATACCATGGACTAGATTGTTATTAATACCATGCAAAAAACCATTATTAACCCTCATATTAGAATTAATAAAAATAAAAATGGCACATGGTATTGACCCATGGTATTCACCTGGAATGTAGCCTATTTAAATGGGGGAATTAAACCAGCATAGATCCATCTTTACTCTGGATCTACTAACCCCCGAGAGGTATCAAATATCGTGATATGCAAACTAGCATAGAGTGAAAAAATATTTGATCCTCTTGGGGCTTGGTCAAGAGTAAAAATGGATGTTGTAATTTAATGTAGGTTAAACATTTTAGCTTGGTTAAAATAAAAATTAAAATAAAAATCAACTATTAATTTTATTAATTTTTATAAATTACTAATAGTAATTTTTAAGCTCCAGGTTTATGATAACCCATGGTATTGACCCATGGTAATACCATGGTATTCATGTGAGCATAGACTATTTAAAGGGGAAATTCTATCGTCTTAGATCCATACAAAGTTTTATTATTTAGTGAAAGACTTGCCAAGATCTTACAAGATTTTATAATTGAGTAAAATATTCGCCATGCCTGGTGAGAGATTCGCCAAAAAATTATATATACATATTATATTATTGATAAAATCGCCTTCCATTTTTCCTATATACCATGGAGATTCGCCCATTTATTATATTTATAAATTTAGGGGGGGTTCTTAAAATTTTCCCTGAACGCATATGACCAGGAGGTCATAATTTTTGTACCTCGGGAGCATATGACCAGGAGGTCATAATTTTTTGTACCTCGGGAGTCTGATGCAGGAGCATCCAGACACCTCAATAGAGAAAGAGACATGTGGATAGCCACTTGGACAACCAGGCCAGCCATAACCGAAATTCTGTTCAAGGAATTAATTTTAGTTAAAAATCAGTTAAAACTGAATGTATGCGTAATAAGGACTCAAGGATTCATGAGTGAATCAAGAAAAAAAGAGAAAAGAAAAACTGTGCGTGTTAGAGAGGGCAAAATGTAGTTGCCAGAGAAATCTTGATTAAGGCTAAGATGCCTTAAGTTATAACCGAGTTGTAGATAATGAAAATGTGTTTTTGTGAATTTACCTGGAAATGTGTCATTGTGAATTTCTGTTCGTGTATTTGTTTTTATTTTATTTTATTTGTGAGGCTCTTCCGGCAATGTTGTGATTGACAGTGAGGAAGCGGGCATGAATACCAACTAATAAACCAGAGGCAAACGCTAGCGATCAATCCCCAATGATAATCTTGTGAATCTCTGCTATCTTCCTGCTGATCTTCAAAATCAATTTTAATATGAGATCGCTGGTAGCCTGTGAGCGAATGTCAGCCGAGTAATAACGGTAGTGCGAATCTCTCATTTGTCCGATATTTCTCAGATTGGAAGAAGCCGAGGCAGATTCGCCTAATTCTTGGAGGGCTTTGAACAAGTCGGAAATCGAGGTTTTACATGAACAGAGTGGGGAACATAAAGGCGCTGGGGCGATGCTGCGTGGTGTTGCGGAGGTTCAATACTCTGGTGCCGCAGGTGGAAAACGTGGTGGTGAAAGTCGATTGCGTCATATCGGGTGAAGATGGCAGCGGCCTCAATGTGAAGGGGAAGCGAATATTCACCCACCTGTTGCGCTTTGTTGTGGGCAGCATCGTGAAACCCTTGCAGGCGCTGCATCGTCTATTTGTGAATCCCAATAGGGGCGGTAGCAAGAAATCGGGAAGCAGCTGCCTGGCGAGAGATGACTTTTCTTATGGTTGGATCAGTAGGAAGTGTTGCGCAGTCATGTTGAGAAGACTCTGAGAAGTCTTAGAATGGTTTCGTGGACCCATAACCCACAGGTCCCAAGATCGGACTTGTAAAAAAATATTGAAAACGAAGAGACCCCAGAATTTGTTTTCATCACATTTCTATGCACATTGGTTACTCCAACATACATTATGTTAATAGGCCTATCTTCCTCAATTTATAACATCTTCTCACATATAACTCTATGTATATATATTTTTATTTTAATAGTACCTCAACTAGAAAAATCTATGTTAAAATATTTTCTTTTATAGTTATGGCTATACCATTCAGCCATAGCTTTTCCATTAGTTCTAGGTTGTCCCATGCCAATTTTCTTTTCACAGCTTCACTAGCCTACTCCATAGAATCCATTAATAGTCCATATATTTATCCTACTACATCATTCAACCAATCTTTAGTTAACTACCAATTCAATCAACCTTGTTAACTCTTTTATATATGGATCATACTATAAAATAATCCAATCAGTAAAATCTCCAATAAATCAATCGTACTAATATGTAAATCATATAGATTGGATGTCTATTTTATCCTTCAAACCTAAGCCATAAAGGATTTATTTGCCCATTTTAGGGTCTATTACAATTTCCTTTTTAGGAATTTCACATTTTCACTCTTGATTTTGTCCTTGATAAATTTCACGCTTACTCATTCCTATGTAAATATTATGTTTCCTACATTTTTTTCAGCATTATTCTTGGGTTCCTTCATGTTTTCCCAGTTTCTTGGGTAACCAAAAAGCCATATTTATTGTTAGTTTCAATATGATAATCTCTAATTTATTTACTTGCCTTGTTATTTTTTGATTAAATTTCTTTTAATCACAATTTATTGGGATCTTTCATCCTATCTAACAGATATATTACCTATTTAATAGGTCTCTCACATATGTAACCGTCCACTTATTTTTAATTTATCCAAACTTATTTTTTGTTTATCCAATATGCACGATCAAGGGTACTACCCATAATCCCTTATCCAAGCATGTTTGAATTTGGGACTTTCTCTTGATTTTTCTCATTATGGCATTATGGACTACATTGCTAAGTAAAAACCTCATTTGATACTACCTTATTTTATAGGTAGGGAGAGGATACCCATGTTCATGGTTTCTCTATTTAACTATTGAAATTTTTAATTTCTGTATGCTCAACCTAGAGCACACTACTAATTCTAAGGTTCAACCCTTCTTACATAGTCCTACTGGTCAATGAATATCTAGAGTATGTGGGCACAATTTAGCTTGGAGATCATTTGTACATAATAATACTTTGTATTCTCTATTTATAATTTAAGTTCTTATTCTTGCATTCTCATACTATAGTTTGAATATACTCATGGATATGTTTCTTGCATAACATCCAAATTTCCATTAGTAAACCTTTTTTTCTTTACCACATTCAATGTGATATACATAGTTTCCTATACACCATACCTTGTATGGAAGCATGTTTATAAGGTTCTTATACCAATAAGTTGATCCAAGCCTTATCACCTAATAAGGCTTATCCAAGCCTTTTTATCTAATTTACATATTACTTATATGAGATTATCCACAAGGTTTCCCTCCTATTCTCAATTGGAATAGTGGTACTTTTAAGAATTTATATGTAATTCATAATTTTACCTTTATAATGAAATAGTGAGTCATTTGGCCCCCTTTTGGCATTCCTCTGATGTTCCTAGACAACTTATCCATACATTATGTAATAACTAATTCCACAATATTTATCTTACCTTTACACTTTTGATATTGTGGTTTATTCCTTAGTACTCCATGCTTTTAAGATTCACTTGCCAAGAAACAAATGTAATACAATTCTTTATACCTCACATAATGTAATAAGTACATGTTTTGTATGGGTTCTTTACCTTGTATAATATTATCCTTTACAGGATTTATCTCACAATTTAATTTAATTTAACCATATTAAACAAAAAACTTACTGGTTTAACATCCCTTTTTCCTAACAATGTCCATAAAATTCTTTGAGAACAATTTTATGATATAAAAAGATAAACATCTACGTTTTATTTAGGCAACAAATAATTTATATTGTTTCCCGTGTAATATGTACTACATGTTATTGATGAGTTTCATTCCACCTATCTCCCGTAATCACAACTAACCAGTTGATAACATCATTTCTTTGCAATGATTTTGAATTTAACATCTAAAGGGTCATCTCCCTCAAGTAATTTCCTTGACTATAAGGCATACCAATCTAGTAAGGAGCCACTTCTTTTATTATTATGTACTTTATTTGTGTTAACCACAAATTCCAATTTGTCTAAAGAGGTTGGCTTTTTCTCTTATAGCAAATTTGCATATGGTTATAACCTTGTCATTGAGTTATTGTGTTGGCATTATATTCACGTGTTTGAATGTTTTGTACTGTAGGTGTTTTATTAAGATTGTAGTGCTAAGCACTAAAGCAATATATATATATATATATATGGAAAAGATTTAACACAATCATTCTCTTTAAATCTAAACATGTATGTGTACCAATACTTGATTTTTCTATTTTCCAGATATAATTTATAGATTAACACAAGAGAGTTTGCTCTTTTTGGCATAGCTATCGCCAACATACACCTTATACACTTGTCTCATCCAATTCAGCGTAGTTAATCACCTACTAAAATCCTTATGGATGGTTTATTTAATGGATTAGAATACTTTTGGTCCCCTACTCCTGTTTATAACAATCTTCTACCAATTTCTTTTATAATTAGGTAGACCTATGTTCCTTAGTCTTTTACTTCTTCCAACAACTGTGTTGTAGGAGATGACAATTTATCTCCTAAATAAACTTAGATATATTATTCTCCATCAAGAGATCTAGTGGATGTTTTCATCATCCATGTCTTCTTTACTTCTTATTCAGGTGCAACTTACATAGTAACTTTGTTAATTTTCGACTATGGGTTGGCCCATAGGCCTTAATGTTCTGTACATCATTACGACAAAACCAATTTATTTTTGAATTTAAGTATAGGGGTTTTTGTAGTGCATTATATTGGATATGATTTTTTGGGATTCAATTGCGTTAAGTAAGTCATTCATCTATGACCATTTCCATGAGAGGTAGTCGTAACTGACTAATTTCTCATGATTTTTGAATAGTCCACTTAGCGCTCATTGCATGGGGTGATTCTCACAGGGGTGAAGAAGTGGGATTTAAACTAGTGAAATGAATCACATAGCGTCAATCATCACTTACGGGGCTTGCACCCGGTAACCAGGACTTCCCGGGAGGTCACCCATCCCAGATCACTTGTGGCTCAAGTGCGCTTAACTGTAAAGTTTTACCCACAATCAAGACTACTTAGCTTGCTACCCCATTTGCAAAACCTTAGCAAATGTTGTGCCTCATAAACCATTCAAGTAGAGTTCCCTTCACTCTTTTTTAATTAAATATTCAAACATAAATAAAAAGTTATAATTATTCTTTCAACTATCTAAAATAAACCCAATTAATTATATATATTATAAAATTATAGCATTAAGTTTTAAATCACTCTAAAATCAATAATACAAACTAATATAATTCTGACATTAAAATTATATTAAATATTACGTAGCCAGATATTTATCACTCCAGATACTGTAAATGTCCCACAATACTCTTGTGAAGCCACATGGTGCCTGTTTCTGAAAAGTAAGTTGAGAGTGATAGAAAATGTGTGTTGCCACCGAAAGCGAAAAGAAGGTACACAAAAGAAATGAATTGTAAGGAAAAGGTTCAATAAACTCCACACTTTTTTTTTTTTTTTCAAAAGGTGGAAAAACCTATCAAACTCAGTTTTGTCAAACCAACATTGAGGACAGCCATCTCTGGCTGCTATCCGCGAATGTCAGTTGACACATCACTGTTATCAAGGAAAACCACGCCACCTGAAATAACCCGCTGGTGGTCCGTAAGGGAGCAGGCTATCACTCCTGCCAGATGCCTCTGGGTCTTGGGCCGTTAACCTGTTTCCTTACGTCCGAGGAAGACGAGCTCTTAGCTAAGCAGAAGCAGTTTTAGGGCATACTCCAGGCCCAACTCCGCACTTCTTTTACCTATGCATTGTTTTTCATTTTCCTGTGGGTGAAATAATACTAAATAGTAGGTTTATTTTTTAATATTTATTTATATAGTACTGAAAAGAATATAACTTCTATCTTATTATACCTGCGGCCGGCAGGTATTACCCATCTGTTTTTATGTTGACCTCTTATTAAATTGTTGAAGTTTATTAGATATTTTTCAATTTCATAAATTAAAATATTATAATTTATTTTTTTATTTATGGTAAAAAATATTAATATTTATTTGTAATCTTATTATTTGTTATTATGAGAATAGATAGTACGAGGGGAATTTTAATGCGCATTGAACATAGTCAGACTGATGCACGATCTAGTTTAATTATATATATTTTAATTCGATTTAATTTATTAAATTTTAAAATGTTTTTAAAATAAATAATTTGGAGAAATGTTATAAATGGGCACATATGGTATTATCATTTTAAGTATTTGGTTTTAAGTTGGTTATCACATTTGCAATTCACATATCCAATATCTTTGTGTATATCTATTCATGAAATTGGCAGAGTTGACGACTATTCACAGTACTATTCTCTCCCATATACCAATTCTTTCTGATACATAAACCAGAGATACATCGAATGCAATTCTGGAGATTGTAATGGGGACACATCGTATGTAATTTCGGAAATTGAAATATCTCTTTTAAAAAAATATTAGTGGTTTTGTAATCAATTTGTTTATATATGCAAATTTGACTTTCTAACAAGCCCTTATGACTAACAATTAAAAATTTATTATTATTGTTGGTGGGTAGGATTGGATTCTCCATCTTGATAATGTTGAATTACAAATAACAAAATGCCTCAATTTACCAATCAGTAGAATCTAAATTAAACCGATTTTAAACCTTAAATGGAAATTAATATTTTTACTTTAATTTAGTTACATTTAAACTAAGCGGCATGCTATAGCTACTATATAACCCTTGTTTATTAGTGGGATAATAGTAGATTTTTTTTTTAACATCTTTTTATGTAGTATTGAAAAGAATATAACTTTTATCTTAGTTATTTAATTATGAGAAAAAGAAAAATATGAAATAACTTTGTTTAACATTAGTCATAATTGGTTTTTATCAACAATAATTGAATGATTTGCATAAACAAAATAATGTAGAAAAGTGTTGAAGTAGTACATGATAAATAATAGGAGATTAACCATCAAACATGTATATAAAGGAAACTAAATAGACTAACAAATAACTAAATATCTAGAATGTGATTAACCATATAAATAAACAATGAGGATAAACATTAGAAGAGGGAGAATGAATTTGTATAGGAGACAAAGGATACACTTATAATAAAATGGAACCATGAGGGGTTCTAGCCTACGTAACAATCTAACAATAGAAATGTAATCACTCAATATCTAGGGCTTTGGGTTAACATGCAGCTTATGACTTAACATACTTTACTGATGATTTCCCTTATGATGAAATTTAGAAGTAAAATGCTTATCAAGGGATGTTGCAATTTATTATGTAGTGTTATGATGGTGCATTGAACATTATTATGCTATCAACTTAATAATCTTGTAGCATAAGTAACCATTTTAGTGAATGCAACAACAAGTTCACTCGTTTATGCTTTGGATGCGACAATATTTTTTTTATAGATATTTAAAATAATATAATTCTTCAAAATAATGTTAAATATAGTGATTGAATTCTTCATACTCCACTTAACACTTTGATAACCATATACATTATCTAAAATCACTTGATAATTTTTATACTAGTTATGACGCAAATGCTTAATCTCTTCTAGAAAACTTCTTGTCAATATTTTAATTTTACTTTAACCAATTTTTGCATACCCTACACTAATCAATTTTGGTCTTGTGTAGTAGCATGCCTTAACTATCACATCTCTTATGGAACGAACTCTTCCTCCCTAATTCAATGTTTTACCCCAATGTCACATCATTAAGAGAACCCTAGATTGGTATGCCATGATTCCATCATTGCCATTGATTGGTCCATATTTACACCATGTAATCATACTCATTGAAGCAGATTGAGCCTTAGATGCAATATCATAATCGAGGATAAAATAAAATAATAAGATATTTTAAGGATGGAATGTGAGACACACCATACTTAGTTATCCATTCAAGTACCTAGACGAAATTGCACATGTATTTTGTAGACTGAGCAACCACAACTATTTTCACCACCCAAAAGTTGAAGATTTTGAATCACTTCTAACATAGAATACATATCACATCTATCACCATGTAATATGGAGTTTTATTAAAAGAACATGTGTGTGTGGTCAAATCCAAAAACCATTGGAAGTAGATGAACACATAAACAATAGTGACCCTCAACATCATATAAGTGAACCCAATACAACGAGACAAGAGTAACTTTGTAGAAATTCCCACTTGTAGATCACCTAATAATGCAATAGACTAAAGCAAAATACTTGATTGACTTCTACAACCAATTTAGCGGAAGCTTAATCGAACATGAGCAACATCAATAAGAACACATATAACTGATAAGAAGGAATCAATCGCACATAACACAGAAGATATAACCCGGGGAAAGCTACAGCCTAAAACCCCAACTCTGTATTATCATACAAGTGGAAATATAGCCAGTATTACAAAAAGAATCAGCTCAAAAGCTATCATGCTCTCTCTGCAATACCTTTGCTGCTCATAGACAATTAAAGGCCTCTATCTAACCTCTGGTCTGCCCTCCAAGCCTCCTATTTCTTTACGTAATTTTGATTGGGGTCCAGTGCATCCACTTATGTGAATTGGCCTCTTCACACACTCACTAACCTCTGATCCAACTACGCAGTGCTGAAGGAAATAAATCCTCATCATGGATGAGCTTCCTTTATAGGAAAAATATTCATCCAACTGATAGTACATTGTCCCTTCTCTGATCTCAACTGGGTCTCTGTCTGAATTGACATGCATGAGTTATTCATGAAAGAATATTCAGTTATCTAAATAACAACAGTTATATGCTAGCATGCATTAATTAACTGAACTTACTTAATTTAAACAAACTGTTTAAATCAAATATAACTGGACTTGACTTAGTTAACTGAGCCAACTAATTACATCTCAAATTAGAACTCATCCTTATCTCTTTAACTAATGGATAAATTCCTCAATTAATAGAGAAACTGTTGCATGTCCTCACATAGACTTCATGTTTGATTTTTCACAACTAATTAACTCATGGAGAATTAATTAATTTATTTTCAAATAGTTGTTAAATTCAAATTCGAATTTTACTTCCTATTTTAGTCCAAGGACTGACTAAAAATAGGAATCCATCATGAACTACTAAAAATAGAATGTTATTTTTAGCACTTCCATTTTTCATTCCTTGTTGCCCAATCCAGCACTGGTACCCAAACTGCTATTTTTAGCACTTCTATTTTTAGCATTTCTTGTTGCCATTTTCAACACTTCCTCTCAATAAGAAAGGCTTCAACTTGAACCTGATCCTATACCTTTGGAATGTTCTGCATGTAACACTTCTACCAAGTGTGGTTGCTCCAGCAACTCTAGGAAAAAAACTCCCTATTGACCTCTTTGTTGGGCTAGAAACATATTCTGATGCTGAAGCTATACTTGCTGCTGACAAGTGCTCCCTCTTTGACCTCTAAGCTGCTGCAACACTCCATGCATCTCGCACCGTTGCACACCTCTCTATGCCATCCTGCACTAGTGCAACACTCCTGTGCTTGTCACATTGCTGCAGCCTACTAGCTCTACACAATCTTGGAACTCCTACACTGTAGCTCTCTCTTCCGCTCCATCTGCATCTGTCTCTACCCAATAAGCCAATCTTGCTACTCCTCATCGGGGGTCCTGTAGAAAATTCGAATCAAAGAGGTTGGGTACCTCAAGGATCCTGCCCCTATCCCAGCCTTCTTGGGACGATCACTCCATATCACCCCACCTCCTACCTAGAGGTATGGATGCATGTGATCCCTCTGCCCACCTGGCTCGAAATTTCCCCTTACTGGAGGTCTCTGCATGATTGGATGCCTCCATTCTGTCTCCTCTCGGCTTCCCCAGTTGTGGCTGCTCCACAACCTCCTGAAGCCGCTTCACCAATTGTGGATCCTCCACAATTGTCTTAGACTTCTTCTGGCACTGCATGTTGAGAGGTAATTTACTCTCCCTCTCAACCACCAATTATCTAACCTTTGCCTTGCTCCTCAAGGCTTTGCATGCATCTTGTACCTCAAGTGCATACAGGTTCTTGGCTAGCACACCAATCTGTTTCATATTTCCCGCCGTCACGAAATTTTCTGGGAAAAGAGCTGATTTTAAATCAGCGATATCTCCCTCATCCGAACTCCGATTCAGACGATTTTTTTTTGAATTTGGGTATTTTTCAGAAAGAATCCAAATATGCTATTTGTTTCTGAAAATTTAGCACAAAATTTTCAGATCTGCTCTAAAAATGCGCGGCCCAAAACTCAAAACTTCGAAATCTCCTCTAGTATATTGTTCTCCACTTTGATCACCTTTGCTCTGATACCATGTAGAATTTTTCTACAAATCAGCTAGCTCCGATACCATGTAGAAATTCCCACCTGTAGATCACCTGATAATGCAATAGACTAAAGAAAAATACTTGATCTACTTCTACAACCAATTTAGCAGAAGCTTAATCGAATATGAGCAATGTCAATAAGAAGACATAACTGATAAGAAGGAATCAATCACACATAACACAAAAGATATAACCCGGGGAAAACCTCAGCCTAAAACCCCAACTTTGTATTATCATACAAGTGGAAATATAGCCAGTATTACAAAAAGAATCAACTCAAAAGCTATCTTTCTCTCTCCGCAATACCTCTGTTGCTCATAGACAGTCAAAGGCCTCTATCTAACCTCTGGTCTGCCCTCCAAGCCTCTTATTTCTTTGCGCAATTCTGATTGGGATCGAGTGCAACCACTTGTGTGAATTGGCCTCTTCACACACTCTCTAACCTCTGATCCAAATACGCAGTCCTGAAGGGGATAAATACTCATCATGGATGAGCTTCCTTTATAGGAAAAATATTCATCCAACTGATGGTACAATGTCCCTTCTCTGATCTCAACCGGGTCTCTGTTTGAACTGACATGCATGAGTTATTCATGAGAGACTATTCAGATATCTGAAAAACAACAGTTATATGCTAGCATGCATTAACTAACTGAACTTACTTAATTTAAACAAACTGTTTAAATCAAATATAATTGGACTTGACTCAGTTAACTGAGCCAACTAATTACATCTCAAGTTAGAACTCATCCTTATCTCTTTAACTGATGGATAAATTCCTCAATTAATTGAGAAACTATTGCATGTCCTCACATAGACTTCATGTTTGATTTTTCACAACTAATTAACTCATGGAGAATTAATTAATTTATTTTCAAACAACTTTTAAGTTCAAATTCGAATTTTACTTCCTATTTTAGTCCAAGGTCTGACAAAAAATAGGAATCCATCCTGAACTGCTAAAAATAGAATGCTATTTTTAGCATTTCTTGTTGCCATTTTCAACAAAATCCAGAGGAAAACAATATTAAAAACAAAATACAACACTCAACTTTACACACACACATATTCCTCATTCAATATATTTTATTTTCTTTGCAACAAACTTGTAAGATGTAAAAGGCTAATAATATTATCAAGCCATAAAATCCCTTCAACAACTCTATACTTGGGACATGAGAAAAACTTCCCTTCAATTCAATATATAAACATACTTACTAATTAGTGTGAGGGTTTTATTAACTCATTAACCATTAGAATTTATCAAGGCAACTTACAACCATAAATTAATTAGCGCCATTCCAACATTTATGTATATTTATAGTTCACACTAGTTCACTAATTCTTGTAATTTTTCCTTCAAAGAATCAAGCAATTAATGTAGCTCTTTTAGCAAACGTATACCATGTAATTTCTTATAAGACCTATGATTTGAACCTTCAATAACTTAGACATACTTAATTACTCTAAGGGGTATGAGATTGAATTCATAGTAAGTTATGAAATTGAATTGATATTAAGGTCTAAAATTAACATCAAGCATCATTAACTCAATTGTTAGGCATATTGAATTAATATCTTAGAATAATTGATGCACAATGTTTTGATAAATATAATTTCCTAGTTGAAGAGTTTCATCAAGAAGTTAGTGAAAACATTTACACAAGCAATTAGCAATTGAGACAATGATGCCCACAAAAGATTTGGGTATGACATTTTATATATTTTTCAAAGAAAACTTTGAAAAAGTTATGGAAGGCCCCAATCCTTTAAGGTAGAGGAAATTCAATCAAGACATTTTGGGAATAGTTTAAATTGTTCGCACAAATTCTACATTTCAGATTACAATAGGAAACCCCTATAGGGTAACTAGCTCTTGCTCAAAATTACATAGATTACAAAATGTGGGTATACAAATCTTAATGGTGAACTCAAAATGGGGGTTATGGGTTCATATGGTATGGATTCCCCTTAAGTTAGTCTAAAAATGAACAGGAACATATATAAACTCATTTTATCAAAATCACATTAGCATACACATGTTGCCAAATCTAAGTGAGCCATAATTGTTATAAGATAAAATCACATAACCCAATTAATAGCAAACAAAATATACAAGCAATAAAAGACTCTTATATGCTCATAATCACATAGAACTCATTTACACATTTTTCCAAACATATGACAAGTGACCACAAGCTTAAACCATACATGGATAAAACAACATGTCTCTATTTTATTTCTCATGTTAGTTGAGTCAATTACTTCCTTAGATGAATTATTTAGATGTAACATAAACTAAATATATACAAGCCATGTAAACATCATAACATTCATTTTGAACTTTTTATAAAGATTAATCACAAAACTCCAAGTCACAATTATACCTAGAAATATTATAACTATATTTACAAGACCTCAATGAAAAACAATTTCCTACATATATACTCGTAAATCCATAATCATATCTAGAATTTGTTCCTAATTTTTTTATCAATTCTTTCTCAAATAAAAACTGCATTTTCTATTCAAAGATTTCAAATACTTCACACTTCACAAGCATTCTCTTAATAACATATTATATCTTTTTAATGATGAAAGAAAATTAATATAGTTGAAGTGAATATAAAACTACTAAAAATTACTTCACTTTTTAGTGATATTGATTCTTAAGACTTCTTTTTATTTGTTAAACATGCTACAATAATCTTGCTTTTGATAAATACCAAAATATTCATCAAATGACATTTTGAGATTCATACTCCTCTTTTATAAGGTGAATTTAGATTATACACAATAAAACACTCTCCTTGCAAATTACAAATTAGTAAAATTAGAGTCAAACACAAATCCATTTCATTATAGCCTACAAATAACCAAAGCTACAAAAACATAAAAGTTTTTAAGGCAAATACACTATTCAATTGAATTTTCCATTTAAGATCCCATTAACCATTTCAATAAAACCACCACCCCTGTCACACAAAATTAAATATTTTCATATTTATTTATTTCTTATTATGCCATTGTCCCTCTCCATCTTTATTATTTATTAGTCCCTGCCATCTGGCATCCGGCAGGGACTATAGTAACCGTTCGGATGGCAGATAACATTAATTCGCAGGGTTTTTTAGTGGTATTCTTAGTTATATCCTAAAGTTTGCAGTTGAACTTCTGTTGGCCATCTTATTTGGCCTCTTCCCGAGGCAGAAGAGGCCGGACCATATCTTAAACTGGTACTTACCCACAATCAAGTGGCCCTGACGGTTTGCGGTTTCGATTTAATGCTGACATTAATTCCTTAATGTTTAATGTTAAGTGCGAATGGGATACATATGCTAAGTTGCTTGTTCTTTTGCAGGTGTCGGCCGTATGGTCAAGGTTCGCATGGGGGGAGGTGTCTTTGTGCGAAGCATGTGCGTGCTACATGCACAGCAGCTGTGCAGTCCCGCTGTTATAACCTTCCGCCACCGGTGCTAATGTAGTCCAGTACGTTGCCTCTGGGTTTTATTTCTAACTGCCCTTCGCTGATCAGATCGAGCTTTACAACAGCTTCAATAGATTGTATAGCAGTGGATCTCACAGATCGTATAGTAGCCTCAACACAACGCTCAACAATGGATCTTGATGCATCGCTTGTCGATTCCACGGATAACGAGTCCGGCCTCCTCCTCAGCAGTCCGACTGACTATTTCTCAAGTAAGATCTCTCATACAGCTACTTTCTAGCGCCTTTTTATTGAATTCTTTAAATGTTTTAACTCGCTCCTTGTACCTGTTATTCCTTAATTTTCACAGAAACTATTTATTTCCGAAAAAAATTCAAGGGAAACCAGGGTTATAAGAATGACGTATTTTACCCGTTTATCGATGATTATTACCTGTAAAATATTATACGCTCCGGCTTGTGTCCTGTATTCCTTCTGAATGAAATCAACAATTCCCTGAGAGAATTGATATGCTTTCATATTTCAGTTTCAAAAGCCAAACCAAATAGGAACAGAATGAAAAATATTATAAGCAGAGATGCAAAAGAAGAATTTAGAATGACCCCTCTTTCATGCTTGCACAAACATTGCTTCAAAAAAGCTTAAAAAAAGCTTAATTCAGTCAAGCAGGTCAAACACTCGGCCACATTTGCACATATTTTCTGTTTTTAGGGATAGACAAGAAATGTATACTTTATCATGCCTCCAGTTGCAGACCCTCGCACAGGATCCTGCCAGACTTGTAAAGATCCTGAATGAGTTCCTGACGATGTGCCTGAGCACAAACTAAGCCTGCATATTTAGTGACTTCAGGCCAATCTTGAGACGCTACAACCTGAAGAAACGCATCAAACAAAGAGCCATTATTATTAAATCTGTCATATGCGCAAGAAAGAACAAACTCCAAAGATTCAAGCAAATCTGGGTCAAAACTTACAGCAGCTATCGATATTCTACACACAAAAGAGCTTGCGTTGAGACTCGAGGTAACCTTAATCTTGAGCTACGTTTTCCATAACCGCTCAAATTTACAATTTTTTTACAAGGAATAAACATTTAACACAAGTTTCCGTCTAGAATGCAGAAAATGAAGGCCAATGTGACAGCAAATTCTATCCATCCACGCATTGTAAGGACCAGAATTACTAGAGACGGCGACGGACTTCTCACAGGTAACAGTAATATGTTTATCTTGCTTTGTTATTTTTTGTATTTTCTTCTTGGAAGCTACCCTGCAGCTCAATATCATATTCTCGGAAAAATTGATGAAATAATTGCTTTGCCTTCTGCCGATTTGGTTTTCTTCCTTGCATCAAAACTTCTCAAATCGATTTATGTTGACGCTGCGACGCTGTTGAAGAAAGCTATGGACGGCATGGAGAAATAGTTCCGAAGCCTCCTCGGGGAGCTCTCGCCAGATTGTCTCGTCCATAGCCGCACTGGTAACCTGGCCATTTATACCCTTCCTCCTAAGTACACGAAAACCCTCAGTAAACAGTAAGACTACCCTGAGTAAACAGTAAGACTAGACTAGATTCTTATTATTTGTAGCATGGTTCTGGCAGTGTTTTGCAGGTCTGGAGAGCCATGTTTCAGGTCTGGAGAGCCATGTTTCAGGCACAAGTGTTGCAGATTTGGAGAGCCATGGTGGTTCTCATGGCCTTGTTTCCCACGTTCCGTACAAACACGTTGGTGCGTACAAACACGTTGCTGCATGCATGTCCATCACATGTCTCCTGTGTAACGTGTGGCCTCGTCTTAAGATATATTTGTTAACGATATCGAAATCCATTACAAGTAATTATTACCTATGAAACGGACGTTGCGTTGGGTAGATACATTATTATCCTAACATTTTGCTTACTTTTACATAGCTACGTAATTATTACAATTTACAATCCATAAGCCTTGAATCAGATTTTAATATTGTCGGCCAATGAGATTCTCTCTGCAAGAAGGTTTTCTGTTTACTTAAATTCTCATTTTCTGCGTACCCACTGTGACAATCCTTCTGAAACAATGCAATTCAATCCTTCTAGCGGTGACAACTCTTTCGAAGGAATGCAAATCAATCCAAAATTCGACCCTACTCAAGATGCCGAAAGTTTTACCAGAACGCAGCGTTCGCTCATGCGAGATCTTCATCAAAATATGTTCTCCTTTCAAACTCATACTTCCTCGGTCGCTCATTATCCCCGGAAGCCCGTCGCTAATCATCCCAACGAAGCCGTTTTAGGTAAAAAGATTTTGGATACATGGAAGGATTCAGCTCCACGAAGTTCAAACTCCTCAGAAATGTCATCTCTGTCTAAGAACCAGAAGTTGGCAAACTCTAAAGAGATGGAATATACAACTGTCATAACTCCGGTAAAGCTTTTAAATCACTGCAAATTCCTCTCTTTTGGTTGTACATTCTGTGAATTTCTATGCATTTTGTGCTGTTTAAAATCTAAATATGATTAGTTGTTACAATCTGGCATGTTAACTGAGATATTATGTTAATTTATCAAATTCACTGTATCCAGGGCATGGAGACAAGCAAAAGGAAATCAATCATATGATTAGATATTTGCTAAAAATTATAATGAAAGATTAGAAAAGCTTAATCATTCGATTCTTTTATTTGTACGACTAAGAACGCTCATAGAGTCGCTGTGAAAGACGAAATAGTTTTATAATTTAGGTTGAAACATTCATAGACTTTCACTCGGTTTGCGTGCTTCCCTCTTGGCTCGTCCTTACAGTGATATCCCACGGTTTCCACGCGCATTGTCCTGAAACTAACCATATTTATATGCTGCCAATCACTTGGGGTGAGTTGTTTTAGCTATGACTTGGCATAAATCACTAAAAAAATATGAAACAAACTGTGAATACTAAGATTTAGGTAAAGCTACAATTACCTTTAAAGTCATAGCTAAAATAACTATGTCTAAGCACATGAACAATACCTTTAAAGTCATAGCTAAAATAACTATGTCTAAGCACATGAACAATATAAGCTCTAGACATGAACAATATAAGCTCTATTCTAATATAAGACTATAAGCTCTATTCTAATATAAGACTATAAGTATATAAGCTCTATTCTAATATAAGACTATAAGCTCTATTCTAATATAAGACTATAAGTGTAGATTAAGAAGATGCGAAAGCCATTATACTAAATAGTTTACTATGTGATTACAATAATGTTAAGACTATAAGTGTAGATTAAGAAGATGCGAAAGCCATTATACTAAATAGTTTACTATGTGATTACAATAATGTTATTTTTATTCTGAACTAATTTCTTTGTAAAATTATAAAAAAAAAAATTATTCTACTCTTAAATAAAGAAAAAAAATTCATGGTAAGAGATATAAAAAGCCATTCTCAATTTTAAATAATTATAATTATTTTAAAAAATCATAACAGGTCAGCATAAGAGATGCATAAATTTTTTAATTGGTAATCATAATTGGTAATCATAACTATAAAAGATGTGTTCACTAATATTCAAATTAACTTTCCTGGTCATATATCGTTTATAATAAACGACTTAACATAACTGTATCTATGTCAATATACAATACTCAAATGACTTTTCTATCATTTTCTACCTAGCATACTGTTTTCATTTTAATTTTTAGTTTCCGATCTATTTTCACATATCTATCGTAGTCATCTTGTGGTTTGTCTATCACTTCCCAATCGTCATCTAAATCATGACCACCGTTTTCTATATCAATTAACTCGAAATCCAATATCACCCTGTCTTTGCTTGATGAGTCTTTTAGAGAATTATCAGCTCTGGCATCCATAGATTCTTTGGGTCTAATTTTTTTACCATTCACAAAATTCGTCCTTGATTTCTCTTTTGATTTCCTGGATTCTTGGGGTTTAATGCCCTTAGCTGAAGACTCATTGTCATTGTCAGTTGTGCTTCCAGAGGGGTTTACGTTGTTCTTTATCTTGGCAGTTATATTTCGAACTTCAGTGTCAGAGCTGCGCAGTGGATGCTACCCGTGGGAAATTGTTTATTTACCGAAAATTTGAAAAGGGAAGGGTTTTATAAAAATCTATTAGAATCTGTACCATAATGCAGTTAGTGCTCTCCAATTGCTTCTAGCATGAATGCCAATCTAGATGATACAGAATGGTGCACGCTGAACATCAGGCACTAGATCATCTTGTGTGTTCCTGAGTTGATTAGGAACTGGCTACAGGTCGTGAATGAAGAATTTGCTATTGCTGAGGCCCTCATGGCCACTGTTCATGCAACAACAGGTACGCATGGGCCTCTTTGTTTTAAGTCCTGAATTTAAAATGATAATAAAGTTGTTATGATTCTTTTCTTCTGATCCTTAGATCCAGAGCTGACTACTTTGCTTTAAACGTGATATAAAACTGATTTTTACTTAAGACGATCTACAAATCTGTTACCATAATGCAGTTAGTGCTCTCCAATTGCTTCTACCATGAATGCCAATCTAGATGATACAGAATGGTGCTTGCTGAACATTAGGCACTAGATCATCTTGTGTGTTCCTGAGTTGATTTCTTATACTACTTGAAAATCTTCATTCTTGACACATTACAAGCAAAAAGAATGCTATTATTTGGCAGACCTAGGCAAATAGTAAGTGGATTACTTCTGTATGCCATCGTAAAGACCATCTATTCCTATGCATGTTCGTATGGGCTTCATATAGAGTTTAGTTTAACAGTTCTTCTTGTTGAAAGTTCTGAGAGGGTCCCTTTCTCATTATTAAAGCTATTTCCTATTCACTGATTTTATTCTGTTTTTGTTTTCTTTCGATGTATGTTTTCTATCATACTTTTTTAAACTTGTTTTGTGTCCTTAGTCAGACACATCCTAATTCATGATTGCTTACAAATGATGTTCAGAATCAGAGGATTTTGTACCGGCTGTTCCAGTTGCTGCTAAAGAGAAACCTTTGGTCCTTAGTCACACATCCTAATTCATGATTGCTTACAAATGATGTTCAGCATCAGAGTATTCTGTACCGGCTGTTCCAGTTGCTGCTAAAGAGAAACCAAAAAGTGCGTGCCATGAAGACGATGCTGAATGGTAAAATTCCAAAGGTCAGTGACAAGGTTTGCAGTAGCATCACTTGGTGCAAGTTTGATTTCAACGATGGTGTATACAGAAGCTGCATTTTGCTTCTTAAAAACTCAGTTCATTGTTTTATGCCATTGACTATATATTGATATGTGTTTTCCTCTACTTTGTAGTGCCTAATAGACAGGCTCAACTTCACGCAGGGACTCGCTGCGTCGCAGCTCCCCTTGTTTTTAATTAGAGAGACAATGCATCTTCAATAAAATATTAATACATTCGAGAGCCCGAAGTCCCATCTTGTCTGCCCACGATATTCCTGTGGAGCCCACATGAAAGCCGGAAGCAATATGGAATCTTACCATTTTGGGTCGTTTCGGGTGCATGATGTGATCGTTAAATCACCTAAAGTAATGCATACGTAGTACTACCCTTCCCCTGAAGTGAAAGGTCCATTATGAAACAGTTAAAGTCAATTTCACTTTATGAGTGTTCTCGATTTGTCAAACTGAATGTATGGAAAAGATTATCCTTCCAAAAACTCAAATAATTGTACGTTGTCCTAAAAGTCAGGGGAAAAAGGAATATCAAGGAAAACATCAAATAATAGCTTCTTAAATTTTAAGGATTAAGACTCAAGCATAAATTTTAAATATTAAAATTGTATTTTAATATATGTTAAGGATGAGTAATAGTGGGATTAAATTGATTTGTTATTAATTATTATTGAAAGTTATTTTATAACGGCTTAGTTATTACTTCAAAAATTATGGGTAAAATTATGAGTTATCAAAATTTTGGGTTAATAAATTATTAATTATCGTATAAAAAATGATTTAATGATTAAGCTAACTTTAATTTAACATTTTTTTCTTTAAACTTGATTTGGGTTTCCCTTAACCAAATTTGTTAGAAGTGATTATGCGAGCCTTCATGGCTCACCTCCACATCTTATTCCCCTAAAGTCTATAACCAGAGCACCTAAGAATTCGATATGCCCCCCCCTCCATCACTAGGTCTACCTTTAGACTTCAAGGGTACGCATGACCTATCATGTCTTATAGTTGCATACCCATTTACATGAAATTTTTTTAAATTCCATTAGAACCTTTTTTTTTAATTGTTGTTATCTTAACAGTTATGCCACCATTCTCTCACCTTTGCACACTTGATGCTCTCCTTCTGCACCAAAATCCTTGGTCATAGACAACTCTGGTTGGATCTCAATCCCCATTTCTAGCTCTCATTCTTGCTCCCCATCTTGGGTTCATACTCTTTCATGTGCATGGTGTTAGAGCCTAAATCTGCCTTAGGCTGAAGGAAGGCAAAATTCAGGATAACCACAAACCACGCTCAGCCTCGTAGCTAGCCCTACGAGGACAGGAGAGGGCTCTCTCCTGGTCAAACTCAATAAAAATATGCAATAGGGTCCGAGATGAGTTAAATTGGTAACTGATTTTAGGCTAGTAAATAAATGTGACAGAGGTAATTTATTAAATGACTGAATTTTCTGGGCTGTATGGGACAAAGGACAACATGAGCTGGGAAATTAAATCAAAGACACAGGGTATTTAGTGAGGCAAGATAGGCAGGAGGTTTAGCAATCAAATTTAAATAAAATGGAGTGGAAAGGCTGTTGAGAGGTTGAAAAGGGCATAATGAATGAATCCTTTTCAAACAGAAGAAGAAACACAAAGCAGGAATGCCTTCCCAAGGCAGAGCAGTGAACTGGATTCCACCTTTCTTACTTAAAATCATTCAACTGGAAATGAAAATGAATGAACTGTAAAACATAACAAGATACATATGAAACAGAAAGAAGGAACATCTGCTAAACTCATACCACATGAATCTCATGAATCAGAGCTGCATCATTTTATTAATTTCTTGGCCAAACTGTACAGTGAAGCGCTGAGTTTTTCCTCCACACCTTTCCCAGAACTCCAACACTTTACAAATGATTTACAATACAATAAATAAACTCCACTATGAGAAAATGGATCGACCAAAAATGGGGGATGTTTAATCATTATTAACAGAAGATGAAAAGCCAACCATCTGTAAAAGGAGTAGCGTTCAATATGAAATCTGTTTGATGACCAATGAGTAGGCAGAACCCGTAGCATAGACCTTTTGAGTCGTAACTGAAGACAAAAATAGACCTCTGATCCTATTTCTCCGCTATGGTTGATATTTTCGTTTTAAATTTAGGCGTTTCGGTCTTTGACTGTTCACCTTCCGCTTGCCGTTTGAATAAAAACCAATTTTTTATAATTAGCATCCTTTGCAATATTTGGGGCGCTTTCATTTCGATGTAGCAACTTTTCAGGCATGTTATTTCGCTCATATATAGTGATGATATGAGTAAAGAACATCGTGGAACATATTCCATATGCCTATCAAAGATTCCCATCTAGATTTCCTCGGCCTCTTCTATTCTTCGCTTTTTGACAAGAGCATTCAATAACATGTAGTATTATATGATCAGATTTCACCCATCGATAAGTATTTCACCAACATGGAGCGAGAAGAGCCGAGTGATTTGAATTCTTGCAGAGCAACGATAAAAATTTGCTTTGTCTGCCCTGTGCGTCGCACTCGAGCCCAACGCGCTGCGCTCACTGTATGCGCCATGCTTGTGGGAAAATACACAGTGGCAGGAGGCCATGTGCACCGCGACCTCCCAATGCGTCGCGCCTTCTCCCAATGCACCGCGCGCATTCCAAACACATAGTTTCACCTCGACTTCTTTGATGTAATGATGCCACTTGAAAAAGGCCCAACAGAGGTGCCAAGTGAGTCCATTGCAACACAATTCATCAAAGTATTTTGGGATTGGCAAAAGCTGGTTGTTTCTGGTGAGTTTAGCTTTTCAATTTGGCAGTGAATGTATGTTCGACTAGGAAGAGTTGTCTAGCGTCTCTTCAATGGGTTGAATCTTGAGTAGAAACAGAATGTTTTAAATCGAGCTTCATTGCCATCTAAGTCCAAAATATTGCCCTCAGATCTCCAAATCTCATTCTTGACAGAGACATTTACTGCCTGGTACTCTTCAGTTACCCAGAATTCAAAGTTGAATAACTCATGGCCATAAGTCAAATGTCTTCTTAACCCCGTAAAATTGGTGCAATGAACCAAACAAAAGGGAAGGAGAAATTTTCAGTAACTTCTGTCTTCTGCAATGTATTGTTATAATACCTATAATTGAAAATCACATTTCCAGTCCTCAATCGAATAATACGGCTAATGAGCATAATTGCAGATCCTTCCCATTGCAAACATTCCTAGGGTCCACACAACTATGAGGCAAATCCATGTGTTGTTTAGCGTTTTGAGCGAGGTTTGACCATTTTCGGGCCTCTGGCTGTATGCGCCGCACGGCAGGCCCAATGCACCGCACGTCACCATTGCGTCGCGCCAGTGTAAATTTACACTGCGTGTTCACGCCCAGTGCGCCGCGCCTGGGAACTTAATGCGTTTTTCGCCCAATTTCTCACTTGATTGCTCTGCCTTGCTTCTCTTTTACAAATGATCTTTTCAAATGAAGGAATTGCTTATAAACAAAGAGCCTTTGAGATTTTAGCTCATGAAACCCACTTTCATAATGTTTGCAGAACTTTGGCATTTTCACATAACTCTGTTTTTGCTTCCACTTTGATTTGTTGAATTGATGATGAATCTCTTTGTCTATTCTGTAGGGATGAATGGGCTGGAACTTTGCAAAGGATGAACAGGGCTGCTCCTAAAGATTTTCACAATTGAAAAACTTTGACAATTACATGACAGAAATGACAATTTTCTTCAAAACAGAGAAAAGTCATGATCAAGCGATATAACGATGAAATTTTGCGATGAAAACTTATTTGGAAACCTCCCTCATATGCCTGCTGATGTTATTAGTTATTCTGAAGACTAAACCCTAGACCTAGTGACTGAAATGACTTGCTGATCAAGAGACTAAAACATGACTGTAAGTGACCTTAAAATTGATTTGACAAACAGACCTAAACCAGCAGGATAAGGCATGAGGGGAATGAGTAACAAGGCCCTTACGTCAGATTATGGCATGCCCCTAGCGGAATGCAAATGAATGAACTGTATGAGACACCTAAAAATGAAATGCAATAAGAGAAATGATCTCTAACGGAGGGATGTAAAGACCGACTCTAACATTGGCTCCAATGGGGATGGTAGCTCCTTGGAGGTGCCAAGAACTACAGATCTTTGGGAGAGCAGACAGTGCCTTCGTCCATTGGGCTATGGAGTCAAAACATGGAAACTGACATTATGCAGACGGACTCTGACTGAAGACTAAAACTGAAAACCATAATAAAACCAAACATGACTAAATCATAACTAACAAACTGGAAAGATGCTCATATTTGAGCTTATTCATCAAACCTACTCTAATTACTCTTTCCACCACCCAATCAAGTGAAATGGAATAGGCAATGCAACCATGTAAGCATCATGGCTGATATTTGATTTCTTCCCAAATGCTTTCTGAAGCGTAGGAAAAGGGAAGAATCGAAAGGCAACTCCCATGGAAACTCGGAATCAAGTTCACTGCTGATAAACTTGCAAAGCATGAATTGGATGGATGACTTCAAGAATATTGCAAAAGGATCTTCATAAGAATTGCCATTGATTTCCATTAACACATTACTGCTCTGGTCCAAGTAATCTTCATAGCTGGATTTTAAAATTTTCCTCATATCTGTGCTGTCTTTCTTTGGTGATAGCAGCAGGTTGTCAAAAGGATCCTGAATTTCGTGAATAACCAAACCCTGTTGCTGATTCCAAACAGAACAAAAGTCTCCTTTATCAATCTCCTCATATGACTGCAAACCTTGGTATGGGCTATGCAATGAACAATCTGTTAAACAAGACAATGAAGGCGACTTTTGAATAAGATTATTATCAACATTCTTTTCTGGCACATGGTTAGCTAATGGAGAAGAACTTTTATAGCAAACATCATCCAACACACAAGCAATAGGATCATCAAAAATTTGAGAAGACTGCTATGATGTATCCATTAAAACTGTATGACATTTTATTGGCTGTCCATCTTCTTCTTTAGAGATATTATGAAGATTCTGCCTTATAAACTGAAATGCTTCGAAACAAAAGGGTACAGAATCCTCTTGCATCATTAGATCATGTATTTCAGATTCCACGCCTTCATCTATAATCTGATCTTCAATTGTGTTTGGTGGCTGCAAATCTGGTGTTGGGGAGGGTTTTGTATCCAAAATGATTTCATCAATCATTTCAGGGGAATATTTCTTATTAACAACTTGCTCAAGAATTTTTCCATTTGTTTCATCCTCAACATTAAAACTGAGAGATTGTTGATTTCCCACAGGCTGCTCATTTGAAGATTTACTATGCAATTTACCCTTCAAAAACTGAAATGATTCAAAACAGAAAGGTAGGGAATCTTCTTGTATTATTTGATCATATGTGCCAGCTTCCATGTCTTCATGTGCAACTTGATAATCAATGGCATTTGGGGGCTGGAACTCTGAATATAAGAAGTCTGGAACAAAGTTTTCATCGCCCTCAAGAGGATCCAAATCAAGACTTGTTGACAGCTGATTTCTGATTGCATGGAAATTGTCTCTGATGAACTGAAATGAATCAAAGCAAAAAGGCAAAGATCCTTCACTTAATTCAAAATTTGCTGCAATTTCCTCGTCGTTGTCATAGCTGATATGCATCGGTTGATCACTGTACTCGAGCTGCTATAAGTGAACTTCCTCCTCCCACAAACTAGCTGCTGATTTGTCTGCAAGATTAGCTTCTGTTTGGAGAACATAATCATCATCATCATACTGATCAAACTGAGGCAAATCGTCAGTATAAAACACATCATCAAGCATACATGTCATATCAACAGATATTTCTTCTCCAAGATGATCTACAAAACAATCATTATGACATCTGGGATAAGAAACAAAATGTTTTGGATCAGCCACTTGTTCATGAACGTCATTTTCATTTTTTGCAGTCATTTTCCGCACCATCTCTTCTACTACACTCACCAAAATGTCAAGCCTTTCCTCTGAAGGTGTCGTTTTCTCTGGATCCATGTTTTTCATCTCTTCTTCCTTCAACCTTTCCCTTCTGATCAACAAATGAGCCTCTACATTTACTGCACTGTTCTGCATCTCTTCAAGTGTTGCAAGATTTCTTTCTCTCAGTTGAAACTCCATTTCCAAATCAAAGGCACCCGGATAGTGCAAGAGAGTAGATCTAGGAGGAGGCCTTATATCAACTGGCATCGAATAATAAACTTGGTTAAATCTGGCAGAAAACTGTTGTACTGTCTCCCCTAACTGTCTTTTCAACTGGTTATACTCTTCTAAAATAAGGAAAAGGTTCTGTCCAATCACCCACCTGTCAAGAAAAACTTTGACGAACTGCTGGAAATCTGAGATGCTCGCATCAGGCAGGGTTTTGAACCAACTCTTGACTTTGCCTTGCAAAGAAAGAGAAAAAAGCCTTATACTGACATCTTTGTTATCAACTTCAAAAAGGTCTAGAAAAGACTCAAAATTATGCACATGTTGCTCAGCATTGACATTGTTACATTCACCATCAAACCTCGGCAAGTATAGATCATAGTTTTTGGGGAAAGCATGAAGAACAGAAGGTAAAACAAGAGGTTTATACCTATCTGAGATTATAAAAGGTGTAGGAGTATATACAAGAGTGACGGGATCAGGTTTGTGTTCTTTAGGCTCCTCACGTTGAAAAGAGTCATCATGAGATGTGGAAAAAGTAAGGAGGTTAGGATCAAAGGGAAACTCAATATTTACACTTTTTGAATAGGTCGAGTGAAGATTTTGATCACCTTCATCATACAACAAATTCTGAAAAACTTTCAGGACAGCTTCAAGAACGGCAAAGAAGTAATTTACAAGAAAGCAGACCAGATCCTGAATACCACTCCACTTTGGATACCCGAACTTTATGTAAGATCCTTGCATTTTCTCAGAGAAAGAGTTAGTCCTCCAGTGCAGTCTTTACAGGAGTCACCAGGTGAATGATTTCAGCCTTCTTATGTTTGATCGTTGTCCACCATCAACCATTAGATCTGAACTTAATACATGTACTGGGGCAATTAACAAGTTAGGTGTCACGTTTACAAGCTAGACCGGAGATTGACTGAAGCAGCATTTATCTACTTCGTTAATGCAAAGCAAAAGTGTTTCGAAGTCTACCTGGCGTGACTTCAGGCTCCGTCTGTAGCTTATAAAACAAATGACATCAAGAAGCAAACCATTTTCTTCCCCAGTATGGTCACCACTATTTTAGAGCCTAGATTTGCCTCAGGCTGAAAAGGCAAGATTCTAGGTCCACATCAAACCATGCTCAGCCTCGTAGCTAGCCCTATGAGGACAGGAGAGGGCTATCTCCGGGTCAAACTCAATAAAAATATGAAATAGGGTCCGAGATGACTTAAAATGGGAACTGATTTTAGGCTAGTAAATAAATGTGACAGAGGTAATTTATTGAATGACTGAATTTTCTGGGCTGTATGGGACAAAGGACAGCATGAGCTGGGAAATTAAATCAAAGACACAGAGTATTTCGTGAGGCAAGATAGGCAGGAGGTTTAGCAATCAAATTTAAATAAAATGGAGTGGAAAGACTGTTGAGAGGTTGAAAAGGGCATAATGAATGAATCCTTTTCAAACAGAAGAAGAAACACAAAGCAGGAATGCCTTCCCAAGGCAGAGCAGTGAACTGGATTCCACCTTTCTTACTTAAAAGCATTCAACTGGAAATGATTATGAATGAACTGTAAAACATAACAAGATACATATGAAACAGAAAGAAGAAACATCTGCTAAACTCATACCACATGAATCTCATGAATCAGAGCTGCATCATTTTATTAATTTCCTGGCCAAACTGTACAGTGAAGTGCTGAGTTTTTCCTCCACACCTTTCCCAGAACTCCAACACTTTATAAATGATTTACAATATAATAAATAAACTCCACTACGAGAAAATGGATCGACCAAAAATAGGGGATGTTTAATCATTATTAACAGAAGATGAAAAACCAACCATCTGTAAAAGGAGCAACGTTCAATATGAAATCTGTTTGATGACCAATGAGTAGGCAGAACCTGTAGCGCAGACCTTTTGAGTCGTAACTGAAGACAAAAATAGACCTTCGATCCTATTTCTCCACTATGGTTGATGTTTTCGTTTTAATTTAGGCGTTTCGGTCTTTGACTATTCACCTTCCCTTTGCCGTTTGAATAAAAACCAATTTTTTATAATTAGCATCCTTTGCAATATTTGGGGCGCTTTCATTTCGATGTAGCAACTTTTCAGGCATGTTATTTTGCTCATATATAGTGATGATACGAGTAAAGAACATTGTGGAACATATTCCATATGCCTATCAAAGATTTCCATCTAGATTTCCTCGGCCTCTTCTATTCTTCGCTTTTTGACAAGAGCATTCAATAACATGTAGTATTATATGATCAGATTTCACCCATCGATAAGTCTTTCACCAACATGGAGCGAGAAGAGCCGAGTGATTTGAATTCTTGCAGAGCAACGATAAAAATTTGCTTTGTCTGCCCTGTGTGCCGCGCGTGAGCCCAACGTGCCGCGCTCACTGTATGCGCCGCGCTCATGGGAAAATACACAGTGGCAGGAGGCCATGTGCGCCGCGACCTCCCAATGCGTCGCGCCTTCTCCCAATGCGCCGCGCGCATTCCAAACACACAGTTTCACCTCGGCTTCTTTGATGTAAAGATGCCATTTGAAAAAGGCCCAACAGAGGTGCCAAGTGAGTCCATTGCAACACAATTCATCAAAGTATTTTGGGATCGGCAAAAGCTGGGTGTTTTTGGTGAGTTTAGCTTTTCAATTTGGCAGTGAATGTATGTTCGACTAGGAACAACTATCTGGCGTCTCTTCAATGGGTTAAATCTTGAGCAGAAACAGAATGTTTTAAATCGAGCGTCATTGCCATCTGAGTCAAAAATATTGCCCTCAGATCTCCAAATCTCATTCTTGACAGAGACATTTACTACTTGGTACTCTTCAGTTACCCAGAATTCAAAGTTGAATAACTCATCGCAAGAAGCCAAATGTCTTCTTAACCCCGTAAAACTGGCGCAATGAACCAAACAAAAGGGCAGGAGAAATTTTTAGTAACTTCTGTCTTCTGCAATGTATTGTTATAATACCTATAACTGAAAATCACATTTCCAGCCCTCAATCGAATAATACGGCTAATGAGCATAATTGCAGATCCTTCCCATTGCAAACATTCCTAGGGCCCACACAACTACGAGGAAAATCCATGTGTTGTTTAGCGTTTTGAGTGAGGTTTGACCGTTTTCGGGTCTCTGGCTGTATGAATCGCGAGGTAGGCCCAATGCGCCGTGCGTCACCAATGCGTCGCGCCAGTGTAAATTTACACTGTGTGTTCACGCCCAGTGCGCTGCGCCAGTTGCCCAGTGCGCCGCGCCTGGCAACTTAATGTATTTTTTGCTCAATTTCTCACTTGATTGCCCTGCCTTGCTTCTCTTTTACAAATGATCTTTTCAAATGAATGAATTGCTTATAAACAAAGAGCCTTTGAGATTTTAGCTCATGAAACCCACTTTCATAATGTTTGCAGAACTTTGGCATTTTCACATAACTCTGTTTTTGCTTCCACTTTGATTTGTTGAATTGATGATGAATCTCTTTGTCTATTCTACAGGGATAAATGGCCTGGAACTTTGCAAAGGATGACCAGGGCTGCTCCTAAAGATTTTCACAATTGAAAAACTTTGACAATTACATGACAGAAATGACAATTTTCTTCAAAACAGAGTTTTGAAGAAAAGTCATGATCAAGCGATATAATGATGAAATTTTTCAATGAAAACTTATTTGGAAACCTCCCTCATATGCTTGCTGATGTTATTAGTCATTTTGAAGACTAAACCCTAGACCTAGTGACTGAAATGACTTGCTGATCAAGAGACTAAAACATGACTGTAAGTGACCTTAAAATTGATTCGACAAACAGACCTAAATCAGGAGGATAAGGAATGAGGGGAATGAGTAACAAGGCCCTTCCGTCAGATTATGGCATGCCCCTGGCGGAATGCAAATGAATGAACTGTATGAGACACCTAAAAATGAAATGCAATAAGAGAAATGATCTCTGACGGAGGGATGTAAAGATCGACTCTAACACATGGTAAATTCGCATTCCAATTCCTCATGAGATTTCTTCCATTGAAACCCTAGCTGTATACTTTAATAGTCATGTCACAACCACTTCATCTTTCTTCATCATTTTTTGTAGCACCAACATTGGATCACTTTGAATCCATAGATAGTCTAATTTAACCTTACTCACTTTAGAATTTATTACTTCTAACAAATATAGATTCATCATTAATACACAATAAAACAAAAGCAAATTGGATATCAAGTGAACTATACCTTGTGGTGGGTATTTTTGCAGAAATAGACCTTCTCAAAAATAGAGTTTGTGTTTCCATCTCATCATTTGATTTAGATGACTCTACGTCCTCAAATTATTTAGATACTTCCTTCTTTAGTTCAAACTCCACTTTCTTGGATTTTGGTTCTTTTGGTTCATCTTCGTTCCTTGAAGTGCTCTCAACTTCTATAAAGACCACATTTCAGCTATACATTACTCTCCTTGTTATAGGATTCCATTGTTTGTAACCTTTTTCTCCATCTTTATAACCAATGAATATACAATTCTTTTCCTTATTGTCCAACATGCTCATGTTTTTCTTTGGTACATACACAAAAGCATTACAAATAAATACTTCAAGATGTGAAACAAAAGGTTTCTTATCAAACCATACCTCATGTGGAGCCTTGTCAACTAGCATTGAAGTGGGTGACCAATTTACTAGATAATAGGTTGTGGCAATAGCTTTTGCCCAAAATTGTTATGTTAATCTTACATTAATGAGCATACTACTTACCTTTTCTATTAACATCTTGCTCATCCTTTCCACCACTCCATTTTGTTGAGACGTGTATTGATTTTTAAATGTCATGGATATTCCATTAGACATTTCATCACAACATAATTTGATAAAATGTTATGAAATCTACACTATAAAGATTAAATTCCTTTACATTCTAATTTTGTTAATTACTATTTTTTTTTCTTATAAATGAAATAGATAAAATGAAAAAAATAGAGAACAAGAAATACAATCACACCAACCACAATGACAAAAACACTTGCTCTCAGAAACCCTTACGAGAAAATACGCATTTCGAAGGTGAGGTTACTTTTCTCTCTTTTTAATGGAAATAATACAAGTATAAAAGAGAAGGAGCTTTCTATGGAGTTACCTAATATTTATGAATCATTAGGTTATAACAACAAAACTACCCTCTTTATTATCCTCACTAACTCCCACTCCTAATTTCTTTGCTCTACTATGGAACAAGATACGGTAAAATAGAATGGAACCATAAAGTCCTCCGAGTGGCCCAGTTTTAACATTACTCGATAGTTAACTGGGGTCGTGTTTTACTCCTTCATATCTAAACTAGAGTTACAAATTTGACCCTTCTACAATCTCCCTCATAGTCCACATGTGGCTAGCCCCTTTTACATGAATAAAAAGGGTTGACGTGGCATCCATTTGAAACATAATGGTCAGACTAGAAGGTTAACTTCCAAGATGACTAAATTTTGCATATGAACTACGATTGATATATTTTGCACCATTGGAAAGATATTTTAGTGTAAAAAACTGTCATGAGGCTTGGTATTTATGTGAAAGAATTTAGACCCAAAAAATGTCATTTGAGGCTTCAAAACAACCCTTGAAGGTCTTAGTCCCCAATTCTCTTAACTTGAACCCATTGTTAAAAAGGACCTTGCATGCTAATTCCTCCAATTTTTCCACTTTGAAAGCATCGACATATATGGCACACAATGTATTGTCCCCAAAATATTTTAATGAATGAGGTGAGGAAATTTCTCCCCTGCATTCTCCTTGGAGTACCATTTTGCTTTTCCTAGAAGTTATCCTTTCAACCCAATCTTTCAAAAATAATATGACCAATGTCTTATAGTTTTGGACCTCTTCTAAAAAATTGTGTCCTCTACAAACTCTGCCTAAGCATCTGATGTTAAGTCCTCTATGGAAGGTGGTACATTCCCCTCCTCTTGATCTAACATGGAAGGCTCATAGAGTTTGAGATTCTCTGCTTTCATCGTTGAGTAAATGTGTATGTATGGGCGTAGACTAAGTCTATAGGAATTGTCTCCCATCTTTTCTAGTATCTTAAAGGGACCATACCACATAGCCTTGATCCTTTTACCAGGAAGCTATAGTCTTTCCTTACTCAATTGTAACTATACTTTGTCTCCTGATCTGAATGAATTCTATGTTCTGTGTTGGTCATGCTAGGCCTTATTATTTTCATGTGACTTCTTCAACATATCCTATACTTGCAAATGGATCCATGTTACAATGTTCTGGAAAAAAAAAAAAAAAAAATCTCGTAATGCTTCCCCTGTGATATCATCTGTTACTCCTCCTTATTATCCATATTAAACATCCAAAGGTGAAGGTGGTAAATATTCAAAGCAAGTTTCAAAAGGGGACTTACTAGTATAAGTGTGGATTTCTTTTTTATAAGAGTGATATAAATAAAGTATATTTTCAGCCTACGTCTTCGAATGCTTCTGATTATAGCCACTCAAAAGTTGTACCAAAGTCTTGTTTACTTATATTTTACCATTTGTCTATGGATGGAATGCTACAGAGCTCTTTAACTTTGTTTCCATATTCTCCCTCAATATAGTCCAAAATACAGTGAGAAATATGGTGTTTTTTTTCTAAAATTATGTTCCTCGATATCCCATAGTGCACATAGACCTATTTAAAGAAAAAAAATTATTTTTATTTCTTTTTTATGATCTATTTATAGGGCATGAGGATGCACTTCTTACTAAACCTACCAACTAAAAAAAATAGGTAGTCATGTCCCTTCTTTATTGTTGGTAAATGTCCCACAAAATCCATGGAAATTCTTTCCCAAGGATGAATAGGTAGACGTAAGGGATGTTATAAACCTTGTTTCTCATTATTGGACTACTACTACAACAAAGTATACATCCTCTAATGAATATTTCCATGTCTTTTTTCATTAAGTGTATTACACATACCTCTATAAGTTGGAAACTTTCTTCCTAACACAAAAAATTCCCTACTACCTTGGAGACATGAGCCTCTTTGATAAACTATAGTCACTGACCTTTAGAAACAAAAACCTTGTCCAACTTGTAGAGTAGCCCATTATGGAGATGATAGTCATCTATGTTGCCACCATCATCTGCATGAATCTAGCCCTATACTTACTTAAACACCTCAATGAAGTATTCATCTTCTTTATATGCATCTTTGTATGCATCATGGGTGAAAAAATCCATGTGCATTAGAGTTCCCAAAGATATAATTTTTGATGTGGTAAACCTTGAAAGCATGTCAACCAACTTATTTGTGCTACACTTCATGTACTTGATAACCGAAATTAAATTTTGAAAGAACCTCATCCACTTGTAGTTTATGGTTTGCTATAAACTAGTCTAGGACTATAAGTACTATAGTAGTTGGTGATTTTTTTGGATGATGGTCTACTTTCCAATAAGATAGTGTTTCCACTTCTTTACAACTTATGCAAGAGCATATACTTCCTTGTCATAGGTAGATTAGTTGAGGATGCCCCATGAAATGCTTCAGAATGATATCATACATGCCTTTTGATGAGCCTCATCATTGGGTAACTATATGGACCTTAATTCACCTCCTAGCTTAGTAAAATCAACTCTTCTCACAATTTATTACATATTTTGATTATATTTTGTTTAATGAGATGAGTCAAAGTGAGATATTATGCCTAGTGGACTAATGTGCATTGAATGCAGGTTTGTGAGAGAAAATCAGGGAATTTTGGCTAGATTAAGGGTTGAAACTCGAATGAGACAAGGAAGAGAGATTGTAGGAGGTAAATCCTCCTCATTTACTCCTCCCTCATTCAAATATTCCTCCATCAATCACACTAGCTCGGAGTACAAGCAGCCAAGTCATGGAGATCAAAAGGCAGTCGAGCAAGTGACAGTTAAAGAGCTAGTTTATCTCAAGTTTGGGAGTTGAGCCTCCCTAGATTTAAGGAAGTCATTGGAGACTTCAGTTGTATAAATAAATAGGCCTAGAGCCTCATTATGATTCAAATTTTTGCTATAAAAACACTAGTCATTTTCGAGTTCAAGACTTGTGGAAGACATTGCTATGTAATTTTCTATTTTGATAATGAGAATGAGCATTTCCTTGATCCAGCACTGAGCTAACTCAAAGGGTTGAAGCTCTTGGGTTAAGGCCCAACCCTAGCAACAAAGGCTCCTCTTATTGTATTTGTATGCTTAAATTGATTTCATAGCTCAATGGTTGAATTGTCTTTAGGATTATTTCATTGCAAGTAGTGTAGATTTGATTGGTTGCTTATTAGTTTGCTTCCATTTGTGCTTTACTTTAGCAGTAGTTTATAAGAGATAAAGGAACATCAAAAAGCTATCAATAGGTTTTTTGGCCTCACTTCTTCCTTCAAGGATCATGATTTGAGGAAAGAACTCTTATGTAACCCCAAAAAGATAGAATTCTAGTTTCTCATGGAATTTAGGGTTTTCTGTACTTAGGCCAGCATTTGATTAGTTTGTAAGAGTAGGATTTAGTTATAATTTCTTCCATCTTCAGTGTTACATTAGATCTCACCAATGATTCCATCTTTTTCTGTAAGTTTTCTTCATGCATGGAGTAGACAACTAGCTCATTAAACTCTGTTTTCTTAGATCATTGAAATTCTTCTTGCTTACATGATTTTTGGGTAAATGTCAATGTTTGATGCAGTGCGGGTATTTTAAAAGTACAGAGAGATCTCATAGTCATCAACCTCCTTCCAAATTCATCCATCCATGATCATTTCTTTCTTTCACTAAGACCTTTACCAATTTCATCATTTTGCAAGGAAACTTCTCCAAGCTTTTTGAACAAATCCAACCATATCCCAACTTTTGTTTTGAGTTTTGGGGTGATACTAGGTATTTCCTTGCCTCATTACATCACCTTCAACACCCATCCTTTTTCTCTTGGCTGTATCCTGTAGAAATATAGGCCTGAATTCTGTAGATTTTTAGGACATCCTGTAGGTTTTCCTGTAGTGACCTATTTTGAGGCCGAATTGAGAGAAAAGCCTCTAGGAAGCTAGGAAAGGTAACCTACTAGTATTCCAAACCTTCCAACCATTCACCAGCATCCCTAAACCACCTGCCACATCACCAAAAGAGATTAGCTTTCACACGTTCACATAAAAAAGACAAAAAGAAAAATAGATTTATTTTAGTCATTTCCATGCACAATAGTAGAATGTTTGATGTTTTGAATTTACATGCTTAGCGCAGTAGGATTACATGCATGTTAACTTAGAATTCTTTTGAAGCATAGCCTCTCAGCAGTTAGTTAGAAAATGGTGTGTTTTTAGCATTTGATTTCAGGTATTTTTCCTTACTGCAGTAGACAAGCTTTCTCTTAGAATAGAATTCTCTTTCCCTCATTAGCAATCAATCTTCTTTTGGATCCATATAAGTCTGGCTTGAAAAACCCTAGTGGTCTATCGCCGGCTGAGCAGTGAAAAAGAGCAGACCCATCACTTTTACTTGTGTATACAACACTATCACCTCCAAGTTTGTACAAATCTTGGTCTAGCTTGAAAATCCCTAGTGGTCTATTGCCAGCTGAGCAGTGACAAAGAGAAGACCCACCACTTTTACTTGTGTATACAACACTGTCACCTCCAAGTTTGTACGAACCCCGGGTTGATAAAGTAAAGTTGGCAGCCCCAGGAGTTGCAACATTCTTGCTCCAATACTGGTGCTCATAACTTTTTGGTGCCATTGTCGGGGAGGTGTCTGAGTAATATGTGATTACTGCTTTCTTTCTTACATTTCCTGTTTCTGCTATTCTTCTATTAGTTTCATTTCTACAAGAGTAATTTAGTTTGCTTTCTTTTCCATTTTGCATCCTTTGCTTCCTTTCCATTTTGCATGTAAGATTTCATTCAAGCAGTTAGTTTTCATTCAGTCGATTAGTTTTCATTTAGTTTGCAATTTGAATTATGCAATTATTTTCAAAGTTAATTGCATAATTGCATAATTCAATTATGCAATTACACACTATGCATAATTCAAATTGCAAACTATGCATAAAACAAAAACACTTCTTTCATGCCTCGTAGGAATAGGGATAACTTAGGGAAATTTTTGCCAAATACCCCCACCACTTCAAACAGCCAACCTTCCCTCTTCTTCGGTGGCTATGAATTGGAGGAACCCTTAGGTGAGCAACCAGAGAGATTTGAAGAGCCTACAGGGGGAGAAGAAGAAGAAGAAGAAGAATAAGAAGAAGAAGAATCCATTCCTACTGACCCAATGGCTGAAAATAAAAATGACAGAGGAAATAGAGAAAGAGTTGAGGGTACCCTCCCCATCAGGGAAACCAATGGGAATACTAAGATGAAGAATATAAACCTCTTTTCCCTTCCTCATTTCCATGGCCTGACCTTAGAATATCTAGACACTTTCTTGTCTAAGTTTGTTATCATATGCAGAACCTATGACCACATCAATGATGAGAAGAAGTTGAAACTTTTCCCATCCACTCTCAAGGATGCAACTTTACGCTGGTTCATGGGTTTACTTGGGGATATCATCACAACTTGGGCTCAGATGCAACAAGACTTCAAGAACAAGTATTGAGACTATTGCAGGTCTAAAGACACTAAAGAGGAAATTTTCAAGATGACCTTAGGGCATGACAAATCCCTAGAGGATTATGAAGAAATATTCTAGCTTAGCTACAAAAGGGCCAGATGCACACTTGACCCTGAGTCATTGAAGCTAGTTCTGCTTAGAGGGGTAAGGGAAGATCTTCTGGATACCCTAAACTTGTTAGCAGTAGGGGACATATACCAGTTACCCTATGCGGATATCAAGACTGTCTTTAGAAATCACTCTAGGGTAGTTAGGAAAAAGGGTAGTGGTAGTCAACCTATGGCTAGTCCATCCTCTTCCAATACATCCATCAAGGGTGAAATTGGAAACATGCTGGAGGATTTCAAGAGTAAGACGTTGCAAGCTATTGCCTACAGATGGACACTATGCACATTAAGAGAAAACAGGAGGAAGCAGAGAGAGCCTTAGCCATTTTCTTCCCTAGATGCATAAGGAGGCACCCTAGGAATGAATGTCCATTGAATTTGATTGAAATTTGCTCAGTTTGTGAAGAAAACCACTCCACAGACAAGTTCCCTTCTCTACCTGGACTAAAATCCGTATATCAAGAAGTTGAAGGGGTGACTGAACATCTCTGCTACATAAATCAAATGAGACCTCATGGGCCTCACCCATACCAGCAGGGCATGCAAGGGTCATCCCATGCATATTATAACCCCAACCAAACCACATCCATTCCCTCTTGGGGGCCCTCTGCTCATCCTTCCTGGTTTACACCTCCTCCTTGGTCCTTTGCACCTCAGTATAATTCCCAGCCAACCAGCTAGTCATTTCAACCATATGCTCTACCACAACATCACTGGAATGCACCGCCCCATGGGTGGAGCCCCCATACAACAATGCTCCAACTTTTTTTCCTTCACCACCTTCTCAACCACAGATTTTACATCCCACTCCAACTAAACAACCTAGACACCTTCCCCACCAAATCTGAACCCGAACAACTGACAGGCACAACAAGTATACAATGGAGAGATATCTTATCCTTCTTATGTTGTGGAGATTCAGGAAATCAACCTGAGATATGGGAGAGTACTCCCAGACAACCAACCTCTATCTCCACCTAGGGAGGTTGAGGAAGAAAGAGAGGAAAGGGTGCCTAAATTAAATCCACCACCCTTTCCTGAAAGATTAACCCAACCACTCCAACAGTTAGTCCTATAGTAAATCCACCACCCTTTCTTGAAAGATTAACCCAACCACTCTAGTATATGTCCAAGCAGTTAGTCCTATACCCTCCTTCCCAGCCATCTCTGGAGCATGACTTACCTTTATGGATGGAGGAGGATGAAGAAGATGAAGTTTATTCCATCCAACTCTATACCTTAGAAAAAACCATGGGAGGAGGACAACCGGATGAAGATGATTTGATTGAACACATACTCCAAAGTCTAACTCCCAGTACATTGTCCGTAGAAGAAGTAGTAAATGAAACCCAGAACAAAAATTAGATTGATCTTTGCTTGGCTGATTCCAACCCTACCCATGTCAAAACCATAGAATTTGGCCCTGAGAGATCTTTGAACATCAAGCCATCTCTTTCTGTTCACCAAGAAGAAAAGTTATGTAACATGCTAAAGGAACATCTGTATGCCTTTTCTTGGAGTTACAAAGAAATGAAGGGAGTTCACCCCTCGGTGGGTACTCACCACATTTATATCAAATAAGGTTGCAAACCAGTCCGACAACCCCAAAGGAGGATGAATCCAACTCTCAAGGATATAGTCAAAGAAGAACTGCAAAAGTTGCTAGATGTAGGATTCATTTACCCTATCTCAGACAGTGAGTGGGTCTCCATTGGTGTTGGTTCCAAAGAAAAATGGTAAGTGGAGGATTTTTGTCGATTATAGAGAGTTAAACAAAGCCACAAAGAAGGACGATTTCCCTCTACCTTTCATCGACCAAGTACTAGATGGCCTGGCAGGGATTTTTTTTCTTCTCTTTCCTAGATAGATTCAACAGGTACAATCAAATCCAGATCATCCTAGAAGACCAGGATAAAAAACCTTCACTTGTCCTTAGGATACTTTCACCTATAGGGTCCTTCCTTTTGGCCTATGCAATGCTCCTACCACTTTCCAGAGAACAGTTCCGAGTATCTTTGCTGAGATAGTCCATGATGCATTAGAGATTTATATGGATGATTTTACACCTTATGGGTGTGATTTCAAGGAGGCTCTATCCAACTTAGGTAAGGTGTTAAACAAATGCATTGAAATGAACCTGTCTCTTAGCCCTAAAAAATGTGAGTTCTTGATGACTGCAGGGACTGTGCTAGGTCATTCAATATCCCAGCAAGGACTGCAGGTGGACCCAAACAAAATAGCTATCATCCAAAGGGTCCCACCCTCGCAAAAGCAAAGAGATGTAAGAATTTTTCTAGGTTTAGCTGGATACTATCAGAGGTTCATAAAAGACTTCAACAAGTTAGCTTCTCCTTTATTTGGGTTGTTGGCCAAAGACTTTGAGTTTGTATGGTCAAAAAGTTGTCAAGAGGCCCTAGACACCCTGAAGGACAAGTTAACCACTGCACCGATTCTCTGAGGCCCAAATTGGGCCCTTCCTTTTCATATACATGTTAATGCCTCGCACAAAGCCATAGGAGCAGCTCTAGGCCAGATAGATGAAAAATTTTCGTATGCCATTTACTTTATCAATAAGAATCTGTTAAAAGCCGAACTGAGCTACACATGACTGAAAAGGAGCTCCTAACTGTTGTGCATTCATTGAACGAATTCAGGCATTACATTACAGGTTATCAAACATTTGTACATATTAACCATGCATCAATTAAATATTTAATGAATAAACCTGATGTGAATGCCCAGATTATTAGATGGTTACTTTTATTACAGTGGTTTGATCTAACTATTGTTGATATGCTTGGCAAGGAAAATGTTGTTGCAAATTTTTTGTCCAGACTAACTTTTCCTGTAGGTGAGGAAGGAATGGTTGATGATCGGTTACTGGATGAACAATTATTCACCATTTCAGTTCTCTCTCCATGGTTTTATGACATAGAAAACTATTTGGTATCTACACAGTTCCCACCGAATTTGTCCTCCAAAGAGAAAATCAAGATTGTGAGGAAGAGCACCCCATTCACTTGGATTGGGGGCAACCTATTCAAACTAGGCCCGAATCAAATTTTGAGAAGATGTGCCAGGGAGGAGGAAGTCTATGACATCCTTATGACCTGTCATGATGGGCCTTGTGGATGTCACTTTGTAGCAAAGAGGAAAACATTCAAAGTGTTACAAGTTGTTTATTATTGGCCCACTCTACATCAGGATGTCAGAAGATACACTAGTCAGTGTGATCGGCGCCAAAGGATGGGAAAGCCTACTCCAAGGGATGAAATTCCTCTGCAACCTCAAGTGACTTTCAATCCATTTGACAAGTGGGGCATGGATTTCATTGGACCTAGTAACCCTCCTTCTAAGAAAAAGTAGTACATCATTGTGTGCATTGACTATCTGATTAAGTGGGCTAAAAGAAAAGCAATCAAGGCGGCAACAGAGGAGAAGGTGGATGAGTTCTTAAGGGAAAATGTCTTTTGCAAATTTGGGCACCCTAGAGAACTGGTCACTGATCAAGGCAGCCAGTTTACATCCAACATGATTGAATACTTCTTAATCTAGCACAATATCAAGCATAGAACCTCCACTCCCTATCAGCGACAAGCTAATGGGAAAGTGGAGGTGACCAACAAAGCGTTGGAGGGAATTCTGACCAAAGTGGTTAGCAACAGCAGAAAATATTGGGCAAATAGATTAGTTGAGGCCACCTGGGCCTACAATACCACTTGGAAGACCACCACTGGATTCACACCCTATGAGTTGGTATATGGGAAGAAGGCCCTGTTGTCCATTGAATTTGAGTACAATACATTGAGGATGGCAGCCCAACTAGATCTAGATCTCAACAATGCACAAAAAAAGAGATTGCTCTAGTTGAATGGGTTAGATGAGTTCATAATGCAGGCCCTCCTACACACAGAGGTAACTCAAATTCAGAGGAAGATCTAGCATGACAAGAACATCAAGGACAAGCAATTTCAAGAAGGTGATTGGGCTTTGTTATATGATTCCAAATATAAAGACTTTAAGGGAAAGTTAAGGACGAGATGGCTATGGCCTTATGTCATAGAGAAATGTTATGATAATGGTTCAGTGCATATTAGAACCATAGATGCAGAGGTCATTCCTTTACTTTAAGGGCACAAATTGAAAATTTACAAGAGGCCATTGTCAAAGCAAGAGTTCATTGATGGTATCAGCAAAATAGTGATGGTGGTGGAGCAAGTCTCAGCTCCTACCTCATCAAGCCACTGAGAAAAAGAAAAAAAGAAAAAAGAAAAAAAAGAGAAAAATAAGGAGACTCAGGTGAAAACCGCCATGAGGCGCCTGAGTCCCACTGTTGGGTCGAAAACCTCTTGAGGCGGCCCAATGGTGTAAAAAGAAAAAAAATAAAAATAAAAATATCTCTAGGTGAAAACCTCTCTTGAGGCACCCAGGGCAAGCAGCTAGGATGAAAACTTCTTGGAGGTAGACTAGTTGTTTTCAGCAAAAAAAAATAAAAATAAAAATAAAAAGGGGAAAAGAAAAATTAAGAAAATATTGTTTGCAGGTAAGCACGAGGATGATCAGAGAAACAATGGAGAATAAAAAGGGACCTGTCTAGCTCATGTTTTATTTCTCCATTCATTATCCTTCATCATTCCATCATTCCTTCCATTTTTCCACTCATTTTCCTAAGTTTGCAAGGGTTATATGTTTTCTACAGGATTCCCTTAAAACCTACAGGATGATCCTATAGGATTTACAGTGGCTTGGGAGTCCTAAAATAAATAACCCTAGAGCAAGGGAATGACCTGCCCATGTCAAAAAAAAAATCCCTACTTCACCATCTCATCACCATACCTCTCTCCACCATGATCACGCCTGAATTCATCACAAAAGTCAGTTTTCAAGGAAAAAACACAGAGGAAAGAGGATGAAGACAGAGAGTAAGGGGACAAAACTTGAAGGTTATTTTTCCTCATGCACAAATCCCTATACCCCTTCTCTGCCCATGCCAATCATCCTCAGGTCCTAGAAATAGAAAATGATGAAATTTTTTGAGAGAGAAGCAGCTACATGACATCCTATAGGAAATCCTGTAGTAGCCTATCTCATAAAACAAAAACCACAAATTGCAGTCAGTTTCAAGCACGGAGATCTAAAGGTAGAAGAATCACCTCCAGAGCCTAGCAGCAGCATCAACATCATTATCATCAACACCAGGTACCTGTAAATGAAAGAAAATCATCAAAGGACAATAAAAAAAAGAAGGGAGAAAAGCACATGCAACCAACACATAGAAAAGGCTTCATTTCTTCAACAAACTGCATCAAGGTATCATTACCACAGGTAATTATCTCACTTCTGTAGAAATTTCACCTATAGAACAAACCGATATATGCAATTTCCTAAAACATAATACTTGTTCTACTTCTACAAAACATTAAGCGGAAGCATAATCGAATTCATGAGCAACATCAAGTAGAAACATGCATAACTGATCAAGAGAAATAATCACACATAACACAAGATATATCCAGGAAAAAACACCAGCATAAAACCCCAACCATGTATTATCAATCAAGTGTAGATCCTCAACAACATACAAAAAGAATCAGCTCAACAGCTATCCTGCTCTCTCTGTAATCAGAAGATCCCGATGATCTTCAATAAGAAGATATGAAGATATGTCTCATGAACCAACCAAGCCCTATTTATATAGGCTTTCCCTATGGTCCTTACGTAGTTTTCTTAGGAAATAATAGCAAAATCACATGCTATTAATTCCAACATATCAAAAACAACCAATGGTCCGACTACGTATTCCTTGAGAACACTAGTTCCTCAATTATGCAAAAACTACTTACTAGAAATAGTTTAGCATCTGATAGTACACTGTCCCACATCTGATCTCAATTAGGTCTCTGACAGAACTGACATGCAACAGTTATCCATGAGTGAATTCTCAGTTATCTAAAATGATAGTTGTCACATGCATGCAAGCATTAACAAACTATATTTTATTATTTTAACAGCTTGTTAAAATAATCTAACTGGACTTGACTAGTTAGAACTAAGTCAACTGATTCTCTCATTATAGAACTCATGCTTATTGCCTCAATCAGTGGAGGAAACTCATGTGCATGCTCACAAAGACTTCAAATTTGAATTTCCTTAATTAATTAACTCAATTGAATTAATTAATTAATATTTCAAATTGCTGTTAAGACCAAAATTAATTTTACTTCCTAGAGATAGACTAGGGACTACTATAAATAGGAAGGGACGCAGAAATGCTATTTTTAGAAATTTTTGTTTTTAGCAGTTTCACCTCTCACCCATTGTGGCCAATGACCTCACTGGCCAAACTGCTATTTTTAGACATGCCATTTTTAGACATTCTAAATTTAGCATTTCTTGTTGCACACTTTTCAACACTCCCTCTCAACAAGAAAGGCTTCCTCTTGAACCCGATCCTGTAACTCTGGAATGTTCTGCATGCAACACATCTACTCGATCCATTTGCTTCAACAACACTTGGAACAAAAACACTCCCAACTGACCACTCTGTTGGGCTAGGAACATACTATGATACTGAAGCTCTACCTGCTACTAACAAGTGCTCCCTCTCTGACATCTGCGCTACTGCAACATCTCCATGCATCTCGTACCATTGCACACCTCTCTGTGCCACCTAGCACTGTGCAAAACACTTGTGCCTCTCACATTGCTGCAACTTGCTAGCTATTCGTTGTCCTGGGATTCCCTGTACTGTCGCTCTCTCTGCCGCTCCATCCGCATCTGTCTCTACCCAGTCAGTCAGTTCCTGCTACTCCACATCAGGGCTCCTATAGCAAGGTCTCATCCAAGAGGTTGGGTACCTCAAGGATCTTGCCCCTCCTCCTTGGGACGATCACTCTATATCGCCCCACCTCCTACCTAGAGGTATGGCTGCATGTGATCCCTATACCCTCCTAGCTTGAAGTTCCCCCCTATTGGAGGTCTCTGCATGAGTAGATGTCTCTACTTGATCTCCTCTCAACTTCTCTAGTTGTGGCTTCTCCACAACCTCCTGAAGCTGTTGCACCAATCGTGGCTCCTCCACAATCATCTGAGACTTCTTCTGGCTCTACATGTTGAGAGGTAATATACCCTCCCTCTCAACCACCAAGTCTCCATCAGTTGCCTTGATGCTCAAGGCTTTGCATGCATCTTGAACCTCAAGAGCATACAGGTTCTTGACCCGTGAACTAATTTGCTTCACATGTCTAGTGATGATGTGTCTAAGGAAAACCTTTCCCTTACTGAAGACTACATCATAGCCTTTGTCTTCCAACATCACGATCGACATCAAGTTACTCTTCAGTCCTGGTACATACTTGACATTGGTCAAGGTAAGGCAAGATCCATGCTCCCTCTGAAAAATAACCGTGCCTACACCTGAGACACTATACTTCTCATCATCACCCATCGTTATGAGTATCTGGAGATCTTTCTCCTCCAAAGTACTAAACAAACTCTTGTCGCTGGTCATGTGGAAAGAAGCTCCACTGTCAAGAAACCAACCACTTCCCACCATGGATGAAACCATGCATGCAAAGAGTGTGAAATCCAACTCAAACTGTGAAGCAAGTGCCTCACCTTCAGATCCTTCCCCGGATCCCTTCTTGGATTTCCTCCATGGACAATTTGTAGCATAATGGCCCACCTCATGACAATGAAAGCATCACACTTTCGATTTGTCAACCTTCTTCCCATCACTGGAAGAACTAGATTCGGAAAGAGAAACCTTCTCCTTCCCCTTGTTCGCCTTACTCGCTAAGGCATAGTTCTCCTCATCATGCATAGATGAAGAACTATCTCTGGTGCTCTGTTTGATCTCCTCCTGCATCAAATCCGACCATAGTCGTTCCCAATCTGGCAGTTTCTCCCTTCCATTCACCGAGTCCTGGTAGCTATGCCAGCTCTTAGGAAGGCCAAGGAGTGCTAGACTCACCATATCCTCATCAGCTATAGTGACTCCTATGCTTGCAAGCTCATCTCTGTAGGTGGTGAGCTTGTTCAAGAATGTAGAAATAGAGTCACCCTTCTCACACTTGATCTTTCGAAGCATGTCCTTCAGTGCCAACTTCCTTTGATCACTGCTATTCTGATATAAATCTTTCAATGTTTTCCACATTACAAATGGAGACTCCTTCCCATGGAGGCTTGAGACCATGTGATCTCGAACACCCTCCAAGAGAATTCTCCTAGCTCTAGCCACACACTTACCCCATTCCACCAGCTCAGTCTTGTCAGTGGGCTTAGGGACTTCTTGATCAATGAAATCCTTAAGACCATTATCTTCCAAAGCTGCCTCCATGCGATCCTTCCAAGCTATATAGTTTGAGCTGCCATCAAGGGCATACTCAAGCCTCAAACCATTGAACACCATCGATGAAATAGATGTGATAAGAACTTGAGATCTATATCAAGAATAAGAAACTTCAAATTCCTCCTGCTAGTATATTATTCTTGCTTGATCACCTGTGCTCCGATACCATGTAGAATTTTGTAGAATTTTTCTACAAATCAATTAGCTCTGATACCATGTAGAAATTTCACCTGTGGAACAAACTGATATATGCAATGTCCTAAAGCATAATACTTGTTCTACTTCTACAAAACATTAAGCGGAAGCATAATCGAATTCATGAGCAACATCAAGTAGAAACATGCATAACTGATCAAGAGAAATAATCACACATAACACAAGATATATCTAGGGGAAAGCACCAGAATAAAACCCCAACCATGTATTATCAATCAAGTGTAGATCCTCAACAACATACAACAAGAATCAGCTCAATAGCTATCCTGCTCTCTCTGTAATCAAAAGATCCTAATGATCTTCAATAAGAAGATATGAAGATATGTCTCATGAACCAACCAAGCCCTGTTTATATAGGCTTTCCCTATGGTCCTTACGTAATTTGCTTAGGAAATAATAGCAAAAGCACATGCTATTAATTCCAACATACCAAAAACAACCAATGGTCCAACTACGTATTCCTTGAGAACACTAGTTCCTCAATTATGCAAAAACTACTTGCTAAAAATAGTCAAGCATCTGATAGTACACTATCCCACATCTGATCTCAACTAGGTCTCTGACATAACTGACATGCAACAGTTATCCATGAGTGAATTCTCAGTTATCTAAAATAATAGTTGTCACATGCATGCAAGCATTAACAAACTATATTTTATTATTTTAACAACTTGTTAAAATAATCTATCTGGACTTGACTAGTTAGAACTAAGTCAACTGATTCTCTCATTATAGAACTCATGCTTATTCCCTCAATCAGTGGAGGAAACTCATGTGCATGCTCACAAAGACTTCAAATTCAATTTTCCTTAATTAATTAACTCAACTGAATTAATTAATTAATATTTCAAACTACTGTTAAGACCAAAATTAATTTGACTTCCTATAGATAGACTAGGGACTGCTATAAATAGGAAGGGACCCAGAAATTCTATTTTTAGAACTTTCTATTTTTAGCAGTTTCACCTCTCACCCAATGTGGCCAATGAACTCATTGGCCAAATTGCTATTTTTAGACATTCTAAATTTAGCATTTCTTGTTGCACACTTTTCAACAACTTCCATTCTCTCATTCACATAATGTGATCAAACTATGTAAAAGTTGTGAAAGAGTTTGTTTATAAGCGAAAGGTGGCCAGTTAACTTGGCTGCCTTCATTCAGTCAACAAGGACAAAGCAGTTAGTCCTTCCACACGTGGCAGTAGTCAAGTCAAGGAAAAGAAGGATGAGGTCGAAAGTAGTTAAGCTAAAAAAATCTCTCTCGGCCCTCAGGTAGTCCACATGAAAGGCAAATTTCGTTTTCTTCCTGCGCAGGACCACATATAGGATCCTACAGGAGATCCTATAGGATAAAACCAGGCAATCTACAGGATTGGCAGTGAGCAGCTTCAGAAGGGAAAAACAGAGGGTGGCTTCATCAAGTAGTGTTAAGGAGGTAGGCTCTACATTTCCCCACATTTTTCCAAGTGAAAGGAACATAAAAAAATCTTCTAGTTTGTTGAAATTGATTGCAGTATAGGGGAATTGTATACACAAAAATTTCAGTTAAATTTCCTCCTTCATTAAATTTTGTATTAGACATCTACACTCCTCCATCCATCAGATAAAATGATACAGGGGTTTAATAGAAAGGAGCCCATCAACACCGTGAGGATTCATCAGCACCCTCCTGTGTTAGAGATATTCACAAGGCATAATTGGATGGGTTTCTTTAAGAAATTGAGGGGGTATGATGATGAAGTAGCCAAAGATTTTCCTCTCTCCGACATTTCACTGACTAGGACCCATGCCACGGTTGTGGTGAGAGGCCTCTCCATAGAACTCACCCTTGAACTCATAGGCAGAATTACCACACTTCCCTTAGGAGTGCCTTGGAGAAAGGAGGACAAGGGAAATAGCCAAACTGCAAAGAAGAAATTCTTTTTAGAGGGAGAGGAGGCCATGGAAGACAAAAATGGAGTGAGAAGAGCAAGCCTACCATATCCCTGGAATGAAATAAGCTACCACCTTATAAAATATATATCATGTGAAGGTAGGTACAGTGTGGTATATGGATACCACTTTAGGCTTCTTGAAGAATTGAGGTTTGGAGCAGATACACCTCCTCACCACAGACTCAGCATACCCTACTTCCTTCTTCAATCAATGATAGATATGAGCATGAAGGTGCAGGAAGGAAACCACCAACAACTAGCCCATCATGGGTTAATTAGAATCATCATATAATATGCCCTTCAACACCTGAGAATTCCTATCACATGGGCAACTTTCAGAGACATGCAAATAGAGGGAGATATAAAAGCCCTTGAATATGACAAGATCCCCATTTCCAGAGAAAAATAAAGAAGAAACAAAGGAGGATGAAGGAGAAACTGGAAAAGAGGAAGAAGAAACGGAGAGGGATGAAGAGGAAATAGATGAGGAAGAAGAGGAAGAAAAAGAGAAGTAAAGTGGTGAAGAGACAAAAGAAGATGCCAAGGAGGAAACTGATGAACAAAGTGAGGAACTAGAGGAAGAAGAAGAGGAGAAAGACAAAGATGAAAAGGGGAATGGAAAATAGGAGGTAGAAGACAAGTAGGAATCACCCAGGGTGTCTCCAGAACCCACTAAGAAAGAGGCAACAACTGTCCTCACTGCCCTTAGTACCCCTATAAAAGAAAAGGGAAAAGACAGAGACAAACTCCATTGTACTCTAGGACAAGAAAAAGTACAAGAATAAGGTAGGGGAAAACTCAAACTCCCACCAAGGTTCCTATTGTTATTGAAGACTCACCTAAACAATAGGAGAAGATGGCCCCTCTTATGAAAACTCAAGGAGAAGGATCCTCAGGACAAGCCTCTCCCAGGTCTCCTATCATATATGTGAGAAGGCCTGTGACTAGATCTGCCTCATCCAAAGCAAAAGGCATCCTACAGGATACACAACAAAACCTACAGGAAGTAGAGGAAATCCTATGGGAAACTCTTCTAAACCTACAAGAAACTCAGAAATTGGATAAGGAAGGGAGCATGCAACAACAAACAAAGAAGGAGGATCCAGAGCTAAGGGAACTTAGTCATCAACCTAACCTTGACTCCTACTATAGGTTTATTGAAGGGGGTAGGGTCGTTCCACAAAAAAATTCCATCCCATTATTCTTTGATCTTGAGAAAGAAAGAGTAAGAACACAAAGATGAATGTAGATTTCCAAGTTCAAGGGAGTGGAGGACGTAGGTCACATGGAGAAAAAGCTCAAAGATATGGGCAGAGAACTGAGTAGCCTGAGGGACAGAGAGGCCATAATGAAAGCTCAGTTGAAGGCAGAAAATGCATGGTTGAAAGGACAACTACAAGAAAGAGAGAATCAATTGGCGTCCATGGCCAGTCTATCCTTAGAGGCAATCCAGTGTAGGATGGCATCTAAGTCCTATGGATTATACCTTAAGGAGCAGTGGCTGCAGTTCCAAATCAAGACCCTAGCACAGAGAGGAACTATGCCATTCTAGGATTATAGACAGTTAATTTATCTTTGTGATCAAATCACTTTGGAGGATAGGGCTAAGATGTCTGAGTTGTACCTACATAACTTAGCCTTGATAGATCTGAATGTATGGGACACTAATGCAAAACTAGGGGATTTACAGGTGATGGCTTTGACATCATGGATGAACCATGAGGAAGTAAGGGCTGTTATCACCCCAAGAAACTCTCCTAGGTTGTATCTCAGAGATGCTCGGGAACATAACAAACTCAACTTAATGTTGGAAATGGATGAATGGAAGGAATGACGCTTGTTCAAGCCAGATAACCATTTCTACTATGCTTAACTCCAGACATGCGTGAAAACCCCCAGACTACAAGTCTTTAGACCACCAATTACTCAGAGTTTAAGGAATTAGGTGAACATGGAGAATACTGACCACACCAGCAAATGCACAAGACCATGTGATGGCCGGCTGCAACCAGTAAAAAGGTCTACAAATTTATTTCCTACTGCATAGACAGGATGACAGCTCTCTGGCACTAAATAAATAGAAACCTACATAACACATTCAATGATACATACTAGACTTCAACACAGAGGTAGGATGACAACTCCTCTAATGATAAATATCAAGAGCACATGAATAAATGCATAACAGGCACAACCTAGAACAGAAAAGAAGTGGAAAGTGAGAAATTAATAGCAAAAGAAGCTTGTATTAGCTGAAAATGCCGACGCGACGCTGCAAGTATCAAAGTAGTTACGGTTTCCAGAAGTTGAACCTTACATCAAAACAACAACCATCAACCTTGATTACATCTGTGTTCTGGGTATATATAGAGTTTTCTTTACAAAAATGCTCTGCTACTCTAGGCGTGGAGGGGTCATAATTGACCACCAACTGCTTTAACTATCTGAAAGAGTCCCTGCTGCAATTTGCTTGCTTCAATTAATGAATTTGACGTTCTCTGGTGCTCTGTTGTCCTTCTCGAGCAGGTGGAGTGTTATCTAAAAGAATCTCCATAACTGATAAATGCTTTGATCTGCTCGAGGCTGGTCCTTTCCTTCTCGGCCATTCTTCATGTTAAATGCGGTTGTTGAGGATCTATTATATCGAGTGCCGGATACTGGCCACCTTCTTCCTTCGGATGCACGGGATAGACTATGGACGTAGACAGTATGGCGGAGGCGTGAGTATGACGGGAACAAATATCAGCTGTTGGATCGCGCAGATGAATGACGGATGTGACTTGGTGGGAGATATCAGGAGGAAACAGGAGCGAACAAACATGAGCCGTCAGATCTCCAGTGGACAGATTCGACGGCCATCGGGCAGGAAAGATACATGGGAGATAACGAGCGGGGACAGGCGAATGGGCGGTAAGCTGTATTTATCGCACCGCTTTCGGAGGTCGGGCGGTAATCGTTCAAGGGTGAGCGATGTGAGTTATCGGGCGACACGTGGTGGATGTGACGGGAGGAAGACCGCTGTGATCACGAGTTAAAGTATGGACGACTTGCAGAAGTGAGAGGAGTGAATATCATTGGATCAAATGAATGGATGGCGGAGATCTGTCGGCAGGAGGTATCGGGAGTTGTGGGATCGCGATGGATGAGGGATGTTGGATCACATACGGGCGGATCCAACGATCATCGGGGGCGGAAGATGCGCGAGGATTATTGGCCGAGGAAAACTATGCAATATGGCAAATACACTATAGGTGTGGACTTCTAGTGAAATACACTATCAGAGGCGCAAACCAAATTTGAAACTTATTACACGGGAGCAGTTAGTCATATCGGGTTCGATGCCTAATATTGCATCGCAAAAATGGAGTGGTCTGTGTTAACGTCAAGCCCTGACCCTGTGCGACTTGCGATTTCCGATAGCGATTATCGCATCGACACTTCGGAAGCGGGCACTACAGTATGTCAAGCGGTCCAGTGAGATCGCCGATAGCGATATCACATCAGACCTCCGCCGAGGGCAACCCCCCGATTGCAATGAATGTATGCGGACCCAATGCTACATTACAATATGATTTAACCTATCATCGCATCCATCGCAGATTGCAAGCCGAGAAGTCTTGCCACATGAAAGTGCCGATTGTGATAAGGCTGTGGACCCGATAGGCATATTTACTATGGTTTAATACCATATCGCATCCGGTCCATCAGAGTAGTGGAGGATCGGTCGTCGGCCATCAGCGGAGTCACGGGTCTGATATATAAAGGATTCTCAGGAGTCACGAATCTCCAATTATGATTTAAGCAGCGGGTCCGATATAGGAATTAACTGCTTTTAAGACTGAGAAAGGGAGAATGAGCGGTGCAAGGGAAGGAGAAAATGACTGTTGTGAGTTTCCTTTGAAGACAACCGAGCAGAGCAAGCTTGTCTCTGACCTTAGAAAATCATTGTTGTATAGCAAAGCTAACTATGGCTCCTTTTGGGGATGAGATCCTCCCTATGAGGTCTCAAGAATTGCAGACCAATGCCTTCATACAAAACAAGCTTAAAAACATTGCCTAGTATTCCATTGGGCATGGAGTCTAATTAAGTCTACGCTAAAACTTGTAAAAGAACATGCTTAAAAATCATTAAGGCTCAAAAACCTTAAACAACATAAATCTTCAAAAACTGGCCATCTACTGGACCATCAAAACTGTTTCTCCTCCTCTCGGCCAGCCTATCAGCGGGTTCATCAAAGATCTGCAAAATTGGATTTGTTTGATCATCTACCTCAAAAAGTTTAGGGCATTTGACCTTATCAGGTAGAGATGGTTTATACTTTATCCCCTCTCTGTATGCTCTCATCCTTGGATGTTCTTCATGGGAACCTTTGTACACCTGCTGAATAAAAATGGTTGTCGTGTACTTGACTGTGTCATCTGTGGCTTGCACAATTAACATAAATGGTGAACCAATGTATTCTTGTGTGGAGGACACAAAGACTTCATCTGCTCCTGCATATTTTTTAAAACAATCCACATCCAAGGAGTTGTCCCAAAACTGTGCATCCTCTTCCTCTGTGATATGGAAAACTGCCCTTTCAAGCTGTGTGCAGGCTGACTGGGCAGGCATCAGAATATCAAGACTGAGATTATCAGTATCAGCCTTGGGAATTGAGTTATGGCCAGCCTCAGTGCCTAGTGGGCAATTATGAGGGCTTGTCTTTTGAACAGATGAAGAAGCATGAGATGATGGGGAACTGATTTCACCCTTTTTGATCATTGGGCTGGGGATAACAGTAGGCTGGTCAATTTGCAGATTTGCATAGTCATTGGAAGTTGGGATAGCTTTGGGCTCAGATTCTTTGAGGATGGTGGGACCTGCTGCTGACTACTTCTGCTAATAAGCTTGTTGTTCTGCAGGTACAACAAACTCATGAGCAATGCCTTTGGATAATGACTTTTCATAGGCAGCTATGGTTAAGAAAGGGGCATTGCCCTTATCTTCCATACCATGGACCTCATCCTCTTCTTCAAAGTGCTCTTCTTCCATGACTAAATCTTGAAAAAGGGGCTTCGCCCTTTGATCTTCGTTTGTATCTTTGCTTCTCTGCAAAATCTGCAACTGCTCCTTTGCTCCTTTATATAGATTTGGATTTGGAAGAGTAAAGGAACAAGGAGCTCCTGCTTCCTCAGAATATTGCTCAACCTTTAACTTGGAAACTTCAGAGGCCAATGACTCTATCATCCTGGCCAATTTATCGATCTTAGGATCTGAGGATGATGAGAGCTCACCCCTCTGTCTTCTCCTATCAGCATCACCTCTGAGCCTTTCTATAGCTATGATGTTTGATTCTACTTCAAAGGCTGCATCTTGCATATCAGCCAAAGAAGCACATCTTCTTTCTCTTAACAGCAGGTAGAACTGAGAATCGAAGGCATTGGCATAAGTGATCATAGCAGAAGTAGGGGTAGGTTTCACTTCATATGGTATTCTGCTGTACATATGGTTGAATCTCTTGTTGAAATCGAACAGCAGCTCACCATTCTCCCTCTGCAAGTTCCCAAATTCAGTATGGTAGTAGAGCAGATCTTTATTATCCCCCAAATGCTTTAGGAACTCATCATCTAAGGCCTCAATGTCTACTATAGACCTAGGGGTTAATTCTCTGAACCATTTTCTAGCTTCTCCATCTAGGCTTTGGACAAAAACGCTCATCCACACATCATATTCATTAATATCTAGATTATCAGCATAGCTATAAAAGGACTCTAGATGTTCTTCAGCTGATACTCCCTCTGTACCAGTAAACTTAGGCATATCTTTCTGATAATCTCCTGTAGGCATGGCATTTAAAGGAACAGGAAAAACCAAGGGTCCATACCTAGCAGCTATGATTCTTTCCATCTTCGTAGGTGCTTGCTGGCTTGCCATGACTGGGAAAGTCGGAAGGGTACTGGTCGCTTGGATGATAAAAGGCTGAGAAATGATCAACAAAGCAAGAGGGCATTGATGGACTATATAGGGGACTTATTGAACAAGGAGCTCTATGAATCTCTGAAGGTATTCCTTCACTAGCAGAGATACATGGGATTTTTTAGGCTTACCTGATCCTGATGCTCCTTTCTGTGAAGTTTTCTTCTGCTTAACGATCTTCTCAGGATCATGCACTGGGTCAGCTGGTGATTTCTGAAGATTTCTTCAAGTATGTCTCACAAATTGAGCCAGAACTATAATGTGGAGTCGCCAAAGGTTGGTCTTCCTCTAGTGGAGTTGCCAGATAGATGATTACAACCAGAAATGTGTCCAGACTTTGTCTATCATCAAAGCTGGAACTGTGTCGTCTCCCAGGGAAGCTGAGCTTCAATCTCCTCTCCCCAACAACGGCGCCATTTAATGTTATCACCCCAAGAAACTCTCCTAGTGTTATAGACATTTTTGTGCCTTACAGCTATAAGCATGAAATGTCCATAATCTAAGGGATCCAAAGTCCCTAAACATGTTGTTCCTACCCCTAGAGGAACAAGGCTAACAAACCACAACAATTCACAGAAGTTCTCCACCAGAAACTGCTAAAAAACAAGTCAATTCAGGATCAATTCAGAAGCTCCACTAGCTGTCTGCGCTGAAATGCAAAGTCTACACTGGCTACCTGCACTGCAACGCAGGTAGAAGCACTACCAGGGTGCGTTGAGCGGGAATTGACAAATGGCAAGTTCATTCAACGAGGTGTCAAGACCCTGGAAGCTTCCAGAATCTTCCTCAATGACACTTGCCTCAGTGAATTCGACTAGTGATGAGTAAGAGGTTCCCAACCTCCAAGTGGAAGCAAGAACCTCCAAGTGGAAGCAAGAACTGACAGAGGGAGAGGACACTAGTCAGATCTCAAGCTGACTCATCCTCTCTCCAAACATCTATATAAGGATCTCTCCTCCATGAGATCTGGAGGCTGGAATTTTGTTATTGCAAAGAATTGCTGTTGGTTTGAGACTGGAATCATTGGGTGCTTAATGCTTTGAAGGGAGGTGAAGATAGGAATTTAATTTGCTGGGAAGGAGATGCTGGATTGGAGCCTTCTTGGTTGTATCTCTTCCTGAACCTTGTTATTCATCAATAAAGCTATCTTGGTTTCTCCTATATACTAGTGTATCTTTGATGTATGATTGCATTAGTATGTTTAGTTTATTTCTAATCCTGAACTAGTTATGAATATGAATCTATGTCTTTGTGTAGTGTTCTCTTCTTGTGATCTTGCAGGGACCTGTTGAAGCTGGGCGAGCGAGAAGGCAAGTAGCTGGGAACTCTCAAAGAGAAGAGAAACCGGATCGAGGGACAAACGGAAGACATCGGTTAGTCCGTCCATCTCTCTTCATTCTTAATTCATAAAGGAAGAATACTAGAATAGATGTGTCTGTTTGTTGCTAAGGCACTGTCACACCTCAGGTGGATAGGATCGTCCTGCATAGGCATTTTTCCCCACAACAAATTGGCGACTCCGCTGGGGAGATCTGTTTAGTCATTTTATTTGTGTCTCTATCATTGTTTTTTTCATAGACTCAACAGAAACAATCGAATTGCATCTGCTATTCTCAGATGCAAAGTAGACAGCTGCTGCTTTAATCCAATCATTGGATTTGTCTATGATATGAACAATGGACTCACAAATGATTTGATGATCCTTTGTGATAGATCTTAGTCCTCCCTCAAAGCATCCCTTTGATTGTACCGTGCTTGTTGCTTTTATTTGGCCTGAAACCGTAGATTAATCAGCAAACTGTGACCCAGAACCTAGTGAGAAACTCTCGTTTCTCCTTCAGCGCAGACCCTGTGAAGAGGTTCTGCATTTCAACGCAGGTCTCGTGAAGGCTACCTGCGCTGAATGTCAAAACCCCTATGTTGAGGGTGCGTTGATCCAGTTAGGCCTTGTGCAACTGGGGTTCTCTGCTCTGTTTTGCCTTGTTTTGATCTCTGATTTTTGCAGCCTGTAACCAGCATAGGTACCTGTCTGATAACTCCTTTTCTCTGCTTAAATTATGCCTCCTTTTGTACAAAAATACTGTGAGTGTTTTTATGTGTTTGTGGCGTCATTTACAGTTTTCCTTTGCAAGAGTGAAATAATCATCCTGTAGCCCTTGATTCAGATCTGTTGATTGTGATCTTAGGAGAGAGTTCATTGGCTGTTTACAGTTGATTATACATTTACTTTTGCTTTTGGTTTGAGTTTGTCTCTTTTAAGTGTCGAAACAAGTGTTCATTTCGAAAGTCGTAAAGTGTTGTATTCTCTTCTACCCTTTCTGATTTTGAAAAAGTAAACTTGTTTGTATTTGCCATTTAAAAGCAAATTCAAAGTTGTACAAAAAGCTTTCTTTTTAGGCATCAATATTAAGAAAGCGGAAAACAAACACCTGCATTGTGCATTTGCATCTTGATAGTTTGCATGCTTGATTTAGGAAAAGTGCATTAGAGTGTGCCGATTGCTCTTTGAGAAAAGATGGTGTCTTTCTTTTCCCTTTGTAGCTAGGATTTTCATAGTTGAAAAGATATAAAGCTTGCTTATCATCTTTAGACTACATTTAGGAATTGTATCATACATCTCGTGGTGATCCAAAAAGGCAAACTTCTAAAAAGATCAACCTAAAATAAATCGAATGAACTTAACAACGCTTTGCAACATAACGCACAACATAGAGGTCTAGGCTAGAGACATGTTCCGGCGTCGTAAAGCCTGGTGACTGTCGGTCTCGTTGATGGTGGGTGATTCCTCCTGAGAGACGATAGTGCCAGTACGGATTGTGCTCCCACGTACCGTCGCGTATATATTGGGAGACCCCTATAGGAATATAACCTTTATCCATAGGAAGCCGTGTCGGCCGCCCTACTGATCGCAATGCACTGAACACAGCATTCAGGAAGATCGACCGCCCGTACCCTAAAAAGTATTCTGCGGTTTTGCGAAAAGTTTGGCACACCCTCTGCCTAGAACTCCAGAGCAGTTCCTTTTGGCCTTTTTCAGACTCTATAACAGAAAAAGTCCATCTGAGCATTTGTCACTTCGGGCTCGTTAAAACATCGAAGGAGACCAGAGTCATCTTTAGCTTTTTCTCGACTCTTTAAAAGTGAAAAAGCAAGTTGTGTCTAAAGCGTCTAAAAATTCATTTAATTCGGAAACACACTTTCCCCTTTTCGTATTTTGGTTGATCGAGTAATCCGCAATCGTGGAAGAAAGTCAATTGAAACCCCGTCGTTCGCGGAGGCTTACGAGTCAACCGTCTTTGTCTCCGGAATCGAAAACAGTACGGACAAAGCGAACTCGTTTAACCGGTTCGAAATCTCCTATCAAAGTTAGAACAAGTGTTCCAACAACATCTGAGATTCCGGTTACTCCAAACATTTCTGGAAACCCTGCCTCTATAGAAGAAGTTCAACAGCCACAGAGGGACAGTAATACTGATCCTAGTCTGAGAGCAAATACTTGCGTTACTGAACCAGTACCATCTGCGACGGGTTCAGAGAGTCTTGCTCCTCAAACAACTGTCGCTGTCGAATCAACCCCTTCTTCGACACCAGAAATATTTTACGGACTTGACAGTCTTCCTCTTCCACCTGGTTTGATTGCAATAGAGGAAATTGTAGAAGATCCGCAAGCAAGTACTCCAACACATTTTGGAGTCGGGGTCACTCTATTTCCTTTTACGTCAGAAGTTAGTCTATCACCAGTGGAAGTTCCTGTAGAATCGCTAGGCAATCTATTGGATAGACTCAAAATGTCTGAACAACCGTCAACATCTAGGATTGTGTCGAATGACACAGCGACAGCAGAACTCCCTGCCGTCACCCCGACAATGTTTGCGGGCATACCATCTGTCCCGACTAGCTCACAACCGCTAGAAGGAGTCCACCCAGGGACTATTTCGACAGTGTGGTCCGTTCCAGTTTGTTCCTCCGGAATAATATCCGACAACTCTTATGTTGAGACTCGCTAGATTGATCCATTTGGAGGTCAATTTGGGCAATCCAGTCCCCAAGGACAAACAATCCCCTTGAGTTCCGGATTGCCACCGTATGAGGGGCAGTATGCCCTTTCCTTACCCCCTAGAGGATATCCATACGGGAGTTCACAACAGTATTCAGGTTATACTGGAGTTACGACAAGTGGTTGGGTACCTATACTACCCCAACAACCAAGAGTTGTGTATTCTATGCAACAATGTGTACCTATGTCGAACATCTTGACAACACCAGCTATTGTAACAATGTCACAAGTTCAAATGATGCCTGTTGTATGTCAGCCTCAGATTTCTCAGGTTGTAATGCAACAGCCCCTTGACCCTGTGACACAACCACAATCGCTAACTGGTGGGGCGACACAGGTCCAAACGGGTACAATCACCCAACATCTTGGTCCGTCGGTTAGTGTAGCGCAACAGAACATGGCTTCACAGCCGTGGCTGGTGCAATACCAACAACCACAATTCCAACAAGTGTACCAAGGTTCTGAGCAGCAGATCTTTGCGAACAGTGGACAACTGTACATTCAAAATGGTCAAAACCAACCGCTTTGTAGTGGTCAAGTCCACCAACCGTATCAGTCATACCAACATCAATTGCATTATGATGGTATGCAAAGGCCCACTGCTCAGGCAATTCCATCGTACCCTGGGTATGCTTCACCTAACCTGAATCAACAGTTACCATTCATGGCAACTTTAGAGTTACCCGATTTACACCGGTTAACAAACGATCCAATTGCTTACGCCCCTTGGTGGCCAGCGATTCCTCACAAACTTCCATCGGACATTCCTAAATTTAATGGAAATCCAGGTGAAGACCCATCGAATCACGTGATGACTTTTCATTTGTGGTGTTCATCAAACACCCTAAACGATGATTCGATAAGGCTTCGCCTTTTTCAGAGGACGTTAACGGGTCCAGCGGCAAAATGGTATATTGAATTACCTAGAGCCTCGTTCGACAATTTCAGCTCCCTAGCCACGACTTTCTTAACCCATTTTCAATTACCGATAAGGTATGAAACGGGAACGGAAATCTTAACCAACTTCAAACAGACAACGGCCACTCATATATCTGATCATATACATGAGTGGCGTCGTCGTCGTAGGATGGTAAAAACGTACGTTCCCGATCAGCTATTAGCTGAATGGTTTATCAAGTCGTTACTTCCTGCCATAACGGAAGATGTGGCCAAGGGGGGAGTCGTAACGGAGGAGCAAGTCATTGCTCGTGCACAATATCTAGACTTAGTCTAAACTCAGTCTGGCATGCTCTACGACAAAATACCTGACGCCCCTAGACCGTAATTCTCAATTCCTCCTCCTCCTAAATCAAATAATGACTCTCATGCCGGCGATGGTGTGATTGGCACGACAAACGCGAAATCGACAAAGGCTTCGTCCAAGAAAGCCCGTAAGATTTCAGATCAAAATGCAAAAGACGAAATTCTTGCTTCGGAAGTAAATGCCGTATCAGCAGATAAAGGCAAAGAAACTAATCAACCAGGAAGCAAGAAGAAGCAAAACAAAGGGAAGAAGAAGAAACAGGGTGAGTCATCTCCCAGAAAAACTTCTTCAAACCCTCCTAGGAAAGGGAAACCAAAAAGTCCATGTTTTATATGTGACGAGGATCATTGGACAGCCGATTGTCCATACAAAGCTGAGCTTAAAAGGTTCTTCAAAAGTTCGCAAACCTCAGCTGTGTTAACTGATACGTTTCCAAATCTAGGTCAAAATCTGGTTGATAGTGGAAATGCTTCCCCGTCGCAAGTGCTAATGTTGTCGATCTCCAAGCAACAAAATGATGCTTTGATTTCGACAAGGAACAAAGATTACAGGAATCCGCAGCTGTCGAATGACAAAGGTAAAGATCAACCAAGTAGTTCGACAACAACTTCCATAGAAGTTGTACCACCCATCATTCCTGAATTAACAATAAAACCGCCAAAGGGAGTAGTACACAAGTCGACATTTAATCCTCGCGCCAAAGCGGCGCAACATTATAACATAGTGGAAGATTTGGCCCAATCGCCATCTGCTATGTCGACTCTTGAAGTACTACAAAATTGTCCATCCCAAAGGCAGGCTTTGTTATCGGCCATTGGTGGGGTTGATCCTAAGGATTCCAATCTTGTATCCTTCGACCACAAAGGATACGATCCTCAATTACCAGCTCAACTAGCTTTCCTTATTCAAGTGAAATCCCTCAACAAAACTGTTCACCGAACAATTATTGATGAGGGGGCATCTACATGTATTATGTCGATGAGTTGCTGGAAAACTTTAGGATCTCCAACCTTGTCGCGATCTTCGACGACATTAAAAGCATTCGACGGAAGGACATATACCCCATACGGTATCCTAAATAACTTGAAGGTTGAACTAGGGGGAAAAACAGTAGAAATAGATGTTGAAGTCATCGATGGGAATCTTGATTACAACATCCTACTGGGAAGACCGTGGATATATGCCATGGCAGCTGTAGTGTCGACCTATTTTAGAAAGATCGCGTTCCCTTTTCAAGGAGGGATTACGATCGTCGACCAACAAAACTTCCTCCCTAATGGTTCACAAGTTACAGGAAGCATTCCCATGATCCATAAAAGCAACAATTCGCTTCAAAATATCGGAGTAGGCCTACTGAAAGACCCCACATTAATGGGAACTTTCGCACTTCCACCTCCAATCTATATAGGAGAAGTAGCGTTGGTTGGAGCCTGCAACATGATATCTTCCACGAAGATCTCAGAAGACGATATCAACATGGATCATGCAATGGTTTTGCCCCCAAGCCCAATAGAAATATTGTAGCAATCAATGTTTCGGGCATGGGAGGCGAACCCAAATCAACGCTCATCAAGCGTTTGGGTAGATAGGTCTAGAGAATATGGTACCCCATTAGATCCTTGGTCGAGAGTGCATGGAACTGATGAAGGAATCCTACAATCAATGTTGATTGAGGGGGCACCATGGAATGATTGCCACCATCGTTCCCTTCTTCCAGATTATGAAGAAGATACTCAACATGACCTTTATCACCCTTCAGTTTTTGAATTCCTATCAAATACTATAAATACGGTGGATTCCGAGCGAAACTTATCCAATATTGAAGAGACTATAGCCATAAATATCTCGACTAAAACAAATGTTGTAGAGAATATTTATGTTGGCAAAGGTTTCTCTCCTTCAGAACTGGAAATATATAACGCTCTTTTTCGCGAGTTCAGAGATGTCTTTGCTTGGTCATATGATGAAATGCCAGGCATTGACTCGAGTATCGTTGAACACGAAATTAAGATGTATCCAGATGTCAAACCGGTAAGACAACGGCTCAGGCAGGTGCACCCCAAGAAAGCCGCTGTGATTAAGGCAGAAGTTGAAAAGCTTCTCCATCCTGGTTTCATCTACCCGGTTCCTCTAACCGATTGGGTATCGAATATTGTCCCTGTTATGAAGAAACAAGGGACAATTAGAGTGTGTGTCGATTACAGGGATGTAAACCAAGCTTGTCCAAAAGACAACTACCCTACACCCTTCATCGACCAGATAATTGATGAATGCGCCGGATGTGAAATCTTTTCATTCATGGATGGATTTTCGGGGTATAATCAAATAAATATCCGCCCACAGGACCAGTCAAAGACTACATTCATTTGTCCGTGGGGCACATTCGCTTATCGAAAATTACCCTTTGGTTTAAAGAACGCAGGGGTGACGTTTCAAAGGGCAATGAATTATGCCTTCCATGACATCAAGAACATCGTTCAACCATACCTCGACGACCTTCCGGCTCATTCGCGAAAGCGGACTGATCATCTGCAGCATTTAAGAGCGATATTTCTACGTTGCCGACACTACAAGATAAGACTCAATCCGCACAAATGTGTATTTTGCGTCGGTTCTGGTCGTTTACTTGGCTTTGTAGTCTCTAAGGATGGGATTCGTCTCGACCCTTGCAAGGTTCAGGCAATCATTAATTTGCCTCCACCTTCAAATTTGCTTCAGATTCAGAAACTCCAAGGGAAAGCAAACTTTCTGAGGAGGTTCATTCCAAATTACGCAGAACTTGCTAAAGGTTATACTCGTCTTTTGAAAAAGGATGTACCTTTTGTCTGGGATCAGGTGGCGCAAGCTTCCTTTGACGCTCTGAAAGATTCTCTAGTAAAAGCATCATTAATGTATGCCCCAGACTATCAAAGAGATTTTAACCTGTATCTGGTTGCAGCGGATACGACCATTGCGATGGTTTTAGTTCAAGAAGTCGATGGAATTGAACATCCTATATATTATTTAAGTAAAAACTTGAATGATACAGAAAACAAATATTCTTATGTTAAAAAACTAGCGCTTGCAACTATTCAAGCGATTCAAAGATTTCGACATTATGTCCTCTTTCGGAAAACTACTATTTTATCAGAGTGCAACCCCATGACTTATATATTGTCGCGACAGTTGCTGGGGGGCAAATATTCAAAATGGATAGCGATCCTTCAAGAGTTTGATCTGGAATTTGTAAAATCCAAATCAAAGAAAGCTCTAGTTTTCGCAGAATTATTGTGCGATCTCCCATCGTCGTCCAACGATGAAACATCCGAAGAATCAATCGTGGACGAGAATTTGTTTTTGATATCTACAAGCAATGAGTGGTATGGAGATATAATCATTTATCTCCAAACCCAAAAGTTCAGGCCTAACACCTCTCACTCTGAATAGAAACGTATACGATACCAAGCAAAAGACTACATGATCGTCGGTGATACGCTTTACCGTCGTGGTATCGATACAATTATGAGGAAGTGCCTCACGCATGAGGAGGCCGAAAAAGCCCTGAATGCGTGTCATTCAGGCACGTGTGGGGGGCATCAATCTGGATATGCAACAACACAAAAAATCTTACGAGCAGGATACTTCTGGCCAACCATGTTCAAAGATTGCATAACTGCAGTCAGAAGTTGCCATGCTTGTCAAATTTTTGATAGCAAAACCAGAAGACCACCCGCACCTTTACAGTGAATAGTTTCTGTTGGGCCTTTCGCCAAATGGGGCATCGATTTCATGACATGTAACCCCACCTCGACCGGGGGGCATGGGTATATCATAGTCGCCGTTGACTATTTTACCAAATGGTCCGAGGCGATGCCTACATTAGATAACACTGGTGAAACAGCTGCCCTTTTCTTTTTCAATCATGTAGTCGCCAGGTTCAGAGTACCACAGGCCATAGTTACAGATCATGGATCGCATTTTCGCAATCACATGATGGTTGAATTAGCCGCCAAGCTAGGGCTATCTCACGACAGCTCTACCCCGTATTATCCGCAAGCCAACAGACAGGTTGAAGCGATCAACAAAGTCCTGAAGCGTATGTTGCAAAGGATGATCGGAGTTCACAAAAGAAGGTGGCACCTAATCCTGTACTCAGCCTTGTGGGCTTACCGAACATCGGTAAGGAATGCGACCAGGTTCACACCTATCCAACTGGTGTATGGCCTGGAGGCAGTCTTGCCAGTCCAGTGTGAAATCTCGTCTCTTAAACTCGCAATTGATCTCCTCCCCGAAACTTCAGAAGAAGAGGCCCGTTTCTTGGAATTAATCCAATTGGATGAAACCCGTCGTGACGCCGCTTTGGCTAACGAAGCCCATAAGAAACGAGTCAAGGCGCAGTTCGACAAAAATGTCAAACCCCGTGTCTTCTCAGAAGGTGACTTGGTCTTGCTTTACGACCAAGAATCCGATAAATTGGGAGCGGGTAAATTTAATTCTTTATGGATGGGCCCCTATATTATTAAATGAGTGTTAGCAAAAGGAGCCTACGAGTTAATGGATTATGACGGAATTCCACTGGCACAGCCCCGTAACGGGTTGTACCTCAAGCGTTACTATGCTTAAATAGTAACTTGTATGCTTTTGTTGTATTTTGTTTTCGCTAAAGTGTTTGTTTTGGTCGAGTAATCCACCTTTTTACATTCATTGCAGATGTCAAACCTTTTGGAGACATGTGTTGGATATGCCGACGGAGCAAGTCGTAGTTCGCGGAACCTGTCCTCCGCAGCCTGGGCCATTTTTGATCCAAGCGACGAGTTAGTAAGTTTCAGAGGTGTATGTATTGGTCAATCAACGAATAACATCGTTGAGTATAGCGTGTTGATAGAACTGCTCTCTGATGCCATCACCCATGGTATACGCCAACTAATCGTCATGCTAGACTCACAACTCGTAATTCTACAACTCAATGGTATATATTCCGTCCGCAATCCAGCTATTTATCGTATGTTTCTAAGGGTTAAGATTTTGGAAAGACAGTTTGATTTAATTCAATACCAACATATTTCCAGAAACTTAAACACATTAACCGACTCATTAGCAAACTATGTGGTAGATAGACATTTGCGACATTTATAAAAAGAAACACATCATTAATGTTGTAAAAGTGGATCAATAACTCAACCAGAATAAACCCCGAAAATCAAAATATATATATATATATATATATATATATATATATATATATATATATATATATAAGCTGTTTATCGTTTACACATAATGTTCTGTAACCAAGACAAAAATCGGTCGCATGACCCAAAAACTCAAAATGCTAGGGGGCACCCTAGCCTAGTGATGCTCATGATAGCACGTCATGGCCTGTGCAATCATGCGTAAGAGACGAGTCCATAGTCTAGGAACACCTGTAGTATGCCACTGCAACTGTAGAGGTAACTCGTCGATCCTCACATTCGGAATGCCAAGAGTAAGGCTCTCAACTTGCTCCTGCACAGCTGTGAGGGTCTCGGCCACGTCAAGGTCCCGAAGAATAACCCTCCCAGCAGTATCCCGTGCTGGGGCAGCGGCTGGCGCTCTCGGGCGAACTGCTGGACGAACAGGACCAACATCTGCATGCACACATGAGTTTGATTAAAGTCTTGATAGAATAAAGCACAAGGACATTATAAATAAAAACAGTAAACAATGATATGGTCGAAGATTTTACCGATAACGCCCCACTGTTCGCCGTCCGGCAGTACCAAATCCGGATCACCTCGGAAATCCATGCCAACATATGGATACTCGGAATAGACCATCTCCTGACGTTCGAACCACCTGAAGAAGGTATCAGTGAAAGAAATCTGAGATTGACCAGCATGCCTAGACATGTGATCAACCCATCTCTGCATGCGTGGCTCGGTAGGAGAAGGCAAGTCGAGTGCAATGTACTATGGCTGCATCAGTGGTATCTTCTGCAAGGCAAAGGCAGTCAAAATAGAACCAAATCCAAAGTTCTTCAGCTTCCCGTCCTTTACCTTGGTCAACTGACTTTTCATCTGAAGAAGTACTGCATCACACCAGTTGAATATTTTCGGTTGGAGGCACTCCAAGGCGTGCTGCACATAGGATCTGTTGGCAACGTGAAGAGATGCACTACCGGCCATCCTACCAATAGTATACAGAATGGACCTGAGAGACCTGTCAGCAATCTCACGGATAACGATCTTGCCATCTCTGCTCGGCTGAGATCCTTCCCTGCAATACTGGCGAACATAATCTCTCACAGAGTCACTCCCTCGGGCCGAACCTGACAAAGAAATGGGGGCACCCCGCCTCGACAAGCCAGTTAAGAAGTAAATGTCTACTACGGTCAAGGGGATAGATTTTCCCCTAATCTGAAATACTTGGTTGATAGGATCCCAAGCATCAAGCATATACTGCAATAGGGAGATCTACACTCTCATACTAGAGATACGGAAGAACTTCAGCAGACCACAGTTCCGCAGCGCGTTCACCGTGACAGGATCATGTAAGGCAATCATGTCCTCTTCTTCATGTTCTCGTTCTCGCCATGTAAGGGTCATTTTGCTCCAATAATCTCTGAAAAAACAAACATGAGAGGAGTTAGATCCTGGATTTGATGAGAAACTGGCAAAATTTTCATCAAAAACTGTGCAACAAAACTATTTTTTTGTGCCCAGCGCAACTAGCCAGTGTTCCACCTGCGTTGAAGGTCAAACTGCCTTCATGCAGCTTGACATTCAGCGCAGGTTTCGAGTGAACCAGGTGCGCTGATGGCAGAGCGACCCAATAAAACCCCAGGGGCTCAGGAAAACAGGAAAACAAGCACAAAATGCAGAAAAGAAACCATGAAATGAAAGAGCTCAAGTTTAGCTCCTACCTGGTCCAGACGGCGCCGAAAATCGTCCGCAGAATCTCCCGGAATCAACTGATGAAAATCAAGGGGGAAGAGGCACCTCCAAAGCTCCAACAAACCAAGTTCAAATGAAATGGTAAAATGAGAGGTAAAAACACTTTTTAATTTCTTTTTACGTAGTTCAAAGCGAAATATTAGGGTTTTAATCTCATTTTCGAGCAAATGTTATTCATTTCTAACTAGTTTGATGCAGAAATTGAGGATACAGTACTATCTTTGAAAAGGGAAAAGCTAGTTATGGTAAAAAATCAAAATTAGACCATAATATTGAGCAGTTTTAGCACACAGTTCATGCTCGTTAAAAAATAAACGCAAGATCCGAGCAGTTTTATCGTATAGTTCATGCTCGTTAAAAATAAACATAAGATCAAGCAAGTGTTTCAATCTGCGTTTAAGCTCGTTAAAAAATGAACTACCCGGTAAATAACCACTGCGAATGTAACATTATCAACCATTAAAGCCTTGGTCGTGTTTGCACCGTCACCTCCACTTTTCCATTGGCCGATCGTTCACCTCCATATGATTGTTTACCCATTTTGAGGAACAGCTGCGAAGAGTGATTTCACTTAGCCATCCTTGTGACACTGCCGTGATTGGAAAATTCCAACCCGTACCTGGAATCAGCTGCTAACCCGTTTTATCACTCGTTCCTCAAAAGACGAGTCTTCTTTAAGCTCTTTTCATCTGACTCGTAAAATATGAAAAGATTGCCAAGTTTTGGCCTTCCAACTCGTTAAAGCGACCAGAAGTGCTATCCCTCCTCTAGATTTTAATCTTTTTGGACCTGAGGGATTATTGCACAAAAAGATCAAGCGCTTGTTTTGTTCGGCTCGTTAAAACTATCGAAAACTCATCCCTTCTGTATTGTTTTATACTTTTTTGGACTTAAGGGATTAGATGACGAAAAAGGACTTTCGGAGTTGACTTTACGTACCTTTTCAGACTCTCTAAAAATGAAAAGGACCGAGTTATCTTTGTCGTTAGACTCGTTAAAATCATTGAATAGCGACAAACTTGTCTTTAGACGAGAACGAGTTTCACTATCGCTAGGCTCGTTAAAACATAGCGATGGGCTTGCCCGAAGGGCAAGTTATAGAACAAGCATATGTTATCCTCCTCAAGCTTGACAAAAATAAAGAGGTACTGGTTAGCAATGACTGGGGAAAATTGGGAGAAACTCAAGAAAACTTTGATGGTAGCAAGTCGCTCTTGAACATGACACTTTTCCTCCGTACCACAATCGGGTTGGGTTGTTTCATTCACCGGTCACATCACCATGGTCTCGCCATACCATCCACATTTGGGGTAATGCTACCGATCCATCGCATAAGTGTCGCCATATGTTCAAGAGAAGTCGTTCAGAGAAGTCAACCGTGTCCCATCCACTGCCGTACATTATCCTTCATCCTTTCATGACCGCCACCCTGAATCATATGTCATCAGATCGTTTTCACCTCCATCAAAATCATTAGCTCCATTCCGTGTCATTGATGTGGGATTCATTAAGGCCCTCCTTTGACAGATCGCTTCTTGTCGACATCAGCTCATTATCCAAGAAGTTGATCTAGGAACAGCCCCTTCAGTACTTTGAAGCTTGCATGCCTCAATGGCAAGTTTCTCACTTCCGGCGACAGGTATACATCAATGACCTTCGACCGAAAGATTTTGCGTGGTGTTCGACGCCAAGTCCTTTATTCACACCACGTGAATTGTACTGCAGTACCTTGAGGGTCATTATCATTATCGGTGATTCCTCTCGCACTTGTTAACGGTTTACCTCATTGACCGGTAATCAAGCGATGTCTTTCCATGTTCGACTTCAGAACATTTCTCACATGGATCGACTTGTACTTAGAGTGAAGATCGAACGAGTTTGAAGACCATGGATCTAGTTTCATCCATCCAGGCTGCGATATACATTCAGGAAATATAAAGACATTGATATGTACATCATTGCAGCAAATAATCATCCTACCCAAAGGATGATAATTTCATCAAAATTATCAGTCTACCATCAGACGATTCTCTGTTCTATGTACAGAAAAATGAATTTATAAAGCTGAGCATGGGAATGCCCGCCTCAGCTAGATCATGAAAGCAGTATGAAAAATAATGTATTGTATTGTATCTTATTACAGGTCTCCTCCCAGCATTGGATGAACTTCGGATCCTCCTGATAAAGCATTTCACCCGATAAAAGGCCTCATACTTTAGGGGGCAATTGTTATAGACATTTTTGTGCCTTACAGCTATAAGCATGAAATGTCCATAATTTAAGGGATCCAAAGTCCCTAAACATGTTGTTCCTACCCCTAGAGGAACAAGGCTAACAAACCACAGCAATTCACAGAAGTTCTCCACCAGAAACTGTTCAAAAACAAGTCAATTCAGGATCAATTCAGAAGCTCCACTAGCTGTCTGCGCTGAAATGCAAAGTCTACACTGGCTACCTACACTGCAACGCAGGTAGAAGCACTACCAGGGTGCGCTGAGTGGGAATTGACAAATGGCAAGTTCATTCAACGAGGTGTCAAGACCCTGGAAGCTTCCAGAATCTTCCTCAATGACACTTGCCTCAGTGAATTCGACTAGTGATGAGTAAGAGGTTCCCAACCTCCAAGTGGAAGCAAGAACTGACAGAGGGAGAGGACACTAGTCAGATCTCAAGCTGACTCATCCTCTCTCCAAACATCTATATAAGGATCTCTCCTCCATGAGATCTGGAGGCTGGAATTTTGTTATTGCAAAGAATTGTTGTTGGTTTGAGACTGGAATCATTGGGTGCTTAATGCTTTGAAGGGAGGTGAAGATAGGAATTTCATTTGCTGGGAAGGAGATGCTGGATTGGAGCCTTCTTGGTTGTATCTCTTCCTGAACCTTGTTATTCATCAATAAAGCTATCTTGGTTTCTCCTATATACTGGTGTATCTTTGATGTATGATTGCATTAGTATGTTTAGTTTATTTCTAATCCTGAACTAGTTATGAATATGAATCTATGTCTTTGTGTAGTGTTCTCTTCTTGTGATCTTGCAGGGACCTGTTGAAGCTGGGCGAGCGAGAAGGCAAGTAGCTGGGAACTCTCAAAGAGAAGAGAAACCGGATCAAGGGACAAACGGAAGACATCGGTTAGTTCGTCCATCTCTCTTCATTCTTAATTCATAAAGGAAGAATACTAGAATAGCTGTGTCTGTTTGTTGCTAAGGCACTGTCACACCTTAGGTGGATAGGATCGTCCTGCATAGGCATTTTTCCCCACAACACCTAGGTTGTATCTCGGAGATGCTCGGGAACATTAAAAACTCAACTTAATGTTGGAAATGGATGAATGGAAGGAATGATGCTTGTTTAAGCTAGATAACCACTTCTACTATGCTTAACTCCAGACATGCTTGAAGACCCCCAGACTACAAGGCTTTAGACCACCAATTACTCACAGTTTAAGGAATTAGGTGAACATGGAGAATACTGACCACACCAACAGATGCACAAGACCATGTGATGGCCGGCTGCAACCAGTAAAAAGGTCTGCAAATCTATTTCCTAATGCATAGACAGGATGACAGCTCTCTAGCACTAAATAAACAGAAACCTGCATAACACATTCAATGATACATACTAGACTTCAACACAGAGGTAGGATGACAGCTCCTCTAATGATAAATATCAAGAGCACATGAATAAATGCATAACAGGCATAGCCTAGAACAGAAAAGAAGTGGAAAGTGAGAAATTAACAACAAAAGAAGCTTGTATTAGCTGAAAATGACGACGAGACGCAGCAAGTATCAAAGCAGTAACAGTCTCCAGAAGTTGAACCTTACATCAAAACAACAACCATCAACCTTGATTATATTTGTGTTTTGGGTATATATAGTGTTTTCTTTACAGAAATGCTCTGCTACTCTAGGCGTGGAGGGGTCATAATTGACCACCAACCGCTTTAACTTTATGAAAAAGTCCCTGCTGCAATCTCCTTGCTTAAATTAATGAATTTGACGTTCTCTGGTGCTCTATTGTCCTTCTCGAGCAGGTGGAGTGTTATCTGAAAGAAGCTCCATAACTGATAAATGCTCTGATCTGCTCGAGGTTGGTCCTTTCCTTCTCGGCCATTATTCATGTTAAATGCGGTTGTTGAGGATCTATTACGCCGAGTGCTGGATACTGGCCACCTTCTTCCTTCAGATGCATGGGACAGGCTATGGATGCGGACAATATGGCAGAGGCGTGAGTATGACGGGAACAAATATCAGCCGTTGGATCATGCAGATGAATGACAGATATGACTCGGTGGGAGATATCAGGAGGAAACGGGAGCGAACAAACGTCAGCCGTTAGATCTCCAGCAGACAGATCCGACGGCCATCGGGCAGGAAAGATACATGGGAGATAACAAGTGGGGACGGGCGAATGGGTGGTAAGTTGTATTTATCGCACTGCTTTCGGAGGTCGGGTGGTAATCGTTCAAGGGCGAGTGATGCAAGTTATCGGGCGACGCGTGGAGGATCTGACGGGAGGAAAACCACTGTGATCGCGAGTTAACGCGCGGGTGGCTTGCGGAAGTGAGAGGAGCGAATATCGTTGGATCGAATGAATGGATGTTGGAGATCTGTCGGCAGGAGGTATTGGGAGATGTGGGATCGGGATGGATGAGGGCTGTTGGATCACATATGGGCGGATCCAACGATCATCGGGGGCGGAAGATGCATGGGGATTATCGGCCGGGGACAACTATGCAATATGGAAAATACACTATCGGCGCAGACTTCTGGTGAAATACACTATCAGAGGTGCAAACTAGACTTTAAACTTATTACATGGGAGCGGTGAGTCATATCGGGTCCGACGCCTAATATCGCATGGCAAAAATGGAGTGGTCTGTGTTAACGTCAAGCCCTGACCCTGTGCGACTTGCGATTGCCGATAGCGATTATCGCATCGACACTTCGAAAGCGGGCACTACAGTATGTCAAGCGGTCCACTGAGATCGCCGATAGCGATATTACATTGGACCTCTGCCAAGGGCAACCCCCTGATTGCGATGAATGTATGCGGACCCGCCGCTACATTACAATATGATTTAACCTGTCATCGCATCTATCGCAGATCGCAAGCCGAGAAGTCTTGCCACATGAAAGTGCCAATTGCGATAAGGCTGTGGACCCGACATGCATATTTACTATGGTTTAATACCATATCGCATCCGGTCCATCAGAGTAGTGGCGGATTGGCCATCGGCCATCGGTGGAGTCACGAGTCTGATATATAAAGGAGCCCCAGGAGTCACGAATCTCCGATTGTGATTTAAGCAGCAGACCCGATATAGGAATTAATTGCTTTTAAGATTGAGAAAGGGAGAATGAGTGGTGCAAGGGAAGGAGAAAATGACTGTTGTGAGTTTCCTTTGAAGACAACCGAGCAGAGCAAGCCTCTCTCTGACCTTAGAAAATCATTGTTGTATAGTAGAGCTAACAAGGGCTACAAAAATGAAGAAGATAATGGAAGTGGAACAAACAAAGCCTCTCATGATAAGAGGTAAGTAGTCAAATCCAATGGTTTTCATCAGCACACATAATGTAATTGCAAATTACCCTCAACTTGCACCTAGGTATCTTGCTGCCGAAGAGCAGGCAATTACACATTTTGAGGATATGTTTAGGTTGTTAGGGGATGACAACATGTAAGCTTGCCAAAGGAGATGGAATACTTTTCCATACAGTTTGAAAATCAGGGAGTACCATTCTCCTCAAAGAATGAGAGACACACTAAACAGGACACCCATGTACAAGCCAACCCTTCAAAGACTCAAAGTCAATTGGATTGGCTTGAGACTCACTCCACTACTGATCTTAGGGATGTTATAAGGAAGGAAGGAAGAGGAATAAATAAAGTAGTGGGAGGAGATAGAAAGGAAGGCGGGATTCTATGCACAAGAAGAGGAAACTACATCAAAAGCATGGGATGTCAGGGAGGCCACTAGAGCTATGAAAGACATGGATAATGATTGAGTTGCTCAAAGGATGAGCAACAATTATGATGAGCCTCATCATTAGGTAACTATATGGACCTTAATTCACCTCCTATCTTATTCAAATCAATTCTTCTCACAATTTATTACATATTTTGATTATATTTTGTTTAATGAGATGAGTCAAAGTGAGATATTATGCCTAGTTGACTAATGTGCATTAAATGCAGGTTTGTGAGAGAAAATCAGGGGATTTTGGCTAGATTAAGGGATGAAACTCAAATGAGACAAGAAAGAAAGATTGTAGGAGGTAAATCCTCCTCATTTACTCTTCCCTCATTCGAATATTCCTCCATCAATCACACTAGCTCGGAGTACAAGCAACCAAGTCATGGAGATCAAAAGGCAGCCAAGCAAGTGATAGTTAAAGAGCTAGTTTATCTCAAGTTTGGGAGCAAAACCTCCCTATATTTAAGGAAGTCATTGGAGACTTCAGTTGTATAAATAAAGAAGCCTAGAGCCTCATTAGGATTCAAATTTTTGCTGTAAAAACACTAGTCATTTTCGAGTTCAAGACTTGTGAGAGAAATTGCTATGTAATTTTCTATTTTCATAATGAGAATGAGAATTTCCTTGATACAACACTGAGTTAACTCAGAGGGCTAAAGCTCTTGGGTTAGGGCCCAACCCTAGCAGAAAAGGCTCCTCTTCTTGTATTTGTATGCTTATATTGATTTCATATCTCAATGGTTGAATTGTCTTTAGGATTATTTCATTGCAAGTAGTGTAGATTTGATTAGTTGCTTATTAGTTTGCTTCCATTTGTGCTTTAATTCAGTAGTAGTTTAGAAGAGATAAAGGAACATCAAAAAGATTTCAATAGGTGTTTTGGCCTCACTTCTTCCTTCAAGGATCAGGATTTGAGGAAAGAACTCCTATGTATCCCCAAAAAGACATAATTCTAGTTTCTCATGGAACTTAGGGTTTTCTATACTTAGGCCAACGTTTGATCAGTTTGCAAGAGTAGGATTTAGTTATCATTTATTCCATCTTCAGTCTTACATTAAATCTCATCAATTATTCCATCTTGTTCTGTAAGTTTTCTTCATGCATGGAGTAGACAACTAGCTCGTTAAACTCTGTTTTCCTAGACCATTGAAATTCTTCTTGCTTACATGATTTTTGGGTAAATGGAAATTTTTGATGCAGTGTAGGTATTTTAGAAGTACAAAGAGATCTCATAGTCAACAACCTCCTTCCAACTTCATCCATCCATGATCATTCCTTGCTTTCACTAAGACCCTCACCAATTTCATCATTTTGCAAGGAAACTTCTCCAAGCTTGTTGAGCAAATCCAACCATCTCCCAACTTTGGTTTTGAGTTATGAAGTGATCCTAGGTATTTCCTTGCCTCATTCCATCCACCCACAACCTTCCCTATGCCTTCCATCATCTTCAACACCCATCCTTTTTCTCTCGGATGTATCTTATAGAAATACAGGGAATCCTGTAGGTTTTTAGGACATCTTGTAGGTTTTCCTGTAGTGGCATGTTTTGAGACTGAATTGAGGGAAAAGCCTCTAATAAGCTAGAAAAGGTCACCTACTGGTCTTTCCAACCTTCCAACCATTCACCAACATCCCTAAGCCACCTGCCACATCACCAAAAGTGATTATCTTTCACACGTTCACATAAAAAACACAAAAAGAAAAACAAGTTTATTTTAGTCATTTCCATGCACAATAGTAGAATGTTTGATGTTTTGAATTTACATGCTTAGGACAGTAGGATTGCATGCATGTTAACTTAGAATTATTTTGAAGCATAGCCTCTCAACAGTTAGTTAGAAAATGGTGTGTTTTTAGCATTTGATTTCAATATTTTTTCCTTACTGCAGTAGACAAGATTTCTCTTAGAATAGATTTCTCTTTCCCTCATTAGAAATCAAGCTTCTTCTGAATCCATAGAAGTCTGGCTTGAAAAACCCTAGTGGTCTATCGCCAGCTGAGCAGTGACAAAGAGCAGACCCATCACTTTTACTTGTGTATACAACACTGTCACCTCCAAGTTTGTACGAACCCCGGGTTGATAAAGTAAAGTTGGTAGCCCCAGGAGTTGCAACATTCTTGTTTCAATACTAGTGCTCATCGTCTTCATCCCTACATTGAGACGAAGCCCATGGCATACCCACTTGCATCTCACTCCACTTCAAAAGTTTTCTAAAAATTCAGTAGCAAAAGAACTAGTGGTTGACTGATTTTATTTTTCAACTCTTCAAAGGCATTCTATTGATTCTTCTCACATTGGAAGATCTTTCCACTCACTGTTATAAAATAGATTGGTGCAACTACTATTGAAAATGAAGCCATGAATTTCCTTAGGTATTGTGTTGATCTAATGAAACTCCTAAATTCAAAGACATTTGTAGGCATCGACCACTTCATGATGGCCTCCATCTTTGAAATATATATCTTAAGCTCCCCTCCACAAATCACATAATATAAATACACATATGAATATTGTACAAAATGAAATTTCTTTAAAATATTTTCTAGTAGTTGGTGCTTTTTTAAACTTTGTATCACTTGCATCAAGTGTGACATGTGCTTCTCTCAAGTGGCATAATAAACCAATATTTCATTCAAGTAAACATTAACAAACGAATCTAAATAAGGGTGTAGTACATAGTTTTTAGTCTCATGAACATAGTTGGTGCATTTCATAGACCAAATGACATGACTAACCACTCATATAAACCTTGTATGGTATTGAAGTTTGTCTTATAATGTAACACCCTCCTCCCACACTTACCCAAGCTTACGAATCCACTGGGGTAAATATGTGACTAAGAGTTACTATGCTATTATTCAACTCCCTAAGCACATTTAATCAAGTGGATCGATGAACCAAAACTTTAACGACCTTTCTCAAGAGCTACGGGACCCCCAGGACTAAAGCACCCCTCCAGGCACCCAAACCCTGAGTCACTTTACGTTTTCATTGACCTGAACTCCTAACCACATGCACAAGCCTGCATAGAAGCAACTGTAAGCCTTCACTCGTATGCATAGGTCTACAAGGGAGTGACTGCAGTCTCATTCTCACGGTTCAATTCTTGCGACCAGAAAATCTGTGCCACCTTTTGAGGGCTAGACTCCAAATCACTACCCAAAACTTGATGAAACTTTCCAAAGAAATAAATAACATAGGGACAAATCCTTTCACACAAAACTTAGCTAAGAACTTGAACTAACCATGCCTATCAATGACATACATTTCATCAAACACATGTCAAACATGTAATGTATAGGTCATGAATGCATATATGACCATAATAGTCTAAGATCCACCAGAGAATCATTGAGGAGGCCCTATGCCTTTTCCAAATAACTGCATAACATTTTTTAGTTCATGCATTCATCAACCATTCATATATTCATCAAACATGTCCAAATGCATACACAATATACATCATATAACCAACAAATAACCAACATTTAACCCATGGAAACCCAGTCGTAATATCAACATCATAATAAGCCAGAAAATCCAGAGAATCCTACATGCCAATGACAACTCATAACCAAGAAACCACATGCATGTACCATGCATGCCAAAATTGGCAAGGAAACCATACATACAACTCGATACCTGTAAAGAAATCTAGTTATAGTTTCGGATCCCACTATCCCCTTGCACTTTCCTTCTTTTTCCTTTGCCTTCTTTCTCCAAATCCGAGGTATGCCACCTCCTTCGATAGTGCTCCAAGAAAACTATAAGTGTGCAAGAGTATGAAAGAGAGAATAGAATAGAGAGCTCCAAGATAAAACAGACAAAAGTATGTGAACTAATCCTCATAAGCCTTTTTATCAGCGAGGCCTCTATTTTCCTCATGTTCCTCTATTTTTCCTTCAATTTTCTTCTCATGAAAATCTATGAGATTTCACCTTCCTTTTCTCCTATCTTCCCTTTATTTTAATAAATAAAATGCCAATTAATGCCTCTTTACATTTGCCAATTTCTCTTAGCCATAATAAACCAAATGAACACCCACTAGGATGTTTTCCTGAACATTTAGCTTGGAATACATGTCCCATGAACTTGGTCTTATATTTTTTATTTATTAACTTTATTACAAAAAATTTTAACCCAAGGCTATTACAGACCCCTCCTCCTTAGGGGAACATCATCCTCGGTGTTCTATGACACCTATAACTAGTGAGACCGATGACAAGCAAAACATACTTCCCATGGAGATTTATAACTTATTTCGTTGCAATATTCATAATGAGTGCTGTTGAAATCATGACAAACATACCATGTATAGGAGTTTTATAACACAACCCATTACGATATTTACTATAATAACAACATATATACTCACGCACATTTTCTTCAACCAGAAAATGATCATATTGGCTATGGAGCTTTATAAATACAACTCGATACAATGTTTACAATAATATACATGTATACAATTAAGCACATTTACTCTAAAGAACAAATAAAAGGAAACGATGTCCACATTAGCAACAAGGGAATCCAGAGGCTCACACCTCTACAGTAAAAAGTAATATTAGGATTCACCTCCTACCTAGGAAGTCCAAAATCCATTACCAAAGTCAAAGAGCATGAAATGTTTAGTGCTACAATCTTACGCCAATTGTCCTCTCAGTGAACTATTACTAGCTCATTGTTTCAGGGATCACTCCCAATGTGCTTCTTATTCCATCTAGAAATGTTGATGAGAAAACAAAATCCATCCCTGACCTTCCCTTCTCTACTACATAGTCCCTCGGGAAATTTGGTCACCCCCTTCCATGAAGTCACATACCTTCCAAGTTCCAAAGGCATCCCCTTCTCTACTACACAGTCCCTTGGGCGACCCCTCCCTTGGCAAGGTTTCCTCACTTTGGAAGGTCCAAAAACAAGGCATATCGCTACCCCAAAACCATCATACCAGTCATAGCATGCTCATGGAAATCAATGGACAGTATTGGGTACCAATGTCCCACAATGGCCCTGCTCCTCAAGTGATTCACCATCATACTACTGTGCATTCCAATTCCTTTTGCTAATTTTATTGCTTGCAATCAGTTTCAACCACCCAACCCAGACATTTTCCATGCTTTCTTGTACCAAGCACATAATTTCCATTAGATTAAAAATAAATTGAAATAAATTCACATCATACCTCATCGACATTTTGTCAATAAGGTAAAATTGCAATTCTATTTACTTCCTGTCAGAATAAGTTAAATTAGTTGTTTGGTCAGATCATCGTGTATAAACATATCACATCCGGTTAGCTCAAAACTAAGTCATCATAAATCAAAATCATGGATTACATATAACCATCATAAATCAAAGTCATAGATCACATGCATAATAAAAAATGAAATAAATGTTGATATTTATCCTTCAATCGATCCTTTGCTTCTTCCTTTATCCTTTGTCCTTTTCGTACACACATCAAATAGGTTTCCATACTCGGCAAGCACCCAATGTCTTCGCTTCTCTTCAATCACATATAAAAACACATAATGTACACCACACACATATAACCACATATGACATACACTAACATGCAATACATGCACCTACACCCGACATAAAACACATACACCTACACCCAATGTACAACACAACACATACACCTACACCCGGTCCTTTACTTCTGCCTTTATCCTTTGTCCTTTTCATACACACATCGGATCGACTGCCACACCCAGTAAGCACCCAGTGCCTTCACTTCTCTTCAATCACGTATACATACACATAGTGTACACCACATGCATACAACCACACAAGACATACACCACCATTCAATACATGCACCTACACCCGACATACAACACATACACCTACACCTGGTGTACAACACAACACATACACCTACACCTAATGTACAACACAACACAATACATACACCTACACCTGGTGTACAACACAACACATACACGTACACCCTGTGTACAAAACAACAAAATACATACACTTACACCCGCTGTACAACACAACACATACACCTACACCCATTGTACAACACAACACATACGCTTACACTCGGTGTACAACACAACACATACACCTACAATCGGTGTACACTACAACACAATGCATATGCGTATACAGAGTACAACATGACAAATACACATCACGATACAACGAAGACACAATGCACATAATGCAGTATCTCATGTGCACAACACAACATGTACAACATGCAACCAATACCACATGTACATAACACATCATGTACGACATGCACACAATACCATATGTACAACAATACCACATGTACAACATGTACATAGTACCACATGTACACAACATCATCTGCACAATGTGTACACAAAACCACATGCACACAACATCACCTACATAAAAGAGAGAAGGAGCATGTAGATGCTCAAGAACCCCACTGTGCACAGCCATAGGTGGAGGCAAATTTAGTGGTTCCAGCAATAGAGCTTTCTTATGAAGGGTTGGTGAATCTAGCAACAGATCTTGCTGATAAAAGTTTGGTAAATCCAACAATAGAGCTTGCTGATGAAAGTTTGGTGAATCCAGAAACAGAGCTTGTTGAAGACAATGAAACTGTCATTGAAGCAATCAATGCCATGATGAATCCAACAATTAATATTGCTTATGTAAAATTTGATCAAGAATTGTTGGCTAATGATGACTGGTTATAGGTGATGCAACAAAAACATCATATTGACGTGATTCTATTTGGTGAGAAAGTGGAAGACAACCTATTTGCAGCAGAATAGGTTAGTATAGAATTAAAAAAGACAGACACAAAGATAGAGGCAAAAGCAAAGAAGGAAGCCCAGAAAGAGAAAACTGAGACAGGTGTAGAAGCATCAGCTGAGAAATAAGCATAATAGGAAAAATCTCTCACTGCAAAGCTGAAGGAACAAAACCAATGCGATTCTCCAAATATTTTTAATTCTAACATTGATTTCCAATGTGGAGGTACAAAGAATGATTTTGAAGAGCAGTTAAATTTCCTTGAAGCATGGCTTGCAACACCATGCCTTGATGAAGTCTGCAAAGAAAGTACAGAAATGATTGTTGAAGACAACATTGATGAAGAACAAATGAATTAAATTTTCAGGGATTGGAGTCTTGAAGAAATTTTATTTTATTATAACCTTATGTTGTAGCAGATTGATGATGAAAAGAACACTACCGAAGATAATATGTGGCAGCATCCCACATACAAGTCAATTTTTGAAGAAGTCCACGGTATGCTTAGAAAGCCTGGAAGAATAGAAGACCTACACCACCAAATGAAGAAATCGAGTTTTGAAGGATACAACAAGAAGAAAGAGCTAAAATAATTTAGAGGCTATAGGATCTGGAAAAAGAGAAGAAGAAAAATTGAAGTCAACTTTTAAATTTTAAACCTAGCTGAGACATAGACCAGTAGGTATCTTAATTGAATTTTTATGTGGTTGTAATTAAGGGGGAGTGTTGGAGAATCTAATCCCAACCACTTGTTAGGTATTAAAACCATCCCTCGAAGTGTCTAGTTCAGTTTCAGTTAAGTCCAATTAAGTAAAGTTTGACTCCAATCATTTATGACTGATGTTTCCAATGTAATCTTATTTAAGTGATTTGTACTATTGAGAAGAGAAAGCAGAGCAAGTCCTCTGCTCCATATTTTGTTTCTCTTCAATTTTTGTCACAAATGAAATCCTATCCAATCCATGTGGACTTTGAGTTTCATTACCATCCATTCTTTGCAAAACTTTCTTTCGACTTTATTTTGGTTATCTATCTGACGATGTGCCACTGTTCTATTAGGATATTTTTTGGATCGATGGTGTGAGAGTTTTGGTTTCATTTATACAATACAAGCTACAACAGTTCGCTAAATATGTCACATGACAACATTTCCACATAGCTTCACACAATGAAAAGTTGACATGCTCAAGCAGATGGAACAACCCGACATTAGCATGAATCTACCTCAGCTAATGTGCATTGTGGGCATAAGAAAAAAAAAACACCTCTTGCCCATGGTAGCGAAAAATGGAAAGAGAAAAACATCAAATTGCTTACAAGATACATAATCACCTCTTAAATTTTCAAACGAATGTTGACATCCAAGTTAAGGGCGCAAAATTTTTTTGTTTGGCATAGGGTTTTATTATCAAATTGTGAGAATGGTTTTCTTTTTATTTTTCATAATATTGACCCAGTATCACCAAGAATTGAAGATTTGTATCGCATTCCCATCTAAAAGTCAATACAGGAATAGGAAATAATTATGCCTTTGGTGAAAGTGGAGAGTGTAAGTACATAGCAGAACAAAGCCTGACAAACACGACCATCACTATAAAATCATTGAAACAAAAAAAGCCCAAAAAACCTTGCATAGCTATATCCATATCTGACATCGATATATATAAAAATCAATGAAGGATACCAAAATAAGTGTTTCCTGGCTATGGAGTGGAGTATGGAATTATTAAAAAATCTTAGCAACAGAATATTTGTTTTCTCTCTCATGAAAGTAACTTCTAATCTAATTATTTCAAACATTATTTGTTTCGCATATAAATTTATCCCAACAATTCCCCTGTCTATCCACCATTAACAGAACAAAGAAGTATTTGAACTCTGAAATTCCTTAGTATATATCTTTCGATTTAACAAAAAAATGAATGGAGTTTGTAGAAAATGACAATTTCCTAGGAAAATTGTACTTACCTCGCTAACATTGATCCTCAACCCATTTGCAATATCTTCAGACAACTATGCATTCTCTAAAATGGTAAATCTAACAACAAACAAACAAATATGAAGGAAACAAAAATCGAAAAAATTAGAAAGAAGCAAAGAAAAATGTATATTAAGAATATGAATTACATAAATATAATCTAGGATCCCATCTCTTTACTGTCATCATAGACTCATCAATATTCTGAATTCCTTGGTATATATCAAGTGGTGGAACATGCAGTAACCTCAAGTGATTCAAAAAACAAATCCTCCATCGACTCTCACTGTGTCCACCACAAACAACTCATCACATCACCCATGGGTAGACCCTCACAACATAGATATCAGACAAAGAGTGTAGGAAGCATCTCGGGAGAGAGGGGAAACCATATGAAAACTACAAGAAGATTTAAATTGCATTGTACCTGATTTTAATAATCTTTTGTGCATATCTAGCTCTAACGGAAAAGTTTCATCATGGCGTTGGAATATACTCCAAAACCGTTTTGATTGTGACCACTCCAACATTAATATATGAATTAAAAAATGGCTTTTGATAGTGACCACTCCAACGTTAAGATTTCAATTTAAAAACCGCTTTGATCATGACCGTTCCAACAATAAAAATTCAATTCAAAACCGCTTTGATGTTGGAAAGATAGAGGAGACAAAACACACGACCTACGGCTCTTCTATTGATTACACAAAAACTTGATTCTTACAATGAAACCGATGAAGGGTATTTAAACCTTTTCGACTCGCGACTCGCCTAAAATATTTGTCTTTCACTTAACTCGACTTGACTCAACGCTTCAACACTCAACACTTAGTTAACTAGCCCTCTAATTTTAACGAACTCCTCATGCGGGAGTAATGGCTTATTTTAACACTCTCCCTTAATTATGACCACTAAACTAAAAAATGACTCATGGCAACTCAAACATGCCTGTTGGTCTATGTCTTAGCTAGGCTTACAACACCCAAGTTTCTTCTATGAAACTTAAACACATCTTTTGCTAATGACTTAGTAAATATATCAATCAATTGATTAGTAGATTCACAAGGCTTCAAGTGAACTTCTCCATTCCTCACAAATTATCTAATAACGTGATATCTAGTATCAATATGCTTGTTCTTCTGATGAAACACACTATTCTTGGATAATGCAATCGTTGAGGTGTTGTCACCATATATTGTTGTTGTTCCTTGTTGTTTCTGCTTGACTCCATAAAATACTCTTCTTAACGAGACTACTTGACATGTTGTTGATGTTGCTGCTACATATCCTGCTTCTATTGACGAAAGTGTCTTTTGGAGTCTCCATAAATATGGAAATCAAACTCACTCATTGCATAATATCTGGTCTTATAGCTGTGAGATACATGACACTTCCAACCAATATTTTGAATAGATTTGGATTGACATCTAATCCTTCATCATGCTTGCTTAATGTTGTACTTGTTGGAACTAGTGTAGGGACATGTTTGCAATTTTCCATCCTCAATATTTTCAACAAATCTTTGGCATATTTATTTTAGAAAATAAAAGTTCATTTTTCAAATTGCTCAACTTCTATTCCAAGAAAATATTTCATGAGACCAAGATCCGCCATCTCAAATTCTTTCATCATGGCTGCTTTTCATTCATCTAACTCAAAATCACCTATAAAAATCATGTCACCAACATATAAGAAAACAATCAAAATTTGTCTATGCTCATTTACCTTTGTGTACAAGGTAAGTTCAATGTTACTTGTGCAAAATCCATTCTTGATCATGTAGATATCAATTCTGATATACCAAGCTCTAAGCGCTTGCTTAAGTCCATAGAGTGCTTTCTTCATTGTGTAAAATTTATCTTTGTTACCTTCAACTTCATAACCTGGAGGCTGCGGCACATAAATTTCTTCTTCTAGAATTCCATTCAATAAGGTTGATTTCACATTCATATAATATACTTTCCACTTGTTCTAAGCTATTGTGGCTAGAACTGCTCTTACAATATCTAATCTAGCTACTGGAGAAAAACATTTCTCCAAAGTCTATTCCTGGTTGCTACGAGAATTACAAGTCGTGCTTTAAATCTATCAATTTTACCTTTCTCATTCAACTTTGTTTTGTACACCCATTTTACACCAATGAGATTTTTGTTCTTTGGTAAATCAATCAAATCCCATGTATCATTATTTTCAATAGCTTCAATTTCTTCATCCATGGCTTGCACCCAATTTTCATCTCTAGTTGCTTCTTCAAACGAAGAAGGTTGGAATGACAACAATGAAAAATTTGAACTAACATCCAAATCATCATAAATATCTTTCAAACTTCTCATCTTTCTCTTACCATTGCTTGATTCATCACCTGATTGATTGTTGAGAGAATCTCGATCTATTGATCTACTTGAAGATCCATGCTACTCTAAAAATCTTGGAGTCCATTGGTGTGTCTCTGTTTGCTGTCGTCACCTGTGATTCTTGCCACTCCTTTTATGCTAAATCAACTTCTTCCATGAGTGGAACTTGTGCATCAACTGTTTTGTCTACAATTCTATTCCATGACTTGTTCTTTGAACACAACATATCTGTTGATTATGGTCTTCTTTGTGACATGGTTATACAATTTGTAAGTTTTTTATTGGTCACTGTAACTAGCAAATATGCATTTTTCACTTTTATCATCTAATTTGTCTCTTCGCTCCTTAGGCACATGTGCATAAGCTACACATCCAAGCACTCTGAGATAAGATACGTTGCAAGATATACCTGACCATGCTTGTTCTGGTACTCTTTTCATCAAACTCTTTGTAGGAGATCTGTTGATCACATAAATAACACATGCAACTGCTTCTGCCCAATACTCATTAGACAAGTGTCTTCCTTTCAACATGCTTCTTGCCATATCCTTAATGGTTATGTTCTTTCTCTCTACTACACCATTCAGCTCTAGTGTGTATCTAGTTGTAAACTATCTTTTGATTCCATGTTGTTTGCAGTAATCATGGAATGCCTTTGAATCATATTCTCCACCATGATCGCACCTCAATGCCTTGATTTTTCGATCACTTTGGTTCTTTTCTAAGCTTTAAATTATTTAAACTTTGCAAAAGTTTCAAAATTCTACTCCAAGAAGTAAACCCAAGTCTTTATGCTATAGTCATCAATGAAAGTGAGGAAAAGCTACTTCCACCAATCCACTGTGTCCTTACAGGTCCACACAAGTCTGTATGGATTAGCTCAAGACGTTATTTTTCTCGGTATGCAACTCCTTTTGGAAAACTTTCACGATGTTGATTTTCCAAGATGCAACACTCACAAGTACTAACAAGTTCTTTGATGGGAGGTAATCCTCTGACCATTTGTTTCTGTTACAACAATCTCAAACCAAAAATGTGTAAGCGTCCAAATCAAAAGTGCCATAACCAATAATTATTGGAACATTCAATTGTAAAAGAACTGACCTCATCACTATAATTCATAACTAGAGGAAAGAGTTTGTTCCTCGTCATATGCACCTTTTCTATTAGTTGTTTTCTTGGGGGCTTGTCATATATAACACATTCTTGATGTTGAAAAATAACTCAATATCATTTCTGTCTCAATTGACCAACACATATCAAATTATGTTTGAGACTAGGAACATAATATACCTTTGAGATTGTATTCGTCTCCCCCTGCTTGGTTAGAATGTTGACCACTCCTTTTCCATCTACATCCATATTCCTGTTAGTCCCCAACTTTACCTCTGTTTTCACAGATTGATCCAAATTTGCAACCAAATTCTTGTTGCTTGTCATGCGGTTACTGCAACCACTTTTTACTAGCCACACATTATCATAAGGTTCATGCATGGTTTGGCAAGCTAGGAACGTGGAGTTAGTACTCTCTGTAGTGACATTAGCTCTCTAGTTCCCTTGATCAGCTATCTTCTTCCTGTAATCACAAGCATAGTGACCAAATTTATTAATAACATCTCACCTTTGATTTGTCAAATCTTTGATTATTTTTAAAGTTTCTACAGTTGCTTCCACTTTCATGTTCAAGCTCTTCTTGGCCATCTCTCTCACCACCATATCTTCTGCCTCGTCCTCTTCCTCTCGATCTACTTCTGCTTCGACCTCTCTCTCTAGAAATAGAAACCTGACTTTTGAAGGCAGTTTCTAAAGTGGAATCCTTATTTTTGTCTCTCCTTGCCTCATGTGATAGAAGTGATCCCATCAACTCATCAACTCTCAATGATGCCAAATCTTTGACTTCTTCTATGGTTGCTACCACAACATCAAATTTGGTAGACAAAGATCTGAAGACCTTCTCAACCACTGTTTAATATTTAATTTCTTCACCATAAATTTTTAACTGATTTACAAAAGTTATGACCCAATTCATGAAATAATTGACGTCTTCTGTCTCTTTCATCTGCAGACTTTCAAAACCTCTCCTAGTATTTTGCAACTTAACAATATTGACTTTGACCATACCTTTATAGTTTGTCGCCAAAGTATTCCATGCTTCCTTTGATGAAGATGTGATCATAATCTTCTGGAAAATTGCTCGGTCCACTCCCTACTGGATAAGCTGTAACGATTATGCATTCTTCTTTTTGTTTTTTTCCAATAGATCTCTCTGCATTAGTGAGAGCTTGTTCTTCTTCTTCAGTTTTAGGTTCTGAAAACCCAAACCTGGCATAATCTCAAACATCATGAGCCTGCATCGCGATTGTCATCTTAATGACCCGCACATCTTAATCCTTCTGTGTAAACTATAAGCACTAAGATTAGAAATTGGAAATAACCATCTTTCTCTTAAAATTTCTCTTTTAAAAAATATCCTCTTTTACTAAAAAAAAAAAACCCTTCATATATATATATATTAAATAAAAAAACAAAAAAAATTCACAAACTTTAAAACAACCCTTTTTTAAAATCCTTTTAATTCAACTTAAGCTTAGAACATACGACCTTTTCGAAAAATTGTTTTCGGCTTTGTGAACGCGGCCTTGACCACTTAAGGCTCGCGTGCTAACGGTGTCCACGGTGATGAACCCCAGCGTTAGTCTTCTAACGCTACGCATTTATCTTCGACTTCTGCGCCAAAATGGATAAGTTTGCCACTGTTAACGCCGCTATTAATTCGTTTTCCCTCGCTCTAATACCAATTTATTGGAAAGAGCAGACAAAATATAAATTCACACACAAAATATACAAATTGTGGTTATTTTATTGATCACACAAAAACAAAACTTGATTTTTACAATGAACCAGGTGAAAGGTATTTAATCTGATTCTTAAAATGAATCCGGTGAAAGGTATCTAATCTTTCTTGCCTAAAATAACTTGACATGCAACCACATACTAAAAGTCGTCTATCACTTAACTCAACTTGACTTGAATCAATATTTCAACACTCAACAATCAATTAACTAACTCTCTAATCTTAACCAACTCCTCATGCAAGAATAATTGACTTATAACCACTCCGATAGCAATATCTAAATTGTGTACGCGTAAGTTAAATAAAAAATTATATCTCCTCCTCCAATCAAGTGCAAAAATAACTAATCAAAGTCAATTGTGTGCACGTAAATTGATTAAGAAATTATGCCTTGTCCTCCACTATTGTTAAAAATAACTAATCAAAATCGAGTTGTTCACAGTGTAATATATTTTATATATTTAATTTTGTTGTTTTTCGAATCAAAGTTTAAAATTATTTGAATACATAGTGTTTTTAACTAATTGCAAAAATAATTAATGAAAATTGTCCTCCTCCTCCTCCCAATTGCAAAAATAACTAATCAAAATCAATTATGTACACTTAACTTTATTAAGAAATTATGCCTCTTCCTTTATTAAGAAACTCAATTGCAAAAATAACTAATCAAAATCAATTATGTGCACGTAACTTTATTAAGAAATTATGCCTCTTCCTTTATTAAGAAACTCAATTGCAAAAATAACTCATCGAAGTCGTCCTCCTCTTCCATAACTAATCAAAATTATTTTTTTGCTTTTCAGATCAAAGTTTAATAATATGTTAGGTTTGAAATTTTTTATAATTGTAATATTAAATTTTAAAATTATTTGAATACATTAGTATCTCTAATCAATTGTAAAAATAATTAATCAAAGTTCAATTATTCTAACTGTAATATATTTTATTTTAAAATACCTAATCAAAGTTATTTTATTGTTTTTTGAATCAATGTTTAATAATATTTTAAGTTGAATTTTTTTAAAATTATAATATTAAATCTTAAAATTATTTGAGTGCATTAGTATCTCTAATCAATTGCAAAAATAACTAATCAAAGTCGAATTGTTCCAACTGTAATATATTTTATTTTAAAATAACTAATCAAAGTTTAAATAACATCTTAGCTTGAAATTTTTTATAATTGTAATATTAAATCTTAAAATTATTTAAATGCATTAGTATCAAATATTCAAAGTTATATAAAAGTACAATAGTGTCCTTCAAGGTATCATTAATCTCAGGAAGGGAGATTAATTTACTAGTTATTTTGATAACCTCCTCCTCAATAACTAATCAAAGTTATTTTGTTGTTTTTTGAACCAAAGTTTAATAATATTTTAGGTTCAAATTTTTTATAAGTGTAATATTAAATCTTCATTAGTATTTCCAATCAATTGCAAAAATAATTAATTAAAGTCGAGTTGTTCTAATTGTAATATATTTTATTTTAAAATAACTAATTAAAATTATCTTTTTGTTTTTCGAATCAAAATTTAATAATATCTTAGGTTACATTTTTTTTATAATGGTAGTATTACATCTTCAAATTATTTGAATGCATTAGTATCTCCAATCAATTGCAAAAATAACGAATCCAAGTCGAGTTGTTACAACTGTAAAATATTTTATTGTGTTGTTTTTCGAATCAAAGTTTAAATAATATCTTAGTTTAAAATTTTTTATAATTGGAAGATTAAATCTTAAAATTATTTGAATGTATTAGTATCAAATATTCAAAGTTAGATAAGAGTACAATATTGCCATTCAAGGCATCATTAATTCCAAGAAGGGAGATTAATTTACTAGTTATTTTGATAACCTCCTCCTCAATAACTAATCAAAGTTATTTTGTTGTTTTTCGAATCAAAGTTTAATAATATCTTAGGTTGAAATTTTTTATAATTGTAGTATTAAATATTAAAATTATTTGAATACATTAGTATCTCCAATCAATTGCAAAAATAACTAATCAAAGTCGAGTTGTTCCAACTGTAATATATTTTATTTTAAAATAACTAATCAAAGTTATTTTGTTGTTTTTCAAACCAAAGTATAATAATATCTTAGGTTGAATTTTTTTTATAATTGTAATATTAAATCTTAAAATTATTTGATTGCATTAGTATCTCTAATCAATTGCAAAAATAACCAATCAAAATCGAGTTGTTCCAACTGTAATATACTTTATTTTAAAATAACTGATTAAATAATATCTTAGGTTGAATTTTTTTATAATTGTAATATTAAATCTTAAAATTATTTGAATGCATTAGTATCAAATATTCAAAGTTATATAAGAGTGCAATATTGCCTTTCAAGACATCATTAATCCCCGGAAGGGAGATTAATTTACTAGTTATTTTGATAACCTCCTCCTCCTCAATAACTAATCAAAGTTATTTTGTTGTTTTTAGAATCAAAGTTTAATAATATCTAAGTTCAATTTTTTTATAATTGTAATATTAAATTTTAAAATTTGAATGCATTAGTATTTCTAATTAGTTGTTCTAATTGTAATATATTTTATTTTAAAATAACTAATTAAAGTTATTTTTTTTTTGTTTTTCGAATCAAAATTTAATAATATTTTAGGCTGAATTTTTTTATAATTGTAATATTAAATCTTAAAATTATTTGAATGCATTAGTATCTCCAATCAATTGCAAAAATAATGAATCAAAGTTGATTTGTTCCAATTCTAATATATTTTATTTTGTTGCTTTTCGAATCAATATTTAAATAATATCTTAGTTTGAAATTTTTTATAATTGTAATATTAAATCTTAAAATTATTTGAATGCATTAGTATCAAATATTCAAAGTTAGATAACAGTACAATATTTCCATTCAAGCCATCATTAATCCTGGGAAGGGAGATTAATTTACTAGTTATTTTGATAACATCCTTCTCAATAACTAATCAAAGTTATTTTGTTGTTTTTCGAATCAAAGTTTAATAATATCTTAGGTTGAAATTTTTTATAGTTGTAATATTAAATCTTAAAATTATTTGAATGCATTAGTATCTCCAATCAATTGAAAAAATAACTAATCAAAGTAATATATTTTATTTTGTTGTTTTTCGAATCAAAATTTAAATAACATATTAGATTGAATTTTTTTATAATTGTAATATTAAATCTTAAAATTATTTGAATGCATTAGTATCAAATATTCAAAGTTATATAAGAGTACAATATTGTCATTCAAGGCATCACTAATCCCGAGAAGGGAGATTAATTTACTATAACCTCCTTCTCCTCAATAACTAATCAGAGTTATTTTGTTTTTTTTTTCGAATCAAAGTTTAATAATATTTTAGGTTGAAATTTTTTATAATTGTAATATTAAATCTTAAAATTATTTAAATGCATTAGTATCTCCAATCAATTGCAAAAATAAATAATCAAAGTCGAGTTGTTCTAACTGTAATATATTTTATTTTCAAATAACTAATCAAATTTATTTTGTTGTTTTTCAAATCAAAGTTTAATAATATGTTAGGTAGAAATTTTTTATAATTGTAATATTAAATCTTAAAACTATTTGAATGCATTAGTATCTCCAATCAATTGCAAAAATAACTAATCAAAGTTTACTTGGAACAACTAATCAAAGTTATTTTGTTGTTTTTCGAATCAAAGTTTAATAATATGTTAGGTTGAAATTTTTTATAATTGTAATATTAAATCTTAAAACTATTTAAATGCATTAGTATTTCCAATCAATTGCAAAAATAACTGATCAAAATCAAATTGTTCCAACTATAATATATTTTATTTGATTGTTTTTCGAATCAAGGTTTAAATAATATAGATTGAAAGTTATAATATATTTTATTTGATTGTTTTTCGAATCAAGGTTTAAATAATATAGATTGAAAGTTATATAAGAGTACAATATTTCCAAAAAAGCATCATTAATAAAATCAAGCAAAATCATGATTATATATTATTATTAATTTATATTTTAAAATCTTTTGTACGTTACCACCTTACCATAAAAGTAATATGGTTCATTTACTAATACATACATTAATAACTATTTGGAATGGTGATAATAATTCTTATTATTAATAAGAATTGAGTCTTTATAGAGATATGAAAAATTGTTATTGTATTGGAAAATCGTTTATTGGGAAGTTTTCCTTAAAAATGCCAATAAATAATAATTTAATTTTCCATTACTAGATTGTTATAAGATGATTTTTATTTTAAAATTTATAATTTAGTGGAGTAAACCAGCATTATTATATTTTAAGAATTAGATGGTTTTTAGTTATTTGTAAATCTATTAAAATTTATAGTAATAAATAAAATAATTTATGTAAAATGATTACCAAGATGTGATAGTTTTCAAACATATTTGTAAGTAATAAATAAAATAATTTATGTAAAATGATTACCAAGATGGGATAGTTTTCAAACATATTTGTTTATAAATAATTAGTATAGTCATTTATATGAAACCTATAAGAGGCACTAAAGTAAGTATTTCATACTACATTTACTGATTGTTAAAATTAAAAAATCATATAAATAACTAAAATATAAATTTATTTTAAATTTAAAATATTATTATTAATTATAAAAAGAGTTATATATATATATATATATATATATATATATATATATATATATATATAACATATGGAACAAGATTATTAATTTGTTTTAACCATGGCTTATTAATACAACATACCTAAAATATCATAATTCATTTCACTTGGAATATGGTTATATGTAGTTTTTTTATAATTAATCAATTTAATTAAAACACTAAAACTATAAAACCTATATAAATTAAATAATGTTTAAATATTAGATATCATTATATAATAGATATAAAAAAAACATACTTTTTGAAATATCTAATATTCTAAAGATTAAAATACTTATAAATATTAATTAAACTATAGTTGTATTCTAAATGAGTTTGTGGAATGAAATTTCGATCAATTTAATTTAATTATAAATACTTATATAAATAAAAGAGATTTCCAAAATTTCTAGTTTCTCCCTTTTCATGCCTCTCTTTATCCCTTTGTCTCTCTCACTCTCGCCCCTAGCTTGCTCTCCCCCTTTTTTCCTCTCTTCTATCTCCACCCCCTCTTCCCCTTTCTCATCTCCCTCTTTTTTTGTCCTCCTCTATCCCTTTGTTTCTCTCTCTCCATCCCCACCTATCCACCTTCTGCCTTCCCCTCTCCGCCCTCATGCCCCCTCACTTACTTGTCTCTCTTTATCTCTCTCACAACTCTCCTCTCCTACTCCCTCTCTCTCCCTCCCTCTACCTCTATCTCTTTCACATTCTCTTTGTCTCTCTCTCACACTCCCTCTACCTCTATTTCTATCTCTTTCACATTCTCTTTACCTCTCTTCTTTCCTCTAATATTTCATCTCCACCCTTACCATGTCCCTCATTTCCTTCTCTTCTCTTCTCTTCTCTTCTCACCTTCTTTCCCACCCACTCTCTTAAAAAATAAGATTAAAAAAAAAACAAAATCATTTTAACATTTATATATAGATAGCATTTATAAATTAATATAAAGTACAAAATAAAACAAACTAGAATAGAACCAAACTAGAATAGAACCAGAAACAAAAAATCACAGAAAACAAATAAATGAAATATATAACCATCTTTAAAATTTTAATTTATATATGAAATAAACACATAAGGAATAAGACAAGATTATACTTATGTAAAACATGTAATATAGAAAGAGTAGATATCAAAATGAATAAAATAAAACAAACTAGAATAGAACCAGCAACAAAAAATCACAGAAAACAAATAAATGAAATATATAACCATCTTTAAAATTTTAATTTATATATGAAATAAACACACAAGGAAAAAGATCTATGGTTTACGGTAAGAAAAACCCAGTAGAATAGAAATCAGCAACAAAAAATCACAGAAAACAAATAAATGAAATATATAACCATTTTTAAAATTTTAATTTATATATGAAACAAGGCCGGCTGCGAGGCAGCTAGTCCCTGCTAGTCCCTGCCATATAACACAAATCCAAAGCCAGGACCTCGCAAGGTATCCCTTCCTGTCCGCAGAGGTAGTTGAACGACCAGCTTGGATGGAATGGGCACGTGTCATATTCATGGGCACTTATGTTTATTGCGATGTGTTTTCAGGTTCGCATAGCAAGGGCAGAGATCCTCGTTTCCAGTTTTCAGATTCGCGTAGCAAGGGCAGAGATCCTCGTTTCCAGATGTTCCAGGAGGAACACAATTGCATTTGCCACAGCAGGTGGCACAAGCCCTTCGACGGCAAAAGAATCTGCCCTTGCATATTAGACTTTGTACAAAAAACACTAGTTGGAGGCTCCATAGACAAAATCAAAATTGAACACAGTTTTTCTTGTTCACGAATTGGGTGAATGTCCAGCTTTTGAGAAACGAAAGCCATGTTTGGATAAAAAACGCAGATTCCAATGTGGACCTGGCTCGCTTCCGCTTTATGTAAAGCGTATTTTTTTCAGTTTAAAAAAACAACATCTTTTCATTAAAAAAAGCTTCGGCTTTATGTAAACCACAACATCTTTTCATTAAAAAAAAAGGTTACTAACAGCATGTTACTTCGCTCGGCCAATTTTTTTTTTTATAAATAAAAATCAACGGCCCTCTTTCCAGCGAATAAGGTTCAAATAGGAATGTTTAGGCATAGTCATAACCACTACGACCGAAGCATCGTGAAGGTGGGTGTTAAATGTCGATGACACACTCTGGACCTTCACAGCTGTGATACTTCCAATCTCCATGTGGCATTCGATGGAACCATAACCGGATTCAGGTACGCAAACGTGTCGACAGATCTACAACACTTGCTTTTACGGTTTAGATCGACGGCTTAGAGGGTATTGAGTTCGTTTCGGTGGTAACGACCCACCCCTGCTCCGTCGAGCAGTCTCATTCGCTTCCCCGCTCGTTCTGAAAGTGGCTCTGCAACTGCAACTCTATTTTTGTAGATTAGTTGATATTCGCTGCAAGGCCCAACACCAGGGGACTGAAGAAGAGTAAGAGTAAGCTGAAATAGCCAAATCAGAGCAGCATTCAGATGCCGAAGTTCCTGGCATAAGTGCAAAGATTCAGAGCTCTCCCGCTTCTCAGAGCAACCCAAGCTTCAGAAAACGGAAAAGGAAGCAAGAAAATGACAAAATTTTTAGGGTTGACATTGCCAAGGCAGAGGAGGAGGATGTGCTGGAGCATCTCAAAGCAGAGGAATGCCGATATTTTGTCAAGTATTTTGGTGAACTTCTGCCAAATTTCACACCAGACGACGCTGTGCTGAAGGAGACTGCCAATTTGAGCCAGAAATTGGAAGTCTGCAAGAGACTAATAGGCCGAGCCGGGCGCTTTATCAGAGAAAAGAACGTGGAGTTAGAAGCCGAGAACGCTAGGTTTGAAGAATTAGAGGAATTCCTTAGCAGGGAACAGAAATTCAAGGAAGAGTTGAGAAACAGGCTGGTTGAGCTGCAAGACACAGTGAAAGCTATTGTTGTTACTACCGAGGAAGGAAGCAAGTATGTTTTCGAATTTTTTCCCTCTTTTATCGCATTTAATTAGGGCTTTAATTCCGCGAATGCCTGTACTTTATTGTCTGAAGTATGTTTGAAGTACTGTTTAAAGCATTAGAGAATATCTCGATTTTTTTTCATTCAATGCTTGTAGCTTACTGCTTGAAATTGATTTTATTTATGTCAAATTAAATTCTATTTGGCGCAAAAATTGTATTTTACATTTTCAGTGAATGCTTTAGTTTACTGTTTTTTTGTCAAATTAAGTGCTGCATTGCATGGACTGATAGATTAAGTAGCCGAACATATGGACTGATAGATTAAGTAGCCGAACATATGCAAGTATTGAAATTTAGTTTTGCAGTAAATGCTTATAGTTTATTCTGTTTCAAATTCGAATTAATTTAATAGAATTTGAGAATAGTCAATTTTAATTTAAAATTCACTTATCAAATTTTGTGAAACTTTGTAGTTTGATAATTAAACTGGTGCGAGTATTGAAATTTAGTTTTGCAGTAAATGCTTATAGTTTATTCTGTTTCAAATTCGAATTAATTTAATAGAATTTGAGAATAGTCAATTTTAATTTAAAATTCACTTATCAAATTTAGTGAAACTTTGTAGTTTGATAATTAAACTGGTGCGAGTAATATCGAGATTTAGTTTTTCAGTGTCAATTGATTTTTTTTTTAAATGTATTTGAGATTCGTGAATTAAAATTCACAATTCACTTACTGCTAAATCCAAATCAAGTGCAACTTTCGTTAAACTTGTGCAGATTATGAAATGTAGTTTTTCATTGATATTTTACTGTTTAAAATTGATTTTATTGAGATGCATTTGAGAATTTTAATTGCGTAACTAAGATAAAATTTCTCTAAGATAAAATTTCTATATGAAACATGTACCAAGCTGTTGTTTAGCCCAGAAATTTTCAAACAGATGATTGCAAAATAATTGTTTATTGTTGGGTTGTTTTGCAGTTTTACATAGAAGAAGTTACACACCTTCTCTGGTTCCAAGCTCGCAACCCTGAGCACGATTCCAAGTTAAGGTCGAGCTATTACATTCTGCTTTCAGTTCTGGCTGTTACTGGCTTCATAAACTGGCTTGCCCTTCACGAGCTTACAGTTCTGGTTCAGCCGAGGACTTATTGTCTATGCTCCTGCGAGGATGGAGGGGTCCCGAGGAGGCCGGTTTTCCCTTTTAGCAGAGATCGTTGAATTGCCGGATTGAATTGGATTCATTATAGCCAGAAAGAACCGCAGATATAACTTCTTCAGCTGATATCTCGTTTAACTGCCAAATGGCTATGCTCTATCAGAGAGCCTCGTTGGAGGATGGACGGGCTTCAGACCTAGAATTAGAATATGATGCTCAGACAGCCAGGAGAATATGCTTTGTTTATCACACTTGCAGGAAGAAATCACACGGAAGACCACCGCCAGGCCATCGAAACATGACACCTCCCCCTGCATGCACACTTGCAGCGCCAGCTGTTGAACCATCGCATGCACCAGCTGCCAATGCACAACCTTGTAACAGGGAACACGAAACCTTCGCAAACCCCTTTAGATAATAGGAATCGAAGTAATAGGAATCGAAGTAATGCTAACATTAAAACCAGACCGTCACACCAGACCGGTGACGGTTAGCGAAATAGCGAAAATGCACCGGGCTTATTGCTTTTAAGCTATGCTCGAGCCTCTTCCGCCTCGGGAAGAGGCCAAATAAGATGGCGAACCCTGAGGTGCGAATGAAACTTAGCTTAGGTCGGCACATCCCCGCACACAGCATTTCCAAACTTTATGATAACAACCGAATAACACCTAAGAACGAATGCTATATCCGTCCGGAACGATTACTATAGTCCCTGCCGGATGCCAGATGGCAGGGACTAATAAACACAAAAGGAAAAAGATCTATGGTTTACGGCAAGAAAAACCCAGAGTTCAATACCACAAAATTTTAAAAAACGCAATGGATAACAACATAATCCATATAGCACATAAAATATTAGAATAAACAAGAGAATGTAAATGAATAAACTACTTCATAGTTTTTTTTGGTTGATATTATGCCAAATAATCCAATGAAACTCTAAAGAGACTCTAAAGAGTAATTAACCTCGTTAATATGAATTGTCCGAAACCGATTAACTCCCATATAAAACCCCATCCAGGACATCTGGCGCTTAAGTTTCATTACCATCCACATTCTTTGCAAAACATTCTTTTGGTTATCCATCTGACGATGTGCCACTGTTCCTTTTAGCATAATATTTGTTAGATTGATGGAGTGAGAGTTTTGGTTTCATTTTTACAATACAAGCTACAGTAGTTGGCTAAATATGTCACATGGCAGCATTGCCACACAACTTCGCACGATGAAAATTTGATATGCCCTCCCAGATGGAACAGCCTGGCGTTAGCATGAATCTCCTTCAGCTAACGTGGCCATGAGCAAAACAGACAGCTTATGTCCATGGCAGGGAAAAATGGAAAGAGCAAAACATCAAATTTCTTACAGGATCCACAATCACCTCAAAACTGTTTATAGAAATTTAACCTTTCCAACGACTGTTAACTTCCAAGTTAAGGAGGCAGTAGCGTTTCATTATCAGATTGGGAGGATGCTTTTCTTTTTACTTTTCATAATATCGACCCTGTATCAGCAAGCAGTGAAGCTCTATATCACATTCCCATCTAAAAGCCAATACAGGAATAGGAAATAATTATTTCTTTGGCGAAAGTCGAGAGAGTAAGTACATAGCTGAACAAACCCTAACAACCACGACCATTTCTATAAGATCAACGAAACAGAAAAATCCCAAAAACTTTGCGCAGCTATATCCATATCTGACAACGATCTAGATAAAAATCAATTAAGGAAACCAAAAGAAGCGTTTCCTGGCTTTGAAGCGGAGTATGGTACTATAAAAAAATATTAGCAACAGAAATCTGTTTTCTTCTCATGAAAGTAACTTCTAATCTAGCTATTTCAAAACAACATTTGCTCTCATTTGTTGTCAATTTATCCCAACAATCCTCGTCTCTCCACCATCAAGATAACAAAGAAGTATTTGAACTCTGAAATTCCTTGGTATATCTTTCGAATTAACAAAAAAATCAATGGAGCTTGTAGAAAGTGACCATTGCATAGGCCAATTGTACCTACCTTGCTAACATTGATCCTCAACTCATTTGCGAGATCTCCGGACAACTACTCATCCTTTAAAATGGTAAATCTGACGACAAACAAACAAACAGATATAAAAGAAACAAATACGGGAAAAATAAGAAAGAAACAAAGAAAAAAATATATATGAAGAAAAAGAATTACATGAATATAATCCAGGATCCGAGCTCTGTATTGTCATCACAGATTCGTCAATATTCTGAATTCCTCGGTATATATCAAGCAGTGGAACATGCACCAACCTCAGCTGATCCAAAGAACAAAACAAACCTCGGTATATACCAAGCAGTGGAACTCTCACTGCCAACACCCTACACAACTCAATCACATCACCAATGGGCAGACCCTTATAACATAGATATCAAACAAAGAGCGCACGATGTTACCTGGGAGAGAAGGGGAGACCATATGAAAACCACAAGCAAATTTAAATTGCATTTCACCTTCGGATTCGGCTTTTTATAATAATCCTTTGTGCATATCTAGCTTTCTAACAGACAAATTTCATGATGACGTTTGATTATCCTGGAAAACCGCTTCGATCATGATAGCGCCAGTACGATTTCAATTAAAAACCGCTATGATAGGGACGAACCCAACGGTAACATTTCAACTCAAAAGAGCCTTCGACCGTGACTACTCCATGCCTAAATTTTCAATTCTAAAACCGCTTCTATCTTGACCGTTCAATTTTGTGCACGTCGAGATTTTTGTGAAATTTTGCATCGTTAGATGTCGATTGATGTTAGATGTCGATTGATGAGCGGTGAGCTTAAGTTGATTGCAGATTTCCGAAATATTCTGAGATTCGATGAATATAGACAAAATCAAAAAATTGACTCTGCCCATATCCGACCGCACCCATATTCATCAGATCTCAGAATATTCTGAGAATGTACAAAAGATAGCCATTGATGAGCCTCCTTCTGCAAGCTCCTCTTACTGAACGAACCAGACAAATCAATGGCGAAAATAACTAATCAAACTCGAGTTGTTCAAACTGTAATATATTTTATTTTGTTGTTTTTCGATCAAAGTTTAATAATACCTTACATTGAATTTTAATTTTATAATTCCAATTTAAAAGATAAAAACATTTTAATGCATTGTTCTCACATATTCAAAGTGGCATGAGAGCACAATATTGTTATCGAAAGCATCATTGATCTTCACGAGGAAAATGAGTGAACTCATCGTTAACGCTTTGTGCTAATGAAATATGAAAAATTAAGATTACATATCTATTGCTTATTTATGTTTTAAAACGTTTTATATCTGTTACTTATATATATTCTAAAACGTTTTATGTAATTATCACTCTACCATAAAAGTAATATGGTTTATTTATTAATATATAGAATTATAGCTCTTTAGAATAATGATAATAATCCTTATTATTAATAAGGATGCAGTGCTATTTATAAGAGATTGCAAATATTGTTATTGTCTTGGAGCATCATATATTTGGAAGTATTCCCTAAAAAGCCCCATATATAATAGTTTAGTTTTTTATTAATGGATTATTATAGGATGATTCTCTACTTTAACATTTTAATTTAATAAAGTAAATAAACATTATTAGGTTTTTATAATTAAATTGTTTTATTCATTTTTAAATTTACTCAAAATTATAGCAATAAATAAAACAATTTTATATGAAATGATTATGAAAATGTGATAGTTTACAAACAAAAAAAAGAGGTAATATTTATTTATATAAACAATTAGTGCATACATATAAATCAAATAAACCGTGAATCTTGATAAACATCAATTATCAAAGCACTTACTTCACAATATATCTCACATGTCATTAAAACTTTAAAATCATATAAGTAACTAAATTATAGCTTTATTTTACATTAACAATATTATTATTAACTATAAAAAGAGTTAATATATAAGTTCAATACATATACATTTGAAAAAAACAAACAAGGAACAAGATTCTTAATTTGTTTCAATATATTGGCTTATCAATATCATATGTCCAAAAGATTATAATTCATTTCATGTGACACTTGTTTATATGACATTTGTTTCAATTAATCAATTTAATTAAAAGAGAGAAAAAAATGTATAACTACTTTGAAGATAAATCTCAACTTTTGATTTCTATATGATATTAAGAATATTCTAAAATATTCCCTTACCATCCACTTAATAATTATTGATAATTGAAATTAAATTATAAAAATTCATTTCCTAAAATAAACATACTTATATAAATAATTAATTATTCAAATCTTATATTTGTTATAAAAAATTATTAATTAAGATAGTGAATTAATTTATTTATTTTATAAAAAAATATTTACGAAAATACATAATTTTTTATTAAATTTGATTGTTTTAATAAAACTTATCTCATAATTCTGCTAGAAATGGATAAACATTTTCCAATACCAAAAGTAAATAGATGAATGGTATAATTAAATCTAATAATTAGCAAATTCGTCCTTTTATTTGGTAAAAACATTTTAATAAATTATGCAAAACACTAGATATTAAAGAAATAATATTCTTTATAACTCTTTCCACCACGTAGTTTAAACAACTTTGATATTAGGACATGACTTTAATTTTCTGCTTCTTCAACGTCCTACGTGAAATGAGCGTCTTATGATTTTATTCAGTATGTCGCAGGACTGATTTTTACGCTATGGATGATGGAAAAGAGTGCACACTCAACGAGTTAATCCGTTCACGCTCCTTCCCTGACAGAAGATCCCTGAACATGTCCTTTTACTTTTACTTTCAAAAATTAGGTGTTCGGAAATAAATGAGCACCATATACTCCTAGTTCTGCAATCTAACGGTTTGTGAAGAGTTAAACTTATGGTGGTCATTGTGTTAAAATTATGGGGGTGAAGAGTTAAAGCGGATCCGAGTTACAAAGTGCTTGCAGTATTTCTGTTCTCAAAGTTGAATTTTGAGGTGAATGAAATTTGAAACTGACTTTTCTCACTAATTGAATTTTATCTCTTATTCATTTAGCTGATATGATATATCAATATGGAGATGACTATCATCTAGAAGCATTAACTAGTTTCTACGGTTTTGTAAAATCTATGAAAAACATGTTCGTAGTAAAACCCAAATATATGGAATTTAACATTTTTTTAATATTGACAATATTATAAAATAAAATAAAATAACAATATAAAATAAAATTATTTAAATAATTAGTAAAAATGTAACATTTATATAAATTTAAAACTATTAAATATCAAGATATAATTATATAGTAAACACTAAAAAAACACTTTTTTTTTTTTTTTTCAATTTCAGCATTATATTACTTCAAAATGGAGTACAGGGAGCATGCTTTGGTGATCGATGCTTCTCTCCATAGAAACCAATCCATGAACACCAATTTGGAGTCTTCAAATTACATATGCTTCATTTTACCAAAGTGTCTTTCAAAGCCGGAGACAAGACTAGGCCTAGATTATTCAAAATTATAAAATTACCATGACCATGATAGTGGAACACAAATTCCAAAAATTGAGAGATACATTTCAGTATTTGACAACAGCGAAATAATTAAGAAAGTCGAGGATCTTGGAAAAGGAGGGAGGAGAATTCATAGGCCAAAGGCCACGACTAGTTGAATGAGGGTTGTTCATCAACAAAGGGCCGACATTATTGGCATTGCGAAGGCTTGACATCATTGTCGCACATCCTCTCTTGACACCACACCGACCCCACATGTCACGCCCCTACACCTGCGCTAGTCTTCCAACCGCTTATAGCGAGGTGCGGCACCACCGAACGTTTTCTTTTCACCAATACTAACCTTCGTGGACTACGCCTAATTCACTTGTCCTTACTTAGTTTGTGTTTCGCAACCAAGTAAAATTAATTATCCTTTATACTAATGAAGCCCATACTCATTCATTATCCACAACAATTATAAAGCACATCAACAATTGCAACAGTATAAAGGGGAGGGGCAACTCCCGAACAAGTCTGCCCAACAATATATTATAATCAGTCTTTTCTTCAATAATACAATGCAAGTAATGCTTGGCAAACTCCAAGCCAATACTTAGAATATTTTACAAAGCAGGAAAACAACCTTTACAAAGAATATGTGCACGTCTTGCACGAGAGTGGGTGCTCACACGAGTCACCGAGACACTCTACCAAAACCCGGCACAATCTGCACTTTAGAACGGCCTTGGGCGCACCTCGCCCAACCTACAACTGGCCTTTACCACAACCCAACCTGTGCACTTAGAATCTGCGCACGAGTTATGCGCATCCCCTAAAGGACTTGCGCACTTTACCCCTGCTCCTCCTTAGAAGTGCGAGCTCCTTAAGTGCGAGTTGATTTGATGATCGAATGAGCTCTCATGCCCATATGTTTATACCCCTTCCTGCGTGGGTTTACTTGTGGGTGGCAGCCTCTTGGCCGACCCCCAAACCATACAATATGCACCCACAAAGCCTTCTTCCAAGTCGGCTTGCAAGCTTGTTTTAATCTCCATATAAAACACTCCAATACTTAGTCGCATTTCAAAGTGTCGCATATCGTTTCTACTTTCGTCGCATTAAACTCGTGTGATCATCACATTTGTCCGTTTAGTGAGCTCGCGCGCCCGCCCGCGCGCCCTCGTGCACGACTTCGCCGGTGCCCGTCACACTTGCCTCCGGAGGTCCTTACACCACACCTCGGTCCATGCTTTGATACCGCCACGATCCCGCGATCCCAACTCTGCTTTGACCTTTTCACAAGCCGTCAAGCCTAACAAAACTCCAAGCTCTACTATGACCCTAAACATGCAGCGACCAATGGCCATGCAACAGTCACGAGCCCAAATGCAGAGATTAAACATGAACCACTATATGAACTTATGCTTCAAGTAGCGTCCCTTCTTAATTGGACTCACGCGCCACCCCATGAAACTGTTGCGGAAATTCACCATGGACCGACTGACATAGCGCGGAAGGTGATGAATCAAAGGAGGAGATTTACTTAGTGCCGACCCAATTTTACCATGCACCAAGTGCCTAGGAGTGTCACTAGTACCAGCCAAAAGTAGCGAGGAGAAGTACAGAGAATTATGATAGTTATTTAATGAATTTTTCCCAATGTTTTTAACCCTGCCATCAGCCAGAGACGTTGGGTGTGGAAATATAGTCTCAGAGTCAAGTCTCTCTCCCATGTAGACCACTGGAAGTCTATTGGCCTTTACGAACCCCATGAGCAATGTACAGCTAACCCAATTCTCCATACAGGAGAGAAAAGAAGTATGCCTATCATTGTCGCTAAGTGGGATTTCTAGAGAGCAATTGTGATCATTGACATGCTTGAAAATACCTACCATTTCCTTAACAAGAAAAATTTCCTCATTGAGCTTCATACGGATAGTGCCTTGTAAATCAATCCCACACGCGCCAGCATTAAACCTTCATGGATTGATCTGAATAAGGTTATCAGATAATGATAGCTTCCCATGATGTCAAGGGTATTGATGTGCTCGTCGACTAGAGTGGAGATGGCTTGCATCTTGCATGAATTAATACCAGTGTACGTGAGGCTGTGGATGACGCAAGTCGATCGAGCTGGTGTCGTGTTCTGCTTGGAGCGTTCATTTGACTATGATTGTCCTCCATTGTCACCCATGGTGGGTATAGAGTCTTTCTTGGCGATTTATTCACGTGTCGATCTCAATTGCAGAGGGATTGTTTGGGGCCAGTTCATTTCCGTAGCCTTACAATGAGAGTCCAACACGTAATTTTCCATGTGATTGGCGAGCTTATTTCCTATGTGACAAACATGGGAGAAGATAGGAGCTTTAATCCACTTGATGATCTTTATAACCCTTTAAACATGAGATTCAAGCCACCAACTCGAGGAATCATTTGATATAGGAGAGTCGTTCTATATCTTTTTTAGAATTGAGATAAGAAGAAGCGAGCTTGCATAGATGAGAATAATACAACCTTCAGTATCACGAATAACACCACCATAGCTATTAGGTCAAGGATTTCCCCTGGAAGCCCCATCGAATTTGAGTTTTAAATAACTCGACAGGAGAAGGGACTAGGTTATCGGGCTGGAAACTGATGGGCAGGGGGTATTGATAGAATAAATTGGAGAATCATGATGGACAATTAAAGCTTCGAGAATATTTTTTTCTCTGGATGGGTAGTCCAAGTCTTGAGGGTTCCAATGAATTAAAGTAATAGTTTCGCCTAAAGAAGTAGTTATTAGGTTCTAGGCTTTATCAGTCGAGGGGGCTTGGTGTTTTAAGACGAGAGAATTTTGTTCTTTCCATAGGATCCAGAGAGTGAACTTGGGCATAAGCTACCAGATTCTACTTAGGATGGGAACGCTATAGGGCATTGTATTCCAGCGATCTATGTTGATGGGGATGGACTTAGGATGAAGGTTGGATCCCTAAAAGGCATGGAGTAAATGGTCCCATATGTTCATGGCAAAGGCACATTCAATAAAGAGGTGATTTAACCCCCCCAACAGTTGCATAAAGGACACACTGAAGGACCTATAAATCCACATTTTTTTTAGATTCTCCCATATGAGCGGTTTCTTTATGTTAAGTAGCCAGAGGAATAGAGTCACATTCAGTGAGTGTTTTAATTTCCATAAGTGCTTCCACATCAGATCGAGTGCTTGCTGACGACCTGCAATCAAGAGCTTATATGATTATTTGTTTTTATATTTCCCTAATGTTCCATATCCCCATCTTAGGATGTCAGGGCTATTATTCACAACTATATTACGATTAATCAATATCTATTCTAGTAGCTGAAGTTCATCTTCTTGGTGTTGCTGATGAGAGGGGGGGACTTTCCAAGAGTGTCACTGAGCCTCCAAGGTAGAATTATCCTTCAAAAAATGGGGCACTACAAATAGTCCTTGAGAAAAATGGTGATTTATGATATTGAGAGAGTGAGGAATAGAGGAAAGGCAAGGCCACTGATTCTAGTAGTCTTCCGAGAAAAGCATCGTTTTTCCATCTGTCACTTTCAAAAAACAGTGGTCTTGAATTAAATATTTATTGTTACAGGCTACTTGCCAAAGGTGGGAGCCTGAAGGATTACCTGCCATTCAAACACGTTGGAAGTCATGTACACCAGGGGAGTATTTATTGATCCACCTCTGACCCCAAAGAGTTGTAGGATTATTTAGTCAATGACACCATACTTTTGCGCTTAGGGCTTTACTAAGCAATTCAGGATCTCGAAGGCCAAGAACACCTTGAGTTTTGGGGAGACAAAGTGTGTCCCAAGTATCCAGGACCCATTTTTTCTTAAGTAAGGCTCCTCCCCAAAGAAATGAACGTTGGATACTGCTGATTTTTTAGTATGGATTTTGGAGTAGCTAGGGCAGAGAGCATGCATATTGGCATAAATTGCAAGACAAAATTTAAAAGAGTGAAGCGACTTGCCATGTTTAAGGACCGAAAGGTCCAGGTGGATAGTTTGGTCTCAAATTTAAGAAGAAGGTCTTCCCATATTGAGCATCTTAGGGGGTTGAGGATTAGAGGGGTACCCATGTATTTGGCCAGAAGGGAGCTCCTTTGAAATCCCAGGAAACGAGAGATGTTTATTTGAACCGCAGGAGGGGTATTAAAGAAAACGATTTGGGATTTTCCTTTATTGATTTTAGTACCAGAGGCCAAGGAAAAAGTGTCAAAGATTTCTTTGAATTCCTTATATTCATTGATGGAAGGAGTGCCCATTAATATTGTTTCATCCACAATTTTCTAGTGGGTTGTGCGTTGATCAAGGGAACTTAAGGAGAGGCCTTTGATCTAATGATTGGAGAAGGCATGAGTGATGGCATGACTAATTCCTTCAACAACAAGAAGTAATATATAAGGAAAGAGAGGGTCTCATTTCTTAATACCTTTGGAGGGAACACAGGTAGGAGATGGAGAACCATTAATCAGAATGGAGAAGATTTTTTTTTGAAGTAAGGGCCATAACCCATGAGATCCACATTTCATGAAAGTCAAAAGAAGTAAGAATGTGGTTTATGTACTGTCAACTGTTTTTATCAAAGGATTTTGATATGTCAAGTTTGAGGACCATACCTGGTTTTTTTGTTGATCGAATGGAGTGCAACTTCTCTTGAATTAGGATAATGATTTCCATAATTTGTCTTCCTTCAACATAGCTCATTTGTTCTAGGGAGATGATACTTCGAAGGAGAGGCTTGAGCCAACTCGCGATGGTTTTAGAGATGATCATGTAAATAACATTCTATAAAGAGATGGGGTGGAAGTCCAAAGGGGTGGAGGTTTTGATGGATGTGACCATAAGTGAGATGAAAGTAGCATTCAAGGATGAAAACAGAGAGGCAAAGGCTCTTGAGTATTTAACTACTTGCCAAATATCATTATTAAGGATGCACTAGCAAGATTGATAAAATGATGCTATGAATCGATCCGGACCCGCAACTTTATTCCTTGGCATGCTCATGACCACCATTTCAATTTCCTCCATGGAGAAATGTTTTAAGAGGGAAACATTCTATTCTTATGTGATTAGATTGGGAATATGTTGTGTGATCTTCTAGATCACAAAGGTTCTATCACAAATAGGTCGAGAGAAGAGATTACTAAGGTTCCTTAAGAGGAGACCAGTTATGTCACTATGATCCTCCACCCATTAGTTGTTGAGACCTCAAAGGAAAAGGATTTTATTTTGATGCATGTAGTTGATAATAGATCTATGAAAGGACTTAGTGTTATGTTCTCCCTCTTTTATCGATTTGATTCTCGATTTTTTCTTGTAGAGAATTTCCTCTTGTGTTAGTCTTTTCTGTAGTTGTTGCCAAAGGTTTCCTTCCTCCTCCTTTAGTTGGGGGTTTTCGCCCTCTGATGTTATGCTTTTTTGGACTTTTTCCATTTGGGATTCCAGTGTAATATTTTCCTGGAAAATGTTCCCAAAGCCTTGTTTGTTCCATTCTCTCATCTTTTTCTTAATGAATTTCAACCTTTGTTGGAATTGATACATGACTTTTACAGATATTGAAGCCAATTCAAACCACCAAGATGCCATATTGGGGAGGAAATTAGGGTGTTGCATCCAAAAAACCTTAAACAAAAAAGGTTTATTTCTTGGAGATGGCAACTAGTCTCATTGCAGGGTGATGGGCCAATGATCAAATTTGTAGCTTGGGAAAATAGAGGCATCAAGCTTGATACTAGATAATAAGAGCTCTTCTGAGGTTAGGAATCAATCTAGTCGTGAAATGATATGGTGGGCTCCTCCTTGTCCATTATTTAAGTTGTAGGTATCGTTTGAGGTTTGGACGTCCACTAGTTTGCATGTGTCAAAGAAGGACTTAAAAGATTTTATTGCTTCCTCCAATTTCCTGATCCTACCTTTCTTTTCTTGTAGTGATCTGATAAGATTGAATTCCCTAGCCAAATCTAAGGAGAAGGAGAAATAAATCAATATAGGCGAGAGATGAAGGGTCCCTTATCTTCCACAAGAGTAGGCCCATATATTTTTTAGAGAAAACTGGATTGAGAAGAGTCAATTGGGTGGAAAACAATCGTAATAATTCTTAAGAGAGAGAATGAGTCTCGGATTGGGACTATGGTTGTGTTCTAAAGGATGGCAAGGCCTCCAGAAGAGCCCGAGGCACAGTGAGAGAGGAAATCACAATTTTTCTTGATGGAAGGGAAAATTTGAGAAAGGGATTGATTGGAGCATTTGGTTTCTTGCAATAAGAGAATGTCAGGTTTCTTCATGGACATTTGATTTTTCAGGATCTGATGTTTGTAATTTTCATTTAATATTCTTGTATTCCATGAGAAGATTTTAATCATTGGGAGGATGGTTGAGGAGGGAAGAGTGTTGTCATTGGGAAACGTGTCCCGAATTAACTAGAAATTCTCCAAGGTCTTACAGGAGCTTACTGTTGAATTTTCAACCCTTTTTCTTGTGTTCTTTTAAATTCGATAAAAAATTGTAAGTGACATATCACTTTAATCCTTACATTAAAATGGATGAAGATGGGGAGACAATAGTACCTGAGTTATTAACTTGTTGGAGAAGTAAATTATGGTGCCAGAGGAAGGCTCAGGCTATTATTTGTATATAGTATTTTTGGATTAATGCCGAATCTTTGTATTACCAATCTTCTGCAATCTGATGCAGATTCATTACCTACAACTCCAGGTCATGGATTTATTATTCCTCCATTGGGGTGGATGCTCTTCATTAGGGATTTTCCCACTTTGAGGCAAATTTGATGAGGTTGGTGCTTCCTTTGCCTTCTAAGATTGTGAGCTGATTGTATCACACTTTTTTGTCTCTGCAATGTTTTCCCCTGGATCATTAGATTGCAGAACAAAGAATTTGTTGGCATTCTGTGTGTTGGGAGGATTTGAATATTCACCTTTCCTCTTAGTGGTTATTTTCCTACCTAAGACTGTTTTGAAATCTTTTTCTTTAGGTTGGGAAGTTGCATTGGCGCAATCTACCTCCAATGAGGTTGGTTTCTTGGGACAATCCTTGAAGAGATGTCCATAGGTATGGAAATGTCAGCATATAAATGGTATTTGTTCATAATAAATTGTTTTCTCCCAAATCTCATCCTCGTAGCTGAGATGAATGCTTGCTCGGAGGGGTTTTGTGAGATCCACGTAGACACACAATCGAGCATAGGAATTATAGTGCCATGTCTTTTTGATGTCTTATAGCATCAAAAATTTTCCCAACCTTATTCCAATATGAGTTAAAATTTCTGGATCCCAGTACTCACGTGGAAAGGAATACAATTGGATCCATACCAAAAGGTAGGAAAAATATTCTTTCTCAGAGTTGAATCTCGGAACCTGTGGCTTCATAAATAGACAATGGAGTTCATGAAGATGGTTCTCCCTGTAAGATATTGTCCCTGTCTTCAAAATTATTGAATGTGACTATAAAGAATCATGTTGAGCCTAAGTTTATTTCTACTTCTCCCTTTATGGCCTATTTTTTCCCAGCAACTTAGTAAGGTCTTTTTAGAGGGCCAGGAGCCTATAAATTTGTAGATCATTTTCTGTTCTTTCATTAGACCTATAGTGGATCCAAGTTTTTCCACCAAGATCTTATGCAGGGGAATTTCTTGAGCTTAAGGATGACATGGGCCCGTTTTTGGCACTGCTTTGGAAGATTGTTCCTGTGTGGAGTCATTGGTTGCCTTTTGGCTAGATCTAACATTCACTGTGGAATATGATTGCGGCAAGGAGGAAAGAGAAGTATTGATTCATCGGGGATGTTGCATTGAATGATTGGCTACAATCGTTTTGAATGAGGGGCCTCCATTAGCCCCCTAGGAGAGTTCCATTTGGGCTACGACAGGAACATCATCACTACAAGAATCTGTCAAATTGGATCAAACCCTAGTGTAGTTGTAGAGAGCATGAAAACCTTACCGATCTACTTCACTTTATGATATATCTAATATTCTAAAAATTAAAATAATTATAAATATAATTAAATCATAACTTTATTTCAAATGAGCTTGTGGAATGAGGGTTCCACAAATTTAATTTAATTATTAATAATTATAGATATGAATGAGACTTCCAAAATTTCTCACCTCCCACTCTCCCTCCATGACTTTGTCTCTCTCACTCTCCCCTAGCTTGCTCTATCTCCCTCTCCATCTACACCTCCTTTGTCCCTTTTTAGTCTCCCTATTTTTCATCTCCTCTATCCCTTTATCTATCTCTTTCTCACCCCACCTCTCCACCTAAAATAAAATAAAATAAAACAAACTCAAAAAATATAACCATAAATAAAATAAACATTTTTAAATTTTTTATTTATATATCAAATAAACACATAAAGAAAAAATAGATTTATGGTAAACAAAACCCACATTGCAATACCACAAAAGCTTTAAAAAACGCAACGGATAACAGCATAACCCATATAGTACATAGAATATTATAATAAATCACCAAACTTATCTTGATTGCACATTCTTTGTGCTTAGGGATGTGGCCAGTGGGGCTTCTCAGTCTCGGTTGACATCCATTTACATAGAAGGATAAACCCATCCTCCTGCGGAAGTCGGAAAACTAGTGAGATCTAGAGCCACCTACCGCTTTCTGTCTTTTTACTATACTTGACAGCATGGATCTGTAGCGTCTCTTTAGTTGTTCCATTCGACCTTCTCACCAACTCCCTTCTGAATGCAATTAAAGCTTTCTAAACACAGTACCTCTTATTTGAAATTTCAAATTTGAACTGCGTGCCACATGAATACTTGGTTGTCGTCAAAGAATGTCCACATGATTTCAGTGCTCTGTTATGGAGGAGATCTTTAGCACTTTCTCGATGGGCATGGAGATGTCATTCATTCTGAGAAACAAACCCTAGAATAATCGAATTCCTTTTCTAGTCCCTTCAATACTGCCACAAGGGGGAAAGTATTCAGAGAGACATAAAACCATCCAATATTTTTGTATTATATGATGGAGAACCCTCTTCATGGATTATTAAACTTGGAAATTTGGACGTTCTTTAAAGATTAATCTGTAAAATTTGCAGGTTTTTTGGTATGCTCATCAGTTCTGAAATTTTTAGAAGATTAATTTGAAAACTTTGCAGTTACTTTTGGAATACTAATAAATTCTGAAGTTACAGGTCACACATTAATTTGAAAATTTAGCAGCTCCTTTTTGTATACTCATAAACTCTGAATTTAAAGGTTAAAGATTAATTTGAAAATTTTGCAGTTCTTTTAGTATCGTCATCAATTTGGGATTAGCTGCATTGGTTACCTTTAATGTTCTTGAGTGATCCATTTTCTTTGGATAAAATATTGATAGATTCCTTATTTTGGATAAAATATTTTACAGGGAATGAAATTGTAGTACATAGGACGTGGGCACATTGGGATATTCTGCTCCATAGATGTGCAAAAATGGCTACTCCCCACGAGTTTGATATATGGAGCGCGGGAGTGGTGTTGTATCTGTTAAGCTCCATTAATTTAACACAAAAGCTACCTTGATTTATGGAGTTGCAGCGTTTCTTAACTTATGGAAACCAACTGCAGTAGTTTCCTTAAGTTAAGAAAATCAACTGCAATTACTAAATTAATAATTGGGAGCTACTAAAGTGGTCCATTACTTTGATCTCATCTCTACTTTGATTTGTGGTTTTTCTAACACATAGCCTTTAGAAGCTTGATGGAAGCTTAGCTATATGTTCATCTGTTGGTCCCCAAGCTCATATCTCAACCCCCTTCAATTCTACACCATCTAGCTGAGATAGCAGAGCTCGGAAGTGCCTTCAGAATTTTGTGTTCTTTTGCTTGGACAGAAGCTGGAGTGCTGAAGGAGAAGCTTGTGGACTGTGGCCTGCATCAATACATCACCGATGGCTGGAGGTAACTCGTATCCCTGGGCAATAAGGTTTAATGATTCGTTGAGTTTATTCCGCATGCAGAATCATTGTTAAAATTGTAGAATGCATAACAGTTGGTATCAGAGCTATTTTTGCCTCTGCCTGGGTGTTCTCTCGCCGCCCTTTTGTCCTTTTATTTTGAAATAATCAATGATTCGAATCCCGGTTGAACCGACCATTGTTTTATTGTATTAAAATGGCGTGGATACCCGTAACCGTGGCACTTACGGTTCGGTGTGACCAGCGTACTCTTATTCTTCAATACCACACTTTAGTTTTTTTTTTTTTTTTCAGGATCTTGTCTCATGGGCTTGCTTGTAATTTGTTTAAATGGGACTGCCTTTGGTGGTATTGACATTCGGAGCATTATTAAACTGAATCTGCGGATTTTTGGAGCCTTACCCATTTTGGTTATCAGGGTCTTGGAAGGTTTTTCTGTATTGGGTGATTCTATTTGCATGTTTTTGTCAATACTTTCTCAAGGTTGTTTTAGAATCAGTACTGGAATGAGAACTTCTGGGTTTAGACAAGTTATCGATAGGAAACCCAGTTAAATGCTGAAAGCATTATTCAAATTTCTCCGAGTCTTTGGCAAATTTCTGCGTGTTCATACTTACTGACTCTCGAATCATAGCGTGGACACAATCTCAAAGGAAAGTCACCATCTAAAAGAATAAAAATAAGATAATGAAAATTTATTAATTCTCTGATCGATCTTTTCACATGATTAATATTCGAAGCACAGTCTCTTTCTTATTCATCTGGTCCGACCTGCCAGATTCGAACCAGCGACCTAAGGATGTCAACCAAGAATTTTTCCAGCACTTTCTTTGTCTGTTTTTTATTTGTTTCCGTAGTTTTATTTTTGACATTGACACAAATGCCAGCTCAGGTTGCATTTGTCTTGATATTTCGTCCTATCAGATGCGCTGAAGTAGATAATGTGTTGTCTGGCATTTATTTTACCGGCCACATGCATATATCAATAATTCTAATTGCAACGTATGGACCAGCTATAAATTAACAAAGCTATTGTTTCAGGAATTGGTCCTTTCCGCATAATGGATTGGGTTGAATTATTGGTGGTCAGATAGGTCTGCAACATTGCGTATGCGAACATTTTCATTGGTCCACTAAGGTAGCATATTTGATGCAATGAGGGCTCTACTGGTTAAAATAAAAGGCTTAGGCTTGAACATAGGAAGAGCGTCAAATTTAATATGCTATGCTGAAGGTCACATAGCAATGAGTTACGTGTGCTCTTCCGTTTAGCAAGACTTTTGAGTTGAGGATTATAATCCTTTATTTGGCCGATTACATCACATCAACTTCCATGCCATGGACACTTGGATGGTGATGTGTTATGTATCCGGGAAAAAGTTGAACTATTACTTGTACTCCGTCATGCTATATATGCTGAGTAAATATCTAAAGTGCTGGCGAGTCAACTTAAAGGGCTGGTTTTACGTGGTGCAAGTAGCATGAAGGCAAGGCCTATTTGTTTCTCACATGTTGCTTATTAATACTCCGTCAAGCCAGGTCACCACTCATTTCATAGGAGTAGTCGTATTTTTATAACCGTTCACAAAACTTTTGGTTTATGTGACTTGGTTTTGTAACAAGCACGTGGGTTTGTTTGTTTAATAATGGAGTTGGTTACATATATAACCAACCTTATATTTAGACCACTATTAAATTCCGCTTCATAGAGTCCCGAACGTAATTTAAAAGGGTTCTTCTGATTATTTATTTATTTTCTTTAAAGGGAGTGTCTTGTATTTGTTATGTAACCCATGGCATATGTGTTGATCCCGAGTCTTTATTTCTCATTCGGGCAATCAATTTTTTTTATTCCATGATTATTGCGCATGAAGTTAAATATTGCGCATGAGTTCATTTATATATATTTGAGGGAAGTAAAGCCAAACGTGTTAGTGATTCAAATTTTTTTGCATGGTGGAAGCCGCATTGAAAAGACTGTGGCATCAGTCCATCCTAGCGTGAATACGCATATACCATTAACTCAGGTTCTTGGCATCTGCAATCACATTCATTTTTTAAGATCATTTTATGTTATTTGATAATTTTGGGTGGAGGTTATACCATGCCAAGTATTTGTTTAACGTTGGATTTTGTTTATAACACATGGTATTACCCTTTGATTATATACCATAACGGTTTATATGTATGTTAAAGATTGTTATGGTATATGTTATTTTTATTTATATAGTTAATTTGGATAAACTATATAAGATCAACAATGCAAAATGCAAAGTAAATTGATTACACTACATTGAACTTACATTTATGAACATTTGTAATTAAAGAGAAATAAGAAATGGTTTATTTCTCATTTGGGCATTCAGTTTGCATGAAGTTCAGATTTAGCATTGTTGAAAATTAATTTTGTGAGTCAATCTCCGGGTTAAGTTTATAAATTGAACAATCAATTTGTAGTCATACTGACTGCTTTAACCTGCTTTTGAATTTGCTGGAGAATTATTACAATTATATGGAGTTTATTAAAATGTCATTTTGACTTACTCCTTTCAGTGAACATTATTTTTCTCTCTGGTTAAGTTTTGTTTATGCAACAAAATTAATGTCTAGTGATCCATGTAATTTTAATTAATTAAATAGTAGCCACAGCATCTTTAATTAAATAAAATTATATATTGATCGGCAAGATCACATAAAGATTATTTAGACATTAAATTGTAATTAATTACACTGAATATAATAAATTTTATCCCACAGGGATTTTTATTATATTTATGTGATTAATTAGGATAAAATTTCATAACCTACCCACAGGAGTTATGAATTAATAAGTTTTATCATAAAGTTTTATTGAATTTGTTTGAATTGAAAATTTAGCCCACAGGCAATTTTCATGTCATTTGATTCAATTCTTTTTAGCATGTTTTACATTGGTAAAACATGAAAGTTCATAAAAGTTTTATTGAATCTGCTTGAATTGAAAATTTAGCCCACAGGCAATTTTCATGTCATTTGATTCAATTTCTTTTTAGCATGTTTTACATTGGTAAAACATGAAAGTTCATAAAAGTTTTATTGAATCTGCTTGAATTGAAAATTTAGCCCACAGGCAATTTTCATGTCATTTGATTCAATTCTTTTTAGCATGTTTTACATTGGTAAAACATGAAAGTTCATAAAAGTTTTATTGAATTTGCTTGAATTGAAAATTTAGCCCACAGGCAATTTTCATGTCATTTGATTCAATTCTTTTTAGCATGTTTTACATTGGTAAAACATGAAAGATTATTAAGCCTCAACATAAGCATGTGATTCTTTATTTTGATGCAGTAGTACAACCTGCAAATTTCTCTGAAATTCGTTCTGACATTCCCGAACTTGAGGAAGTAATCTCGTTTGGTTGTTGTGAATCTGATATGGTTAATGTTAATATTAACACATGGTGGATTGATTCTGGATCAACAATTCACATTTCGAATTCCTTGCAAAGGTTTGCAAAACCAAAGGAAGCCGGTGGGAAGTGAGCAAAGCATCTTATCAGGAAACAAGATGGGCTCGCATGTGGAAGCTATAGGAACATGTTATTTAACTTTGAGTAGTGGTTTTGTTTTGGAGTTAGAAAAGACCTTTTATGTTCCAAGTTTTTCTAGAAACTTGATTTCAGTTTCAAGGCTTGTACTTTTTGGATATTCCTTAAACTTTTCAGAAAAATCTTTCTGTCTATTCTATAAATCTGATTATGTAGGGAATGGTATTTTGTCTAATGGTCTTTACTGCAAAACAATGTCACATATGATTCAATGCATGTTCACACTGGCACTAAAAGATTAATGATTGATAACACTTCTTCATTAATGATTGATAACACTTCTTCATGAATAACACATCTTCATTGATTCCCCTCTAGTCATGGTGAGCAATTGGTTTGCAAGCTCAAGAAGTCATTGTATGGTTTAAAACAAGCATCCTCCCAATGGTATTTGAAATTCCATAATGTAATTTCTTCTTTTGGTTTTGTAGGAAACATTATGGATCAAGGTATATACCTGAAGGTTAGTGGGAGTAAAATTTGTTTTCTTGTTTTACATATGGATGACCTTTTTGCTAGCAACCAATGATAAGGGTTTGCTACATGAGGTGAGACAATTCCTCTCTAAAAGTTTTGATATGAAGGATATAGGTGAGGCATCTTATGTCATTGGCATTAAGATCCATAGAGACAGATTTCGAGGCATTTTGGGTCTGTCCCAGGAAACCTATATTAATAAAATTTTAGAGAGATTTCGGATGAAGGATTGTTCACCAAGTGTAGCTCCCATTGTGAAGGGTGATAGGTTCAATTTGAACCAATGCCTGAAGAACGACTTTGAAAGGGAACAAATGAAGAACATTCCATATGCTTCTGCTGTCGGAAGTCTAATGTAGGAATGTTGGGACGATGTCAGAGTGATCCAGGTTTAGACCACCGAAGAGCTGCAAAGAAAGTAATGAGGTACCTTTAAGGAACCAAAGACTACATGTTTATGTATATCCTGTTTGAGGCTGCTTTACATGGTGTATGGCTTAAGAATTTTATTTCTGGGCTTAGAATTATGGATTCTATATCTAAGCCATTGAGAATATATTTTGATAATTCAGCTGCTGGTTTTATGGCTAAAAAAGTGGGAGTTGAAATAAACACATCGACATTAAGTTTTTAGCTATAAGGGAACGTGTTAAAGAAAATAAAGTGGTCATTGAGCACGTCAGCACTGAGTTAATGATCAATGATCCTTTGATTAAGGGCATGCCACAGTTAATTTCAAGGATCATGTATTGAATATGGGACTTGGTTCCATTATGCAATTTTTTCATTGTATGGACAATGTTAATGAAATTCTTAATTATTGTGATGTTTTTTCTCATATTATGTGCACCTTAAGTTGATTTGAGAAAATTCATTTAAGAAGGACCAAGAATAAACATAGGGTTTATTTATTAAGAAATTGTTGCCACATAAATTATAATAAGAATAAATGCATAGTAATACATGGAAGGTAATACTCGTCATTAGAGGACTTATCGCCATGATTCATGTATCTATTACTTAATACAGATTATCAATGGTTTTTAAGTTGAGACATTAAGTTTGGAAGTATGGACCATGTGGGAGAATGTTAAGCTCCATTAATTTAACACAAAAGCTACCTTGATTTATGGAGTTGCAGCTTTTCTTAACTTATGGAAACCAACTGCAGTAGTTTCCTTAAGTTAAGAAAATCAACTGCAATTACTAAATTAATAATTGGGAGCTACTAAAGTGGTCCATTACTTTGATCTCATCTCTACCTTGATTTGTGGTTTTTCTAACACATAGCCTTTAGAAGCTTGATGGAAGCTTAGCTATATGTTCATCTGTTGGTCCCCAAGCTCATATCTCAACCCCCTTCAGTTCTACACCATCTAGCTGAGATAGCAGAGCTCGGAAGTGCCTTCAGAATTTTGTATTCTTTTGCTTGGACAGAAGCTGGAGTGCTGAAGGAGAAGCTTGTGGACTGTGGCCTGCATCAATACATCACCGATGGCTGGAGGTAACTCGTATCCCTGGGCAATAAGGTTTAAGGATTCGTTGAGTTTATTCCGCATGCAGAATCATTGTTAAAATTGTAGAATGTCTAACAGTATCTTCCTCTGTGCGGAAAGACACCTTTCGATGCTAAGCATGAGGAAGCCAAGAGCATGTATAAAAAAATACAAAATATAGAGCCAGATCTCAGTAGCGGTGTATGGAGTTTCATATGTGATTCTGTGAAGCAACTCGCAACTCATTCTTGGAATATTGCAGAAATATACAACGATTTTCTTTCTATCAAATCTCGAGTGAGTTATTCTTTTCTTTGGATTTTGGTGGTATGCAAAGTTTGTTTGTGAATGGAAATTAGGGTCTTATAAATTACAATATTTAAAAGCGATGATTGGGATGATGCAGGCCATCCTTGGATTTTGAACAATATAGAGACGGATGTGGCTACGAGATCCACCACCAACACAGATATCGGTTCAACTACCACTGGGGCCAATGCAGACGACCATTGAATGCATGCTAATCAGAGTGATTAGAAAGCAAGAAAGACCGTGTGATAATTTGTAAGAATGAAGACTTTTTATATCACAAATATATAATATATATACCGCCGCCTCTTGAGGTTGAGAAATTATGATAATAGGTGAAGATAATGATTATAGCAATTTGCAGGTGGCATGTTATAGTCAAGGATTACGAGGATAAATAAAGATATTCTGGTTGAATTATTTTGAATGACTCCCACGTTTCAAACTTGTTGGAGGATTCTGTGTAATTTTTATATCACTGTAGACCTACCTCTATTTGTTTTAGATCTCTGCAAATTTCTTTTACTATTTGACATTCCTTTGAACTAAAGTTTACCTATGTATTTAGGCATAGCATGATTAGAAATTTACTATAAGTAACCTATCGTCTTCATGATTTTAGGTTCTATGTTTGATACTTCTTAACTCAGAATCCCGAGTAAATAATGTATTTGGATCCACGAGCAGGTATTTAGAAGTTCCATTTAATGTGGATAAGCTTGATTTTTTTGAAATAAGGTTTTCACTTTAATTTATTAGATGGTATAATCGAACTTTATAAGATATTAAAACATTTATAATACAAATGTATATTTATTTTCAAAGCAGTTATGTATTTTTTCTTAATAATTAAAAAAATATTATATTAATAAAAGTTATATAAAATGAATTATAATTATTTGGATATATAATATTGATAAGTCATGATATTATAAAAAACATATTAATAAAATGAAAATAAATATTTTTGGTTCAGAATTTTAAATGTGCATATATTTAATTTATATATTAATTTATTAATAAGTAATAATAATAATTTAAATTAATTTATATTTTAGTTAGTTTTTATTAGTGTTTCAATTTTAGTCATGTGAGAGATATGATTAAATACTTTGATGTTTATTCTGAATTAATATCTATAAACTTTTCCCAACCATTTAATTTACATAACTATAACGATAATATAATTACTTACTGAAAAAAAATAATATAATTAAAGTTCTTTCAAACATTCAAAATTAAAATATCATTCAATATTTATTATGAGTTAATTTGCATATAAAGACGTAAATTTAGATAACCGCTTCTCCAAATATCAGTGTATCCTCCCAATATGGAATTATTACATTTGCAAAAAGGTTGAAAAACTTCATAAATCTGGTTGGCATAATGCAAAGGTATTACTGTTCCAACTATTGATGAGGCTAGTATTATGTTTATTCCCATCAGAAGAGATCATTGACTCTAGAGTTAGTTTCAGGGTTTACAGAAGGAGAATATCCAAGGTAGGTAAATCTTTTTACTACTCAACAGAAAGTGCTCAATTTTTCCGGACTGCCAAGAAGATAGGATTTTCCCGGAATACATTAGAATTACCCAGAAGATATGATTTTTCTCGAAAATATTATAATTCATGAGTATGGTGGATGGAAAAATCTCCCTATAAAAACAAGTGAATATGAAGATATAAAAACAAGTGAATATGAAGATATCTCTATTAATGTCAACATAAATATGTATTGATAGGATAATAATGCAACGAGAATTTGTTTTGCAAGTCTCAAGCGGTGGAAAAAGTTGTACATTACATTGGATGCCCTATCTTCATTCAAAATTAAATGAACCCATATTTACCCCGAATGGAGAGGACCTTATCATTGGACTACATCGCCTTCTTGGAAATCTTTGGATGCGATTGGATCATCGATTATAAAAAAAAAACTGAAAAAAAAACACCATGCACAATTGAAAAATAGAGGCAATTTTTACTTTTCTTGAAATGCCACATGTTCCAAATGGAATAAAGCGTTTTTTTTCCATAATGAAACGTGTTTTTAATTGATAAGTGAATACTAATAGAAGATTGTGGGAGCTCATATCGATTTTTTTTTTTTTTTTCCTTCTAATTGGGTATTTCCATTCGTTTGGTATTATCAAAACATTTGTTAAAAGAGCTTATAATTTTAGAGGTTTGTCTTATGACAAAGAAAGAGAAAAATGGTGTAAAATATTTGCTTTTCGTCTAGACAGATTTTTAGTAACAAAAAGAATTCTTTTGGAAGGAATTATTGTTGAATCGGACATTCTTCCCAGTGGAGGGTCAGACCACTGGCCCATCATAATGACTACAGCAATCCAAGGCACTCCTAGAAATAAACCTTTCAGATTTGAAAAGTTCTGGCTCACTCATTCTGAGTTCATTCAGAAAATTGAATAAAGGTGGAAAGAACCGTTGGGCATAAGAGGTACCAAAATGTATCTTCTGCAGGCTAAGTTGAAACACATCAAAGCCAAAATCAAAGTCTGGAATCATGAAGTCTTTGGGAATATATTCAAGGAAAAAAAGAAACTAGAGGAGCAAATGGAACATATTCATGAAGGATGGATTCTAGGTAACATAGACCAAGACACTATGGATAGGGAAAACAAGTTAATGCAGGACTGGCAACTACGATGCCAACAGGAGGAAATACTTTGGAAGCAAAAATCTCGAATCCAATGGCTTAAGGAAGGCAAACAAAACACAAAATTCTTTCATAGATCTGCCATTGACCACAAAGGGGCTAACAAAATTCTAAGCCTTAAAGATGAACATGGAGCCACTGTATAGACACATCAAGAAATATCCAACCTTCTTATAACCCACTTCAGCAGAATTGCTCAAGAACCTGGGATCGACAGAGAGGAGGCCATTGAGGAACTTATATCCTCCATCCCCAAGCTAATTACGGAGGAGAAAAACATAGCTTTAATTCGAGAAATCTCCTTGGAAGAGGTGGAAGAGGCTGTAAAAGAGATGCCAAATGGTAAAGCACCTGGGCCTGATGGATTTACCATCGAATTTTACAAAGCTTGTTGGGAGATAGTCAAGACAGAAGTTTGGGAAGCAGTGGAGGATTCACGACGCTCCTCTTCAATCCTCAAGTCCCTCAATTCTACTTTCCTTGCCCTTATTCCAAAGGAGGAGGAAGCTAACACGCCCTCAAAGTTTCATCCAATTGCGCTATGCAATGTCCTGTACAAGATTATTTCGAAAGTCATAGCCAATAGAATGAAACTCATTCTTCCAGGTATTATTTTGGAAGAGCAATCAGACTATGTAGAAGGGAGACAGATTTTGGACAATATCTTACTAGCACAAGAGATGATTCACACACTTCAAATGCAAAAGAAAGCAAACATGATGATGCAACTAGACCTATCAAAGGCTTATGATAAGGTAAACTGGCACTACCTAGAAACTATTTTGGAATCCTTTAGTTTTGCTAAGCAATGGATAATCTGGATCCTAGCTTTGGTCAAATCCACAAGATTTTCAATACTGGTTAATGGAGCCCCAACTACCCAGTTCTCTCCTTCGCGTGGTTTGAGGCAGGGTGATCCCTTATCCCCCTTCCTTTTCGTGATTTTGATGGAAGGTTTAAGCAGACTAATCAGAAAAGCTAAAGAGGAAGGAATCATTGAAGGACTTCAGCCCTTGCCCTCAAATCCAGCAACTACTCATCAACAGTTTGTAGATGATACAATGTTGCATGGCACACCCTCAGTTAAAGAAGCTATGGGATACAAAAGTATTCTCAATCTCTTCAGCAAAGCTTCAGGTATGGAGCTTAATCTCTCAAAATCCTCTATCTTCTTTTTTAATACGCACCTAGCTGTTCAAAAAAATCTCTCTACCATCCTAGGCTTCAAAAGATGCAACCTCCCCTCGAGATACCTTGGCGTTCCACTGATTGACAAGCCCTGGCAAAAATTGCACTGGGAAAAGCTTTTAGCTAGCCTGGAAAAAAGATGTCATCATTGGACACACAGAGCCCTTAACTTCGTAGGTCGACTGGTCCTCACCAAAGTAGTCCTCCAGGCCATTCCACAATACATGCTTTCCATTCTTCCAGCTCCCAAGGGAGTTCTGCAGAAGATAAGGGTCATCCAAAGGGCTTTTCTCTGGTCGGGTAATTCAGAGAAGAAGAAATGGTCGCTAATGGCGTGGAATAAGCTTTGCAAACCCAAACATCTGGGAGGGCTGAACCTGCAGGACCCATTCACGGTTAACCGTGCCTGTGGAGCAAAATTATGGTGGAGGTGGCTAAAGGAACCCAAATTACCATGGGCCAAACATTGGAAAGAGAAGTATGCTCAAAATTACAGACTGCAGAACTTAATCCGAATGCAAGAAACTCCAGAAGGCTCTCCAATTTGGAACCTGGCGAGAACCAACCGGCATATAATTCAGGAGCAAAGTTTTTGGGAAATTCGAGATGGAAAGACAGCCCTTTTCTGGGAAGATGCGTGGCAACAACTCCCTAAGCTGGAAAGCCCTGAATTCTTAGATATCCAAAGAAGAAACCAGGAGCTAGGAAGAACTACAGTGAATCAATACTGGAAGCCTAACGAAAATGACCAGGCATGGAGAACATGGATATTCAATGAGACAGAACCTCTGGCAAAAGAAAACAATAGTTTAAAGGACCTGCGAACATAGCTAGCCAAAAGAAGGATAAGGAAAGTAGGGGATAATGACCAATTATGCTAGGGAAAGCTTGAAGGGGGCAACTTCACACTCAAAGAAGCAAGAACACATATAGAAGGTACTGAACATGAAGAAAAAGTCAAGTGGCACAGCAAAGTATGGGATGCCCAACTATGGCCGAAGATTAAAACGTTCCTCTAGCTCCTGATGCACAGAAGAATGCTTACATGGGAGAATCTTTGGAAAAAAGGATTCATAGGTCCTTCTCGCTGCCCCATGTGTGGAATTGAGGAGGAAAGCATGAATCACCTCCTCAATACCCGTGAATGGGCAGAAAGCATATGGAATTGGGTGGAAACCATTCTTAAAAGGACAGATAGGGTAAGGAATTCAATTCAAGAAACAATAGAGAATTAGAGAGGTAATTTCCCCAATACCCAATTGGTTAATACAATATGGAAACTTATACCAGGGTTTATAGCATGGACAATTTGGAACGAAAGAAACAGACGAGTATTCCTAAATGAAACAAGAGGCATAAATTACACAAAAGACACAATTCTTTAAAATATCAAGCAAACTGTTCTCTCCAAAGGGAGAATGGAACATGACCAGAACATCTCTATTTCGGACTTACAGATTCTGAAAGCTTTTGACATTAACATGGGAACCTTCACGCCTTCTTCGAATCATCGATAGGAACTAAATACCAATGTGAATACCTGGATTCCTCCACCAAAAGGCTTCCTCAAACTCAATTTTGACGGAGCCTCCAGGGGAAATCGGGGACCTGCAGGCGTTCGAGGTGTTCTCAGGCACAACAAAGGTGAAATTCAACATATTTATAGTCAATTGCTGGGTGAAGGGACTAATAACGAAATGGAATTTGCAGCGCTTGAGCAAGGTTTGAGAATTCTCAGAAGACTGAAAGCTAGAGCCACCGTGGTGGAAGGGGAATCTCAACTGGCAGTCACGGTAGTAAGAAGAATATATATAGGAGCTAAACCAAATAAATTTACACGGCATTGGAGGCTTGCCAAGGTAACAAAACTCATTGCAGAACACCTATCCTGCTTGGACGGATTAATCCTTCATGCAGTCAAACGAAAGGCAAATGCAGTGGCAGATCATTTGGCAAATTATGGAATCGAAAATCCCTCAGCCCACTTGGACACCTATTGGCAGGAGATCACATGCATGGAGCTGAGGAACAGGTGCACTCTTCTTTCGAGGCAAGACATTATTTAACGAAAGAAGTGGCAAAGGGGTACGAAGAATTTCTCCATATGAGGAGAATGAATTCAACCAATCGAAGGGACATTAGGATAAGTGGATGGCAGGCTCAGGGAGTACAAGAAAGGAAGTGGCAATTAATTCACAAGAACATAGGGCTAGTACCAAGGAGCACAACGAACAAAAAATATGGGCAGCGCCGGCATGAAATCACAAAGGGAGACACTTGGCAATCCACAAATTGGCTCAAGCGTGGCAAAGTTAATAATGAGGATTTGTATCATCAACAGAAATGTGGGGATCGGAGTAGTAGTTATTATGATTGGACATGTGCTCATCAGACGGAGAAGTGGGAAGCTTTAGGCCGTTCAAGGTTTCCATCTACTATAACTACGGCTTCCCATCACAAGGATAATGCACTGCTTTCCCACGACACTCAGCATAATATCAGTTGTGTTCTCAGAAGGCTTAGAATCTCTGTTCTCTACCATAGAAGCATGGCGCGTGAGGGTAGCCATAATGCCTCGGCTAACAGAGACCTACAGAGTGCTCGGGACTCTTATGAAACACGAACCTCCCTTAAGGAAAAGAGCAAGATAGAGGAGTTTGAAGCGATTGTCGCAGAGGAGGAAGAGCACCTGGAGGAACAGGATTTGGAGAAGGAGGTGGAGTGGATTCAGGATCCCAGAAGGGCAACCACTCGAGCAACCCAATTTGTACGTACTCAGGCGGAGATGTGGAGGATGAAGACTATGTTAGCTAAGGTAATTAGTATGCAAGGGGAATACATTAATCAGGCTCATCAAGCTATCTCTGTTATTTCCACGGAACACATGGCTCAATTGGAAGCCTTGGATTTCAAGCTTAGTGCTCTGGTGTAGCAAGTCGACAATCTCTCCCAAAAAATGAGTGTTTTAATCAATCTTCTCAGGCACACTATTCGCCAGGATTCCTCTGTTGTTGGGGAGGGTGCGAAGGAGGCCATAGGAACCAGCTAGGGGAAGCGTACATCTCAGCGCTCTCCTCTGCCTGGTAATTCTATTGCTTCAACCAACCCGAGTACCACCACCAAAGATTATGTCATCCTCAAGCTGTAATGGCTTGTTTTGGAAGCTTCAATTTGCTATTGCTGCTTAGAACTTGTTTTCTCTCTATTTCTCAAGTTTACTGGTCGCCTTTTTGTTTTGACTTTTTTCTATCTCGGATGTCCATCTGGTCTGTTTTCTATCTGTTTTCTAGTCGCCAGAAAGTGTACACTGTTTTGCAGGCCCCAACCCTTCTCTATGCTACCCTGCGTGGTATGCCTTGGGGTCATTTCGACAAAATTTTAGCGGCTAATAAGCGTTGTAAACGGGCAAGGTTGTTTCTCTTTAGTCTGTGTGAGCAGACCTTTTTGTACTCCATGTATTCTATGAATTAATACAAAAATGCTGATTTACAAAAAAAAAAAATGTCTATATTTTGTCCAAAAACTAATAAAATGACATTTTTCTATATTTGCTTTATAGAAATACTAATTGATTATTATTATGTTTTTCTCTTTTTAAGAAGATTAATAAAATTAAAGATGATGAATGAAATGATATTAACATGTTTTTAGGATATCGAAAAAAGTGTAAAAGGAAATTTTCAACTAAATAAGAATAATTGAATTACATGAGGAGTTATCCCACTAACATTATGCACCGAGCATATATAATCATTGATTTTCTTAAATGTATAATCAAACAATTCTATTGCATGAAAATTACAATTCTTTTATTCTGGTTGAAAAGAAAAATAAAATAGAACCTATTCAAAACATAAGACAAAGTTCTCCAATGAGGGTGCGAGCCGACGGTAATAATACCTACATACGAATGAGATTGATAATCCTAATGTGCCTCTTTCCACCCTCCACTTGCACGAAGCACATGGAGCGGTGGCTCTTTGCATGCGAGGAGTTAATGCCATCCTCGAAGGTCACAGGGGCATAAGTGTGGATGTGATAACCAGTGCTTTCCGTGGTGAGTTTGGTCATTTTTTTGATAGTGAACTATGTTTCCCTCAGTTGTGGTCAGCGCAGAAAGGTGGCCTGGAGAAGGCTCCGCCTGTGCGTTTTCCATGGGAGCAAGTTCAGTTGCGACTGTTTCAAGCTTTGGTTCACAAGTATGTTTACAGTTCCTTTATCTGTGCCCCTATGATTCATCATATCTATGTTTTGGCCTTTGGGTTGAAAGGTTCTGATGCAACTTGGTCACTGCGGAAGGTGGCATATATGGATTTCTATGTGGAGGATACAGAATTGGAAGAGATTTCTTTTGTTTCTGGTCTTCTTGTGTATGTGGTGTTTGGTATTATACTTTCTCATATGGGATTATACTAGTTGTGATTCCCTCGCGACTTCTAGGTATTTTTTTTTCTCTATCCCCGCCTAAGGGGCCTCTTTTCTTGTATTTATGTTAATAGTTTTGAGTCAGAACCTCCAGGGACTTGGTATGAGGATGGTTCAGCTTACAATTTCGTCTTTTGGTTCCTCAAAAGGAAGTGGTTGCATGTTGGGTTCAAGGGGTTTATTTCTTGCTAGTTTTTTGTTTGTGTTAGGCAATTGAATTGGGGTCTGGTTCAATTTCTGGCCTCTCATTTGTTTCCTATAGAAGGTCCCTGGCTCTGTGGCGGCTCCTGGGAGATTTGTGTTTTTGGGTTAAAGCTGCCATATGGGTGGTTTACGGGGTCCCTGTTTGTTACTCAAAGAAATTATAGGTACCGAATTATCACGGCTTGTTCTGCCTCTGGAAAGAGCAAGGTTGCCCAGAGCTCACGTGGCCAAAGGAAAAGCTCCAAGGAATCCCTTGGGGGTAACCATCCAAGCTCCTCTAGGGGCAGAGATCAAAGCTGAAAGTAAGTTTCAGGCATCATCAATGAAGCGACAACAATGTATCATGAGGGCACCTCGGCCTAGGTTCGTTATTTGATCGAGGAATGGGAAGAAGAGCTTAATCAAAATCAGGGATTCTAGACATCAATTTGGATGACTGGAAAACATTAGTGCTCAATCCTGGTCATATTAGAGGCATGGCAACTCAGTTCAAGCAAACATTGCACTTGTATTGTTCGATGAAGAGCCTCCTGTCCAAGGCATTATATTAGCTTCCGTCTGGTGGGGCCATGGCCACTACTGGGTTTCCAGATTATAGCAAGGATTTTTAGAAAAATTAGTTTCAGTTCCATAAGCAAAATTGGCACCTCAGCCGTATTGAGCAACACATACCATGCATCCCTCAAACAAAGCTCCCTAGCTCCATTTCGAAGGACCTTGTTCCTGTCGAGTCTGCGAAAGATGATTAGCTTGGTTCTTGTCCCTTTGTCTTTATGTTTATTGTATGTAATAGTCCTATAATTTCCAATATGTTTATAGTTATGTTTACAGTTACTTACATTCTAGACAATACAAGGACAATCAAACTTACTTGGCATGGATGACTAGATTTATCACATTTTGTTACTGGATGGTTTATCATGTCATTTAGTGGACAACACATTTGGTTTCCCTTTGGGAAGGTTGAGGCTGCCTGACCATATGGATATGGGTGTAACTTGCCCTATTTTGATGTTAATGAAAAAGAAAAGTCCTACCAACCTTACAAAAAAAACATAAGACAAAGTTACAAGGTAGAAAATGGTTTTCTTTTCCTTAACTTTTCATATTTGTTTTGATGCTTATATTTTAATTAATTTACAATATCCATGAACATTTTTTATGAGATGTAAATGTGAAAAAGATGATTCATCTCAACATTTGATTGACATTGGCTCATGTTTGAGTTGTGAGTATATGTTGGAGTATCAAGGGTTATTCAAACAATTCGTAAGTAGCTGTGTTTTTTTCCTTTCCTGAATGGAGTGAAGCCACCGCAAAATGTGTTGGGAGAAGCATGACTCTGAAAGAATATGTGTAGTTTATAAAACATTCATTATTATGGTACACTTTTTGATTTACACAATCATGTATATTATATTATAAATGTAGATACATTCATTACACTTTATTTTTATTTTTGTAGATACAACATGAAGAGGCTTAACAAAATCAAGCTAACAAAACATTCCAAATAACCTAAGTACAATATCCTTTGCAAATAATGAAGAAATGAGGTATGCAATGAGCTCAAGCAATGTTATCAATTCAAATGGTGGCTTGAACTCAATACAATTAACTGTTACAAATTTTATATTTTGGATTGTTTTTTTATGAAAATTAGAGATTTTGTTTAAACTAGAGATATTCTCCCAATTGGTATGATGACTGATTACAAATTTTTTAGGAAATTATTTATTGACATCTTTATTATCGTGAATCTCTATTTTATCATGTTTTATATGATAAAGAGTTTTGAGTTAGTATATGATAAAATAGATTCTTATTCTATTATATTTTCAAATGTTGTAAAATATTATTTTTTTGATAAAATATATAGATGATTTTCATTATTTCAATTGATATATTTGTTTCACTGATGCAATAAACATTTAAAAATAATAATTGTACCCAAACATATTCAATAAAATATTAAACTAATATAAATACAAAATATGTTTGATTTTACAATCAATAATAAAAAATTATTTAAACAATAAGAATTTACATTTACATACCTATAAAAATAATAAATAATAAATAGAATGCAAATAAATTTAGCATATTGAAACATATTTGTTCATTATATTCTATCTATATAAAATATTGCACTCCATAAATATTTATACACTAATATGTTTAATTCATTGTTACACATTGATGCATTTTAAAATATTTTACTAACTAGTTTTCCTTTATCGTTATTACACATTAGGAAGCCACACCAATGTGTGATACATGTATAAATACACTTGTATAATTAATTATAATAATCATAATAATCACATTGGTGCTCTTAAGTACAACATTTATGTCATCCCCTTCATTGATATCATTAATGTTATTAGTGTTAATTAAACTCCCCGTGCACAAGGATACATACACATTAATGCTTAACCATATATAAACGACTTATGTTTTCAAATATATAATATGCATTTATGCATATTAAATAGTATCACATCGATGTGGCTTAACAATTTGTGTGACATTCTAACAATTTGTGTGAAATTCCACCCTGCCCCTTGGCTCCGACTTGGCACAATGGCTGCTATGGGGCTGCGGGTATCTCTAAACGACTTGATTGTTTCCTGATTAATTCACATTTAGCTAGGAGCATGTCTTGGATTCATACGACTATCTTATCCATCTACATTTCAGATCACCGTATCTCATTGTCATGGGAAGGGATGACAGATCAACGAGCGCATCCGTTTAAATTTAATCATGGTTGGATGACGGCTCAATCATTTGTGGAATTGTTTCATAATCATTGGACTAATCCTAGGGACTCTGAGGACAAAGGGGCATTGGCTGGACTAGGCAAAAAATTGATGTCATTAAAACTAGTTGTGTGTTCTTGGGTAAGTGATAAAAAGAGGGAGCTTAGGAAGGAGCTAATGGTCATTGAAGACACATAGATCAGGCTATCGAATTCGAATGACTCTCAATATTTTTTTGAGTCATATAAGAGGAAATTCCTTGCATTGGAGAGTCGAAAAAGGCATATTATTCATTTGAGAGAAGAAGAATGGTGATTAAAGAGCAAGGTCACATGGGTGACCGTCGGTTATAAAAACACCAAGTTATTTCATAGGCATGCCACAAGCAGAAGAAAAAAAAATGGCATTTGGGGACTATGGGATGAGGAACAAGCTGCTGTCAAATATTTTAGGACACAATTTCAAGAAAGGAATTTCTCATTCACAGAGCAGAGGGTCTTCTTAAATCAGATGTCAAACATGTTCAATGATGTTGATAAGCAAACCCTAGGGAGACCAATTTTGATGGAGGAAATTGGAGGAGTTATGTAGTCTAGTGCCAAAGACAAGAGCCCTGGTCCTGATGGATGGGGCGTTGCACTCTTCATACATTTAAGGAACTCATGGGGAATGAAATTTTGGCAGCAACGGAGGAATCTAGGACTGAAGGATTCATTCCAGGGGCAATCAACGCCACATTTATTGCTCTAATTATGAAAAAGGAGCATGATTCCTACAAGATTTGCCGAATACAGGTTCATTTCCCTTTGTAATGCTATTTATAAACTAATATCTAAAATCATTGCAAACATAATGAAATCTCCTTTATCCAAAGACATTACTCCAAAATAGTTCAGATTTTTTTATTAGAGATTGATTCAGGACGCGGTTGCAATCACTTAAGAATGCCTTCATTCTATTTAGAACCAAAAATTAAATGAGATTCTTATGAAGATCGATCTCAATAAGGCCTACGATTGTATTGATTGGGAGTTCCTGCGATTGGCACTATATAAGATTGGCATTAGTGACTGAAATACTAGATGGATCATGACATGTGTTGTGACAAAAAATTTTGTTATAATCATCAATGGCCTATCCACCACCTTCTTCAAATCATCAAGGGGGTTGTGACAAGGATATGCCTTGTCTCCATTACTCTTCATAATTGTAATGGATTGATTGAATTGGAAAATCAAGGAAGTAAGGAATATGGGTTTGATTAAAGGGATCAACTTAACAGAAGACATATATATTACTCACACAATGTTCATGGATGATTTGCTGTTGGGTGGAGAGAATAACAAAGAAGAATGGAGTCAGATTTATGTTATTCTAAATGCATTTGGTATGGCAACAGGTTTATTTATGAAAAAAGGAAAATCAATCCTCATCACAAATACACAAGTTGCAGTATTTATTATGGAGATTTGTCATATGCTTGAAATTGCAAAGATTCAGATAGATGAAGGTTTCCAATACCTCAGATACACACTGAAACCAAATAAATACATAAGTAAAGACTGGGAGTGGCTTATAAGAAAATTTGAGAAGAAATTTTTCTTTTGGCAAAATAAATGGCTTTCTCTAGGGGGCAGACTCACCCTTATTAAATCTGTCCTACAGAACTTGTGAGTCTACTGGATGCATTTGTATATACTGCCCAAGGAAATAATTCATAAGATTGACAAAATTTCGGCTAGATGTTTATGGACAGGTAGAAGCACAGGAAGGAAATTCCATCTGGCCTGTTTGTCTTCCATTGCCTGACCCATTGAGAATGGAGGATGGGGTATTCTGGACATGGAATGCTTTAATATTTCATTAGTCACAAAATCATGTTCGCGGACATTATATGGTACAAGTATATGGTAAAACATCATGAAGAGGAAATACATACATCATTGTGATTCCACACAATGGATTAAAGATGGGGCTAAGGTACAAAAGGTTGTGTCATTCACTTGGAACAGTATGATGAAAACTAAATAGTGGCTCCTTGCTAGAATGAGATGGGAGATTGGTGATGGTTGTCAGATTCAAATCGGTTTGGATGCCATCAAGGGTATGGATGGATACCACTCACTTTCTACCCCACTAATTTCTCATTTAGCTCAAGAAGGTATTACCCATATCTCGCAGGTGGCAGCTTATCTAAACAACACCTTGGGTATACGCACATGGCAGAGTGTGGTTACTATGGGATTGACAGGGAGTTGGGGCACAGAATGGAAGGATTACATCTAATGTATATATCAAACTGGAGCCTTTCTGTCCAAAGTAGAGGATAAATTGCGTTGGGTGGGAACACTAAAAAAAGTCAGAATGTTTTTAAGGATATATATTCTAGATTTCCTGTAGATACATTTGAAGGAAGGTTCTAGTGGTTTCAAAAAATATGGTATTGGGACATACCCATGAAGCTGAAATGTTTCAATTGGCTTGTTCTTCACAACAAAGTGCTCACTTGGGACATATTAATGCATAGAGGATAGCACAAACCAAACATTTGTTCACTATGTTGGGTTGACATGGAGGACTCTCTTCATCTATTTATAAAATTTCCATTTTCATGTGCTATTTGGGATGGAATAATGTCACTACTCAACATCAAAGGTAGGTGGCGACAGGGATCGATCGAGGGAGTTCTATCTTCATGGTTCAACACACATAAACAACACTCCACGTTACCATTCTATATTTTCTGGGGGATATGGAGATGCAGAAACAAAAATCTCTTTGAGTAGCAAGAACCAGACATCAGGACAACTATTATTAAGACTATTGCATACTTTGGGGAGATTGGACCAAGTATTAGGAAAGTCCACAGAGGTATTCCCAAGTATATTGACATTTGGAGTGAAATGCCAGTGGGATTCTTTGATGGGGAGTGCATACAATCGAAATGTGGATGTGGGGCATATATAGTAGTGGAACCTGGTAAGTTTTATCACTTTTGGTGGGAAGGAGGAAGTGGTACAAACAGTCGGGCATAAATCATAGCATTATGGGGGACACTTCTATGTGCAAAATGGTTGGGTATTGAGTCCATAAAGATATTCGGGGACTCAAAAAGTGTCATTGATTGGGTACAAGGATTCACTCAATTGAATCCAATAACTTGCATGGATGAGGCTTATCCGGAACCTGGAGCAGAACCTTCCACAGATTAAATATGGGTGTGTACTAGGAACAAAATGGGGTTGCAGACATGTTATCAAAAAGGGGCATTGAGGCAGAAACAAGTTTGATTTACTTCCATGTTTTCAGGTGCAGTGATTAATGAAGGAACTATTGAGATCCTGTAAGGGGGACAGATACAAAGTCACAACAGAGTTAGAAATTTGCTAACAGATTTTCAAAGTAGTATCATAGGAGACAATGGAGATATGATAGATTAGTAGGAATATGCTCTAATTTTTTATTTAATGTAAAGTGACAAAAAAATGAAAAATATTTTGTGAAAAATGTATAAGAAAAACAAGCCATTGTAATCACCTTTTTTATTTTAATTAAAGATGATGTTTTTTTCAACTAAAAAAGAAAAAAAAAGAAAAGAGTATCCTATACACTAGGTCCTCTCCCATCTTTTTCTACTGGACCCTCGTACTGCAAGGCATAATATTAGTGTAAATGGTTCAGATTTAGAGTATTCAGATAAGGCAGAAAAGATTGAGTTCTGATGATAATTTTTCACCTAGAACGTTGACGAGGCCGTGCCAACTACAAATCCAAGGGGAAAATTGTTTATGCTAAAATCTACTATCGAGTTTGGATTGCATTTGGTTTCCGATCTGTGCAGTACATTGCACAGAACAACACTCACAACAATAAAGAAAAGATAAGCAGCGCTCATCTTTGACATCTGCAAAATTTCAAGATTAATACTTCTAATATTCTCAACTAAATCAGGATACATATATTAATTTCATTTTAACTGAATTTGACTCTATTGCATTTTAAAATTTGAGAAAATATGATCAAAATATTTTGAAATTTGATGAATAAAAATGAAATAAATTATTTGAACTTTTGGAGATATCCCTACTGTTCGAATATTAATTCCAACTGCAGGCACCGTGGACGCAGCATGGACAGCGATGGCAGGGAAGTCTTCAGCCGGATTCTGCCATCAACTCAGCCAGCACGCAGCAACGAAACCGCTTAGCAAAACCACTTGACTTTTCGGACCGCCTTTTGGTGTGAGGTTGTTTCCCGACAATCGAGTCCGATGCAATTGTTTTCAGCCACGCGTCCTCAACCTTTTTTCCTTCCATATAGGTTTATCGGAGCCTAATGTTCAACAGCAAAAGGCCTCCCGAAATGCTCCACCGCCGTCCGATTCGCTTGAATGTTTTCCGCCGTCCATCGTTTAAACATGCACTCGAAGCTGCATTAAATACATTGTGTGGCGTACAATCAAACTTCTGTTTTGACCACCGACTAAATTAATTAAACGCCATGTTGAGAATTAAATGGCATTTGCAGAGGGTTGGTAAAACTCTTAAGTTTTATGGCATGCATTATTTTGTTTTGACATACACGTTATGTGATATATTTTTTTTGTATGGCATACGTATTAAAAAAAGGTTAACGTTTTGTTGAGTTGACCATTGTGAAATGAGAGCTCGCGGCAGCGAAAGAAACTTGAGTTGTTGACCATTTTGTAAAAGGTAGCAGCAGCGAAAAACAAGTGTGTGCACAGTAGTGCAAGAGAGCGAAGGCGTTAATGAAATAGAAGGTTGACCCGTGGTGAAGCAGGGATGAAATCAAAGCAGGCGCCAGCAAAAGAAAACAAGGTTATTGCACAGCAGTGCATAAAGACATAAAAGAGGGAAGTGCATATGTTTTGGTAGAAAGTTTTTATATGCGTTGTTTTTTTTTGAAGCAGAGAGTATATACATTGCACAGCAGTGTGAGGAGTGTGAGCACATAATGTTTTTTATTATTACTGTATATGTAAAAATTTGTTTTACAGCAGTATGAGTAAAATAGTTTTCACACCAGTAAATGTAAAAGGGTTCTACACCAGTAAATGAAAATGGGTTTTTACACACTAGCAGTGTAAATTCTCAGGAGCAGACAGAGTTTTATTTTTGTTGGCTGAATGTATTTTTGGTGAATCCCTCTCAGTAAAAGAGGATGAATATGTATCAGGCATTATATTTTAATGAATACAAATCTCTTTGTGTGGGTATGTAATACTCTGTTCTCAGAATTTTTTATTGAAGCTTCCCTGTGCAAAAGATCCTGTGGGAGCAAAACAGAGCATTGTCTCTATGTGCAATTTGTTTATTTGTTTTTGGGATTTTACCAGAAAAATCCCCAACAGTGGTATCAGAGCTGGCTTAGGCTCTTTGAAGGTGTCAAAGAAGCTGAAGGAAAGACTTTTGCAGCAGTAAGTCTTCTCCAGCAGAGTGAAGTCTCAACCAAAAGGATTCAGGTATTTCTCAGATTAATTTTCTGTGTTGCTGTTGAAGAAACAGTGAGTCATTTTAAAAACACAGTCAGGTATTTTAAACATAGTTAAGAATGGCAAGGTCAAAGAAAAAAGTCTCCAAACCTTCTAAGGTTGTGTCTCCCTCTTCTACTAAAATAGAAGACAATCTATTTGAAAGCATTCTATTTGAGGCTTCAAGGTTTAATGGAAATTTTGATATGTGGGAAATAAAAATGAGGACTGTCTTACAGTCTCAAGGGATTGAAATCTGGGAATCAGTGATTGATGATAGCAAGATGGATAGAGAATCCAAGGAGTACAATGCAAAGGCAGCAAAGACTATCTTGGATGGACTGCCTGATTCTGTAAAGAAGAATCTAAGAAAATATTCATCAGCAAAGGATATATGGGACATACTTCATGACCTTCATGCAAAGGGAGCACTGACCATGACCATTAGTCAAGAAAAAAATTCTGAACCCATCATAGAAGCTAAAAGTGAGAAGGTTGACCTCATTAAGCTTCAAGTAAAAGAAAGGGATGAAGAGCTTGCCAAGCTTAAGAAGGAACTTGATCAAAGCAAAAGGAAGCATCGTGAAGAAGTCATATCAATGACAAATCAGTTGAATAAAGCAAGGAAGCAGGAAGATGCCTTGTTAAGTCAACTTGAACAAAGGCACAAGAGAGTGAACAAACTTGTAGAAGAGATTGGACAGTACAAGGTAGAGGTCTCCTCCCTTAAGTCTGAACTACAAGAAGCCATGAAGCATGCACAAGAAGCTGAAAAGAAAATGGAAGGTAGTCAAGCAGAAATCTCTAAAGTGAAGTCAGATATTATCTCCCTTAAAATAGTAGCAGCTGAAGCTACTCATAGCAAAGAAGAAACTGAGGAACAACTTGCAAAGAAAAATAATGAATGTGAAAGATTGGAAGAAGAAATAGTCCTCCTCAGGAAAAAGGTTGAAGGGATGAACAAAATCATGAAGAGCTCTTAAGATGACATGCTCAGCTATCACAGATCTCCATCTGATAAATCAGGACTCGGGTATGTAGGTGAACCCTCAAACAAGAATGAAAATGCTTTAAGCAAAGGAGATGTGAAGAAGGCAGAAAGAAATGGTGATGCTCCTAGTTCCAACAAAGGCAAGGAGAAAAATGAAGGCTACAATAGAAGAAATCCTACTCCAAGCAGAAAACCAGCTCCAAGAACAAATGTTGATGATGTTAAAGAGGCAAGAGGCAATGGTTATCATCAAAGGATCTCAAGGCAGAAAGACTTCAGAAGTACATCAAGGAAACCTCCATCTCACAGGTACCAAAGTTCATTTTTTGGCTATTGTTATTCTTGTTCAAACTTTGGTCATATGGCAAAAGACTGTATAGAATTTCATAGAGATAGATGTTATGGTCTTCGACAACCTCCAAGAAACAATTTTACAAGAAGAAATCATGAAATCTTATTCATGAACAATGTAGAATGTTTCAAGTGTCATAACATTGGGCATATGGCACGTGATTGTAACTTAACATGGGCTCTTACACAAGCTAGACCCATGCAAAAGAAGAAAGTTACACAAGTATGGAGAAGGAAGGAAATACAGTCTGAAAGCCCTTCAAGCTCCCCAGCCGATTTAAATTTCTTTTGAGAAAACTTTGCTGAAAGAAGACAATGCATATAGTTAGGGGGAGCCTGTAATTCTTGATCATTATTCCTGAAATATATTAACAGTGATTTTTTTTATGAAGATCTTCTTATAGGGGAGAGATATGGAATTAATTCTGCCATAAAAGCAGAGAAGAAAAGTTTGCAGGGCATGGAGATTACGTGGAGGATGTATTGCAACGCAAGCAGAGCACAAATGAAATCTTTTTGTTAATCCCTCTGAAATGTAATATGCAGCGGTGTTGAAAAATGTTACGTTTTTGCTTTGTTTTTTATCACATATGCAATGCAATATGCACAGAAGTGCGGAGAAGAAAAATGGGCAGCGTTGAAATGTGAAGTAGAGCAGCGTGGTGAAAAGAAAATATTTTTACACACAACAGTGCGAATGTAAGTGCAGTGAAGTTTTTTGGTTATTGTCCATTTTGAAAACAAAAGGAAGAAAAGCATACAACAGTGTGCAGAAGTGAAATCTTTTTTGTGGTAATGAGAAGAGGGAAAAACACAGCAAAGATTAAATGCCCAGTGTTTGAGAATGCAGTGAAATTAAACACACAGCAGAGTGAGTGTAATATGCAGCAGATGGAAATTTTTTTTGGAAGTGATGAAACGCACAACAGTGCGAAGAAGTAAAAGAAAGGGAAACATGTGCAGCACAGTGTAATTTTTTTTTGCTGAGACAGAGAATGAAATGCACAACAGTGCAGTCAATTTTTTTTTACAGTAAGTGTGAAAATTTGTAAGCTGGGACAGAGTAATTGTTCTAGAAGAGACAAAGTATTTTGTTTTTGAAAAATGCACAGCAGTGCAAACACAGCAGTGCTTCAGCAGTGTTAATTTTAAAGACAGAGAAAGAGTATTTTTTAGAAGAGACAGTGAAGTTTATTTTTTGTTTTGGAACTGCACTTGAAGCAGTCTTTTGGTGAATCCCTCTGTTAAAGAGGAAGATGCTCTTCAGCATAATCTCCAGTGAATCCCTCTATTAAGAGGAAGATCTATTGTCTTTGGTGAATCCCTCTGTCAAGAGGAAGATGCTTTTCAGCATAGTGTGGTGAATCCCTCTATCAAGAGGAAGGTGCTCTTCAGCACAGTCTCAGGTGAATCCCTCTGTTAAGAGGAAGACTCTTTTTGTAACAGCAGTTGGTGAATCCCTCTGTGTGAGGAAGATGTTCTTGTAACAGCAGTTGAAATTAAGGGGGAGTGTTGGAATATTAATTCCAACTGCAGGCACCGTGGACACAGCATGGACAGCAATGGCAGGGAAGTCTTCAACCAGATTCCGCCATCAACTCAGCCAGCACGCAGCAACGAAACCGCTCAGCAAAACCACTTGAATTTTTGGACTGCCTTTTCGTGTGAGGTTGTTTCTGGACAATCGAGTCCGATGCAATTGTTTTCAGCCACGTGTCCTCAACCTTTTTTCCTTCCGTACAGGTTTATCGGAGCCTAATGTTCAGCAACAAAAGGCCTCCCGAAATGCTCCACCGCCGTCCGATTCGCTTGAATGTTTTCCGCCGTCCATCGTTTAAACATGCACTCGAAGCTGCATTAAATACATTGCGTGGCGTACAATCAAACTTCTGTTTTGACTGCCGACTAAATTAATTAAACGCCATGCTGAGAATTAAATGGCATTTGCAGAGGGTTGGTAAAACTCTTAAGTTTTATGGCATGTATTATTTTGTTTTGACATACACGTTATGTGATATATTTTTTTTGTAAGGCATACGTATTAAAAAATGTTAACGTTTTGTTGAGTTGACCATTGTGAAATGAGAGCTCGCGGCAGCGAAAGAAACTTGAGTTGTTGACCATTTTGTAAAAGGTAGCAGCAACGAAAAACAAGTGTGTGCACAGCAGTGCAAGAGAGCGAAGGCGTTAATGAAATAGAAGGTTGACCCGTGGTGAAGCAGGGATGAAATCAGAGCAGGCGGCAGCAAAAGAAAACAAGGTTATTGCACAGCAGTGCATAAAGACAGAAAAGAGGGAAGTGCATATGTTTTGGTAGAAAGTTTTTATATGTGTTGTTTTTTTTTGAAGCAGAGAGTATATACATTGCACAACAGTGCCAAGAGTGTGAGCACATAATGTTTTTTATTATTACTGCATATGTAAAAATTTGTTTTACAGTAGTATGAGTAAAATAGTTTTCACACCAGTAAATGTAAAAGGGTTTTACAGCAGTAAATGAAAATGGATTTTTACACACTAGCAGTGTAAATTCTCAGGAGGAGACAGAGTTTTATTTTTGTTGGCTGAATGTATTTTTGGTGAATCCCTGTCAGTAAAAGAGGATGAATATGTATCATGCATTATATTTTAATGAATACAAATCTCTTTGTGTGGGTATGTAATACTCTGTTCTCAGAATTGTTTATTGAAGCTTCCCTGTGCAAAAGATCCTGTGGCAGCAAAACAGAGCATTGTCTCTGTGTGCAATTTGTTTATTTGTTTTTGGGATTTTACTAGAAAAACCCCAACACCTACCACCTTCAGTACTTCATCGAAATTTAAATTTGTGATGTTCCTACCCGTTTAACACTAAGTTAAGCCTGTGCAGTTATGAGATAGACTAGTAAATCTACACTTCGATGTATTTAACTATAGTCCACAACCTTTGTGTTGGCCTGTAAATGCTTTGTTACATCCAAAGGCATTCTCGATCTGACTAAGATCCCTGGTTTCCCCATTGCTTTTGAGTTTATTTTGTTATATATATTTGGAGTTTTAGGACATAACATTTGTGTGAATGTTTCATATCAAATGATGTTTTGATGTTTTGTTATGTATATTTGAAGGTGAAGGAAATAACATTTGTGTGATTGTTTGATATTAATGAAAACGATGTGTCTGTTCATATTTTTAGGTCTTTCCTTTCACGTTGCCTCTCAATCGACTTTTAATTCGGTGCCTCATCGAATTTGTGATGTTCCTGCCACTTAACAACGATTTTTTGAAGTTCCTATTCGTAGATTCTATGAATTGGTTTCAGGAACGCCAATTTATAATTCGATACCTCATCGAATTTGTGATGTTCCCACCTATTTCACGCCACGTTACGCATACAGGTGTTACACAGACTAGTAAATCTGCGCTTCATGCATCCACGGAATTCTTGACAGCACGTTTGTTTTAACTTTCCTTTTAGATCTTTAGTTATCTCTATTTCGAGTTTTCGGGAAAAGAGATTTCGAAGTTTTATATTGAAAAATCAGACTTCATTTGGAGAAATATCCAATTGACTTATATTTTTTTATTAATATATATATTAGAATAGATCTGATGTGTGGTTTAACAAGTGAGTTTTGTTGGGTGAAGTTTACAAGATTGCGGTTCAAATCTTATTGAGTATAGTGTATTGCGATGATTTCAGCTCAAGGAGTAGACCCCCTTATCCGTGAATTTAGGCTCTTGTCTACTCCCCTTATCCTTGAGTCTATATTTGGCTTGCAGTTTTTTCTGGATATACTCGTGGCGTTATAGTTACCCATTCACCATGTGGTGAAAAAAAAGAATAGATCCATCTTAACATGGGTCTACTAAGAGGGATTTAATTTCTTGATGTGTAAATCTCTTATAGAGTGTAATATTGTAGAAATAATTTGCACCTTTAGAGATTTAATTGCTCTACACTCAAGATAGGTCCATGTTGGTTCTTTATATGTGTATGTGTGTGTCCATTATGTCAACTCTTTGCTAAGGATAAAAAGAATTCAACATTCTTTTCATTTTGAACAACGCACTAATAAAATGTTTTAACCATATATTTTTTTAATTGATTTATTTCTATATATATATATATATATATGACATGGAAATATTTGTAAATCAACATAGATCCATTTGAAGTGTGGATCTAACATGAGCTCAAAGGGATCAAATTTTTTCAGGTGCAAAGTTTTTTGAAGTGCAAAATACAATATATTATTTTTCATTCCTTAAATTGTATTTTTGAATGCTAAATATGGTATATATAGGACCAAATAAAAAATTTAATCATAAAAACTTAATATCTAATTAACACTTTTTTACTTCTAATTACTTTAGAGCATATTCATTTTTTAAAATTATAGTGGACATTATTTTTTTATTTTTTTTTTATTTTGAAGGAGCACATACGAACAAACTCACATATCCCCTCATACTCACTGTAGAATCGGCTCAATAAATTCTTCTCATATTGAGAATTAGAAAGTATTTAATAGGGTCTATTTTCCGTCCTCTCTCTCACACATTTAATGTTACATTATTGTAAAATATTATATGTCAATTGGGGATTAAATATTGGAGGTTTTATTGTCTCTCTTTATATGTATACATGTAATTATGAAGTTGATACTAAAATATTGGTTAATAGGGATGTTTAAATATTTTATTCAAAATGCACATTGCATAATATAAGTATTACAGAAGATAAAAAAAAATTTACATTCAATGTATTATATGTGTGCATGTGTGTCAACTCTATTTTAAGTATGGAATGAATTTCATATATCTTTTGTAGTTGGTTATAATAACAAACGTTTTTATTTTATTTTATTTTAAGTATGGAATGAATTTCATATATCCTTTGTAGTCAGTTATAATATCAAATGTTTATTTTATTTTTTCCCTTGGAAAAATTGGGCAGCTCAACCCCGAAGGGAATCTCTATTTTAAGTATGGAATTAATTTCATATATCCTTTATAGTTGGTTATAATACCAAATGTTTTTTTCTTCTCTTTTTTTTTTCCCTTGGAAAATTCTGGGCAGACCAACCCCGAAGGGAATCTTTTAAAGCCATCTAAAAAGAATCTCTATTTTAGAAGGGAATCTTTTAAAGCCAAGGGAATCTCTATTTTAGAATGGAATCTTTCAAAGCCACCCTAAGAGAATCTTTATTTTAGAAGGGAAACTTTTAAAGCCAAAGGATAGTAGGGCCTCACCCTAAGGATGTCAAGGAGAATTGGTCTTGTGACCTTCCATGAGGTAATTAACAACGGGGACTGGACTAGTTGAGATAACCCTTGGGGCTTTTATAATACCAAATGTTATTTTGTATGTCATTTGTAATATCCATGTTGCACTTACTAATGAAATTATATTTCTTTTTACTATTAATTACTTTATATATCAATATATAAAGTTGATTGAAATATATGATCTAAATTGAAATACATATGTATGTTCAATATTGAAATATTTTTTGCTATTAACATTTTTTAATTTTTTAATGTACTTATTACTTTATTTCCTTTAATGTAACATTAAATGACAACATTTCTCCCATACTCGGTTGTATAGTAACTCTTGATACAATTAAACCAACTTAGGTCCTTCTTAACTCTGGATCTACCAAGGGCCTAGAGGCATTAAATCTCTTGAGGGGCAAACTTCTTTTAGAGTGAAAGAAGATTTGATGTCTCTTAGAGCTTAGTAGATCCAGAGTTGAGATGGATCTAGGTTGATTTAATTATTATAATTATTAATTTACTAGTTTAATTTCTCCTTTAAATATACTTTTATTTTATATTATTTTAATTTTAAGTTACTTTTTATTTAAAAGTGGGTTTTTTTCATTTTAATTTTTATTAATTTTGTTTACAGGATATTGCAAAATCTATATTACAACATCTCTAACATATTATATTGAAGAGCGTCTCTCTAGGTAATGACACACATCAAGTGCATCTTGGATAATGAAAGAATTACACATCTCTCTCATACCAGTTTATAGAAAGTGTTTTTTAGCACAATGAAAAATCTCATCTTTTAAAGGAGGACAAATGTTATGAACCAATTTGTCCAAATTTGCACAGAGTGAGATTGGTGTTATAATAATAATAATAATATTCATAAGATTACTATTAAGCTAGATATCAAATTGTGTATGAGACCCATTTGTTTGTAGGACAAAGGACCACTTTTTGTGTAGTGATTTGATTATTAAAATATACAGAGATGTGTGCTAACTTTAATGGTTATGATGGTTAAGAACATGTGATTCATTCTTGGAGGCCACAAGTTGAAAACCAATGCAATAATATTTGTACACATTGATTGATTAACATTGGCCCATTGCGATGAGGCTGAGGAATAGTTGTCCCAAAATTATCATTAAAGGGAGTGCCTTAAATGTCCTAGCCCTTGCCAAGTCACAAGTTCCTACTAGTATTGGCTTGGAGACTGTTGGTACACTTCACACAATTTTTTCTTGGGTTTTAGTTTGGGTGGTTGGAAGCACAATTTTTTCTTCCCTCTCTTGATGGGAGAGTTTGAAAGCTTTAGCTACAACATTTTTGAATCTTAAAGAGCAGGTGAGATAATGGTACTAAAGCCTCATTTCTTATAATTGTACCTATTTACATCAAGATATGTTCAAATTAAAATTATATACAATAAGAAAATCTAACATTACAAAAAACATCTATACAAAAACAACACTTTGTAAGATAAAAATTGAAAAGATTTGTTGTATACACAGTGACATTGATAGAATTTATCAATAGCTTTAAAAATGTACACCATAGGCCATAAGACTTCTCATGTAAAATGCTGAAATAGGATAACCAATTAGCATATTGCAAGTGTCATAATCTTCTCTATATTTCAAGAAATTATGTGTGAAAGATAAAGAGACACGTTGAATTGTAAAGTGGCCAAAGAGATTGATTTTTATTAAAAACTGAGAGTGTATAACCAACCGTTTCTCATATTTCTATGAAAATTTAGACCAAAAACAACTTTAGAAGTAAACATGTTGTTTCTAGGAAAGGGAAACTGAGTGCCATGAAAGAAGAAAAATAAAAATAAATATGTGTATCTTGTACCCCTATGTTAAGATTGTTATAACCAACATCCTCCAAAATATGCACTAATTAGCATTGGAAAACTAACCATAACTTCTAGTGGTACAAAAATGTAACACGCTCCTCCTACATTTATCCAAGCTAACCGACCAACTAGGGTAAACATGTGACAAAGAGTTACTATGATATGATTCAACTCCCTATGTACAGTTAAGGAAGTGGAACCGACAAGACAAGAACAATCTAACCTTGCTCAAGAGCTACAAAACCTACAAGGGACAACTGACCCTTACAGGTGTCAAACCCGTGAGACAACTTGATGTTTTTCTAAACTCAAACCCTAGTCACTCCCATTAAAATCCCTCCGAGCTAGTAAAAACTTCTAGTCACTCCCACAAAAAGGAATTCATGTGACTATAGCCTTTTTCAAGCAGTTTTGTTCTAGCAACCCGTGATTCTGAGCTAGTTTTTAAGGGATAGGACTCAAGCCTCTGCCTAGAACTTCATGAGACTTCCAAAAATGATAAATAACATTGAAACAAGGCTATTAATGTACAAAATTGAACAAGAACTTGACCAGACCCATACCAGCCATGACAAAAATTTCGTCAAAAATATCAAAAACATGTAATCTACACGTCATAGCAATAGATTTGAACATAGGGATCTCATACTTATTTGAGAATCTCCAAGGCAGACTGATGTCTCCTCCCAATAGCTGATTTTTTATCTATTAGGTCATTCATTCATTAAAATTTCATCTACTAACCAAAATATGATGAGAAAAATACATCAAGATTGTCATAAAACATGCTTATAACCAAAAAATAATCGAAGATATATCAATGATGTAACAACCATTAAAGCCACATAGTGACAAGCACATTTACTCATGAAATACCAAAGGAAAAGAGCTCTTATTAACATATACAAATCCAACCAAGTTAGCGACTTCCACGTGCCATCTTAACATAGATTGGGCTAAACCAAATCTCTCTTTCAGCCAATTACCCCCATGTCATATTCCAAGAATGAATATGGGATCTCATGGAATAAACCAAGAAAACCAAACTTGGGCTCCGAGAGGTCAAAGTAGCTCAACCCTCAAGCAGTGATTCCACACCAAGGTCAGACATCACCAACCATCACCAGGTCAGTCTCTACCTAAGATATCCAAGGCTTCTAAGTGTTTTCTCCAACCAATGCTTCCAGGACTAATAACTCAACCCACAAATATTTTCGGACTCTAGAGAGTTTTCCCATCCAGGGACTCGAGGACTAGTAACTCAAACCACCAAGGGTTTCAAAGCATTTGTCCAACCGAGGCTTCATGAACTAATAACTCAACCACAACCATAAGGAACATGAGAACCAACCAGAAAACAAAAGGGAAAACCCACAACACCATGGCTATCTAGGAAATGGAAAGGCTAGGAAAAAACCATTGTTAATCGAAGAAATCCTCCATACTAATGACAAGTCATAACCAATAAACCACATGCACATGCCATGTATGCCAAAACAAGGAAATCATGCATGCAACTTTCTACCTACAAGAGAAAATCGTCATCTTTGTTGATCATATTGTCCCCTTGCGCTTTCATGCTCTTCCTTTTCCTTCTTTCTCCAAATCCCAGGTATTTCACACTCCTCCAAGAGTGGTCCAAGAAAACTCTACGTTTCCAAGAGTATGAGATAGAGAGAATAAAGAGACAGCTCCAAACTAAAACTAACAAAACGTTTCACACACTAAAAAAAGTTGTGAATTGATCCTCAAAAGAATTTTTATCAAATGATACCTCTATTTTCTTCTTTTTCCACTATTTTCCTTCAATTTACTTCTCATATGCAACTGTGACCTTTTACCTTCCTTTTGTCTTATTTTTCCATTTTTCATAAATAAAATGTCAATAAATGGCACTTTTCCTTTGCCATCGCCTTTGCAAATTTCCATAGCCATTTATTAATCACCAGTGATCGCCATCACTATGGTATTGCCCAAAATTTAGCTTGGGATATGTGTCCCATGACCTTGGTTATTATTTTTCCTGTATTAACTTTATTACATGTATTTTTTACCAAGGATGTTATTTTATATGTCATTTGTAATATCCATGTTGCACTTACTAATGAATTTTTTTTTATTACTATTAATTACTTTATATCTAAATATATAAAGTTGATTTAATTTTGGTATTTACTATGGAGATTAAAGTATTTTTATATATGCTCTAAATTGAAATATATATGTATGTTCAATATTGAAATATTTTTTGTTATTAACATTTTTTAATTTTGTAATGTAGTTATTATTTATTTCCTTTAATGTAACATTAAATGACAACATTTATCCCATACTAAGTTGTATAGTAACTCTTGATACAATTAAACCACCTTGGATCCATCTTAACTTTGGATCTACTAAGGGCCTAGAGGAATCAAATCTCTTGAGGTGAAAACTTCTTTTAGAGTGAAAATAGATTTGATATCCCTTGGCCCTTAGTAGATCCATAGTTGAGATGGATCTAGGTTGATTTAATTATTATAATTATTAATTTACCTATTTAATTTCTCCTTTAAATATACTTTTATTTATAATATTTTAATTTTAAATTATTTTTATTTTAAAGTGGGGTTTTTCATTTTATTTTTTATTATTTTATTTTACACGATATTGCAAAATCTCTATTACAATGTCTTTACGATATTGTGTTAGAGAGCGTCTCTCTAGGTAATGACACACATCAAGTACATTTTGGATAATGAAAGAATTACACATCTCTCTCATACTACTTTATAGAAAAAAATTTTCAGCACAATGAAAAATCTCATCTTTCAAAGGAGGACAAATGTTATGAACCAATTTGTCCAAATTTGCACAGAGCGGGATTTGTGTTGTAATAATAATAATAATAATAATAATAAGGTTATTATTAAGCTAGATATCAAATTGTTGTATGAGAACCATTTGTTTGTAGGACAAAGGACCACCTTTTGTGTAGTGATTTGATTATTAAAATATGCAAAGATGTGTGTGAACTTGAATGGTTATGATGGTTACGAACATGTGCTCCCTTCTTGGAGGCCACAAGTTGAAAACTAATACAATAAGCTTTGTACACCTTGATTGATTAACATTGGCCCATTGCGATGATGCTGAGGGATAGTTGTCCCAAATTTTCATTAATGGGAGTGCATTAAAAGTTTTGGCCTTTGCCAAGTGTCACAAGTTCCTACTAGTATTGGCTTGAAGACTCTTGGCACCCTTTACACAATTTTATCTTGGGTTTTAGTTTAGGTGGTTGGAAGCACAAATTTTTCTTTCCTCTATTGATGAGAGCATTTCAAAACTTCATCTACACCACTTTTGAATCTTAAAGGGTAGGTGAGATAATGCTACTAAAGCCTCAATTCTTATAACAGTGCCTATTTACATCAAGATATGTTCAAATTAAAATTATATACAATAAGAAAAACTAACATTACAAAAAACATCTATACAAAAACAACACTTTGTAAGATAAAAATTGAAAAATAGTTGTTGTATACATAGTGAAATTAATAGAATTTATCAATAGCTTTAAAAATGTACGCCATAGGCCATAAGACTTCTCATGTAAAATGATGACATGGGATAGCCAATTAGTATACTGCAAGTGTCATAATATGCTCTATATTTCAAGAAATTGTGCGTGAAAGATAATGAGACATATGTTGAATTGTAAAGTGGCCAAAGAGACTATTTTTTATTAAAAATGAGAGTGTATAACCAACTATTTCTCAAATTTCTATGAAAATTTATACCAGAAACAACTTTAGAAGTAAACATGTTATGTGTCCAGGAAAGGGAAACTAAGTTCCATGAAAGAATAAAAATAAAAATAAATATGTGTAGCTTGTAACCCTATGTTAAGATTTTTATAACCAACATCCTCAAAAATATGCACTAATTAGCATTAGAAAACTAACCATTACTTCTACCAGTAAAAAAATTTAACACCCTTCTCCTACATTTACCTAAGCTAACCAACCATCTGGGGTAAACATGTGAGGAAGAGTTACTATGATATGATTCAACTCCCTATGTACAGTTAAGGAAGTGGAACTGACAAGACAAGACCAATCTGACCTTCCTTAGGAGATACAAAACCTACAAGAGACAACCAACCCCTATAGGTGCCAAACCCCTAAGACCCGTAGTCACCCCCATTAAAATCCCTCCAAGCTACTAAAACCCTCTAGTCACTCCCATAGTAAGACATTCATGGGACTGCAACCTTTTTTCAAGTAGTTTTTGTTCTAACAACCACATATTCTGAGCCACTTTTTAAGGACTATGACCCAAGCCTCTGCCCCAAACTTCATGAGACTTCCAAAAATGATAAATAACATTGAAACAAGGCTAATAATGTACAAAATTGAATAAGGACTTGATCAAACCCCTACCAAGCATGAATGGAAATCCGTCAAACATATCACAAACATGTAATCTACATGTCGTGACAACAGATCTGAACATAGGGATTTCACACTTATCTGAAAATCGCTAAGGCGGACTAATGTCTCCTCCCAATAGATAAATTGTTATCTATTAGGTCATTCATTCATTAACATTTCATTTACTAACCAAAATATGATGAGAGACATACATCTATACTATTATAAAACATGCTTATAACCAACAAATAATCAAAGATATATTAATTATGAAACAACCATTAAAGCCACATAATGACAGGCACATTTACTCATGAAATACCAAAGGAAAAGATCTCTTATTAACATATACAAATCCAACCAAGTCGGCGACTTCCACGTACCATATGAACGTAGATTGGTCTGAACCAAATCCCTATTTCAGCCTATCACCCCCGCTCCATATTCCAAGAATAAATGCGGGATCTCATGGAATAAACCAAGAAAACCAAACTAGGGCTTCCAGAGGCCAAACCACCTCAACCCTCAACCAGTGATTCCACCTCACGATTAGACGTCACTAACCATCACCAAATCGGTCTCTATCCAAGCTATCCATGGCTACAAAGCGTTTGTTCCAACCAAGGATTCCATGACTAAGAACTCAATCCACAAATGTTGTTGGGCTCTAGAGAGTTTGTCCATACAGAGCCTCCACGACTAGTAACTCAAGCCACCAAATATTTCAGAGCATTTGTCCAACCAAGATTTCCAAGACTAATAACTCAACCCAAAATATTACAAAACTTGAATGCAAATAACTTTAGCATATTAAGTTCATTATATTCTATCTATATAAAATATTACATTCCATAAATATTTATAAACCAATAATTCATTGTTACACATTAATGCATTTTAAAATATTTTACTAACTAATTTTCCTTTATCATTATTACACATTAGGTAGCCACATCAATGTGTGATACATGTATAAATACACTTGTATTAATAATTATAATAATCATAATAATCACACTCCCTTCATTGATATCACTAATGTTAATTAAACTCCCCGTGCACAAGGATACATACATATTAATGCTTAATCATATAAAACGACTTATATATGCATTTATGCATATTAATTAGTGTCACATCGATGTGGCTTAACATCACAAGCACACGATTTAACAAAACCATTGTTAAAACCTCCAGTTTCCCATAAATTTCAATTGTAGTAAACATTTGCTAAACCTTTAGTTTTATTAGGGGGTTTAAAACATTTATTTTTATAGCGAATCTCTTAACACAAAAAAGACGGCCACTAAAATCTTAGCCAATTACTGTCTCCATGTGATGTTGAAAGGGGTCTAGAAATTCTTTTTAATCGGTTAGTGTTTCACTTGTAAGGTTCAAACTTAAACTTTATAAGGTTAAGTAATTTTAACAATTTTTTTTTTTTTTTTAAATCCATTGAGTTGAAATATATCGAGCGTTGAAATAGAAACAAATTTTTGGTAGCATTTTCATATGTCCTTGAAGCTACTTTTTTCTCTTAATTTCTAAAAAGGAATTAGAATAATAAACACGAATATTACACACATAAAAGATGAGTAAAAGTGAAATTCTAATAGGTTTTATTAGTTTTAAGTTTTACTTTTTCTATGTTTAACACTCTACTTTTCTACGTTATGTAATGATGGTTATTAATTTCATTTTTTCTTCAGCTGAGTTGACTTTTATTAAGTTCAGTTCTCATGGTTTTAGGTATAAAGTAAAATGAAAAAATCATAATTAACTTTTCAATAATAGAAAAGGACAAAGAAAACAAAAGGAAAAAATTAACTTTTTATGGTAATTTGATCTGAAGTCATTTAGTTTGGTTGTGATCAAAAAGAGGTGAAGTCATCTAGTTTGGTGTGAGAGGTCCCTTTTGAGGTTGGTTATCTCTTTCTCTCCATCAAAAGAATAGAAATAGTTATGGCTCATTATTTATTTATTTATTTTTATTTTTTATTGGTTGTATAAAAAACAACTTTTAATATAAGATTTAGGAGATTCTTGACTGAGAATGAAGAGTTTCAACTCTTGGCTATTCAAGGCATTTAGGTTCTAAGAGCT